>JAXDDW010000059.1:1142500-1402500 GCA_034670385.1 Hoplostethus mediterraneus
TTGCACCAATAAATTTGATCACATTTTTTGTTTGTTTCTTATTGTTTTTACTGTTTTATTGTTATATATATTGTATTTTGTGCCTGGATTCTAATTTTCTTTTCCCCTGCTGTATCCTATTACTTTTGCAGCTGCACTGACTTAATTTCCACATGAGGATCAATAAAGTTTCACATTATTTTATCTCACACACACACACACACACACCTGCGTTGACAATGGCGCCTATCTCCAGCTTGGTGATGTCGCCGCTGTAGAGGGAAATCTTTCCATCCAACTTCTCATTCCGGGAGTAGCGGGGCTCCGGACCGTCTGATACCGAGACATAGACACACACACACACACACCTTACTACCTAATACCATGAACAACTCTAATACCCTTATAATTCCCCATCCATCATTGTTTTGACATCTGAACTGGTGTGTGAATGCTCACACTGGATTATAGCACAAAGGATTGGAAAATGTATTTATCTCCATTAGTGACAGTTCTCATCCTTTTATCTGACATGACATCTTGATATGTGATTTTAGTACGGGGGAAGTTCTGCTAGGATACTGTGGGGTATTTGCGAAATATCTGTTTTCTTTGCATACCAACTTGCTGGACTTCCCACCCCACCTCCACCCAACACTATATGAGGGAAAATGTGACTGAGATGAGCCTGACCTGGAGGGGGAGTCCACACTGGGATGTTTTCCAGTGGCTCATAGTCAGTAGTCCTGTAGTACTGACGCCGCTCCTCCACAGACAGAGCCAGCAGGACGTCTGAGGGGAACGATGAGGAGAAAGAGAGATAATAGCTTGATTCAGTACAAAATATTCACTTGAGTTAAGAAACAGGGAAATATGGCACATTTGGTGTTTGAGATTGACTGGAAAGGCACCTGATTAAATATCTCTATAATACTTCTATATGGACTTACAGTGTCTGTGGTACTCAACCTTTTAGTACTTTAGGGTATTTTTTTAATCTCCTGTAGTATCAATACAATATTCCTACAGGCCTAATATTCCTATAGGAGTATACAGTTTTGTGACATTTGTATAGTGTCCTGTTACTAACTGTTATTATAGATGTACAATATTTCGTTTTCGTGCGGGAACTGTAGCATAGGTACAGATAATTTACCCTGTGAATTGAACAACAGGACAGGGGCTTCAATCATGTGTTAATAGGCCATACTCATTTCCTTTCCTTTGTTGACAACACACTGTAGTGGGCACGAGAAGGGGCATTTCCTGTTAACATAAACCAAACTGACACTGGAACTCCTAGGGCTAAATAGTCTCACCCTTGGTCTCCTTCCAGTCTCCTTCAGCGGAGTTTAGATTGACTTTCTGGGCCATGGCTGCCAGCGTCCCGGTGTGGAGAGACACCGCCGCGGCTGCGACCACTCCGAGTGCACCTAGAGCGACTGTGCGAAGAAAGTGTCTCTTCGCCCGGGGTGAGGAGGACCCGTACCACTGGCCCGACCTCCGAAGTGCTGCTGTCGTTGTTGAAAACTTAATATGGCCGGGGAGAAGGCTAGCTGGCACATTCCTCCCCACCCCGACCGAGGCATGCAGCGGTCGCTTTGGCAGGTTGGCGGGACTTAAAATGTGTTTGAACTTGACCCCGACTCTCTGAAAGTCGACGCGGCTACGGGACAGAGGACCGGTGGACGGCAGGGCTCTGACGCGTGAAAAGAGAGCTGATATTTGAAATGCCATGCCCGTGACAACGAAGGGGACACACGGGTCGGGGACAGAGACCAGTACAATTCACACCGTGGTTAGGTTTCGTTTTCGATATAAACGCACCCAGTTGTTTTTAGACGGGACACAATTATCAGGCATGTGCCATTTTGTTTTGGGCGGTGACGCGAGGAATGTACCATTTACGAGGGGTGTCGGTTTTCTATCGCATAACGACAAACATACAAAGTGTTATTACACATGGATATGCCGTTTGTGGGGCTTGCTTTAACGTCGTAATGTAGTTTACGAGGAGATGGTGTACATCAGTGCGGTCTGCGGTGCTGTTTTCTCAATTTGATATCCAGTATGACCCCCGACTCTCGTGACGCAGCTGTGCCATAGCCAATAACGAAGCGCCAATGCTTTCCTCAAGTGCTATCGGAAATACCGTGATTACGAGTCGAGCGAACATGAACGGCCCAACAAAGTGGTAATATCAGGATGGGAAATTTACACCAGCCGCCAACCAAATGCTGGCTAAGTTTATCTGTAGCTGGTGAGTCTGGCTACCCAACCAGCTGCTCTGGCAAGTTACCATCTATCATTTGGAGATCCTATTCTGTTCTATACATATAGTTGGCTGGTACAATAGTGAGTTTCTGATAAAGTTTGGGATTTACCAAGTTTGGGATTTGCCTGTAGATAGATGTGCTGTTAAGAGGGTGTGTCGTTATAATATGCAACAATCAATTAGATGTCCAACGTGCATTTTCTCCTCTTCATTCTGCCTCTGCAGCACAAAGTAGCCCCAAGCTGCTTGATTTCTATATAACAGCCATCTCATGTTACTTTTGTTACAGGGCCCATGTTGTTGATATATAAGCCCTTGAACGCACAAGTTATATTTCTCAATCTCTACACTATACAATCTCTGAACTTGGACGGAGTGTAAGGAAGGATGTAAAATCAGGAGTCGCTCCATAGACAGTGAATAGAAGACCAGTGGACCAACAGAATATTTGAGATATTTTTATTTTTGTTTTAATGTAACCAAATGAGCCTCACTCTCGTACTAGTCGTACTGTCTGTTTACAACCAGGTGATCTCCCTGGAAGCTGTCACCCACCTTCAAGTCAAGAAAACTAGAATTTGGGTCCTTCATATCATGAAAACTGAAATCCATCTCCTCCCTACAACAGGTCGCAACTGAGTAAACCTAAAAGTGCTCATTACCTGATATAATAAACAAAATGATGACTGTGTGTGTGTGTTGTCTCTGTGTGTGAACACTTTGTGTGTGAGAGAGATTCTGTTTGTGACTTGTCCCTTTAACATTTCAGTCTCCCACTCATGCCCTATGACAAACACACATATGCACCCTGCCACCCATATTGCCAAATAAGCACCACAGAACCAGTCAGTCAAACACTGAGCCCCTCTCACACTTCCGCTTAGCGGAAACTGACAAAAGAGGAACACCCTTTTTTGAGAGAACTGACACAAGCATTACCGACACACTGACAGACCACAGCCCGCCCAGTCTGAGAGAAGAAAGTACTGCACAAGTTTTTCGTAGAAAAAACCTGGGAGATTGCTTCAGAGAACTAAGAGAAGTGCAGGGGGTCCCCGAAAACTGCTCTACTCCTCAAAACCTTGGACGGAGGAGACTGGCGGTAAGGTCTATCAAAGTGTGTGTGAGTGTGTGTGAGAGAGAGAGACAGAGAGTGGGAAAGGGAAAGAATAAGGGAAGAGAGAGAGATAGGACTAAAGAAGAAAGAGGCCAAAAGCCTGTGAGACTAAATGTACACATGCCGCATCATGGACCAGGTCATAGCACGTTACAAATGTAACTACAGCGTAACGTGGTAACAGATAAGCATTTATAGTCAAAAACATTTCACAGTGCCGGTCTTCGGAGGGAGAAACAGACAGAGAAAGAGAGAGTTTAGGTCTTTGGAAGAGAGGTGACTGGGGGTGCAGGCAGGTCATATGTTGTCACTGTAATATATTTGATCTGAAATGACATACGACATATGAATACACGGGGCAAGTGATCACCCCCCCCATGAGCACACACACACACACGGTAGAGGACTGGATGTAATGGATGAACATCTCACCACTGGCAGGCCTGAAAGCGGAAGTGTGTGTCCCTGGTGATTATTCAAGTCAGAAATAGGAGGGGCTCGTCAGAATGCACTTGTCAGATTAAATCAAGTCAATCATTGTGTGTCCATGTTTGTCTTTCATATGCTGTATTGAACTAAACTCTTATGTATTATTATTATTAGTAATAGTAGTAGCTGTTGCATTAGTAGCAGTAGTACTAGTCGTAGTAGTATTTAACTTAATGGAATGGACTGACAAGCCTACCCAGTCACAACCATCTTTTTTCATATTTCTGTGGGAGCACGTTGAAATGTTCTTCCAGCTATGTAATGCTGTCAGACGCACATTATAATCTCTGCAAACTTGTAAGGGATTTTGTCTTTTTGGAGGGATTTCAGATCTTTTTTTTTTTGGCATTTGAATAACTTACCCATTTATTAAAGTGTGTATGTGCTCACTCTTGGCACTTGGCAGTTTCTCCATCAGCTTATCCCTTGTCATATTTGTCCTCAGAAATCATAAAGTCAGCCCCAAAGGAATGAATCCGGGATAATCATGCATTTGAACATTTCATGTCAGACTTCTGATAAAGATGACAGATGAATTAATGTTGAGGAGAATGCAGAATAACCTGACTGAAGTGATTAATTACAGTTCTCACAGTAGGTATTTAAACTAGAAATGGATTATCACAGTCAGGCGTAGAAGAGATTTTGATCCAGAGCATTTTATTATCAGTACGACGATGTTGATGAGTCAAAGCTGTCAGCTCTTTATTCTTTCACTCTCTCAGTCTCATTTTGTGCCTCTGTCTCTCTCTCCATCTCAATATCTGACTCTCCTGCTCTCTTCTCTCTCCCTGTCCCTCCCTGCATCTCTCCCTCTCTCTTCCAGAATGGCGGTGTGGGACGTGTCAGTCACAGTGGAGGACCTGGGCCCAGATGCCCCGCCCCTCACCCTCAGTGTGACCTCTGACCTCCACATAGGAGGGGTCATCCTCAAACTGGTGGAGAAGACACGTGGGTCACTTTTTATCCGTGTCTATCGCTCCGCAAAATAATGATGGTTCACGGTGTTATTCATTTGCGTGGACACATGCGTACACACACAGCAGCATACTGTACATACTCCAACACATTTGGCCTTGCTAACAGACTTTTTAACTGACAGATCTCAGAGAGTGAGAGTTAATGCAGCCCATACTTAGATATGTTAGTCAATCAAAACTAGTTTGACTTGCCCTCATTAGGTGATGCTGTTGCTGTATGTATTTATTATACACAGTACACAGATTTACTCGATTACTCTACTCTATGTTCAAATAATGCCTTCACACACTGAAACCCAATAGAAACACTCTCTATCCTCTTCTTTGAGCATACTCCGTTCATCCATCCACATCCACTCACTTTGGGTGTTTGATGCAACTTTCACAACCATTTTGTGCCTGATCCCTCCTGCTTTCCTGCCCTTTACAGAGTTAAAGAATGACTGGTCGGATCATGCGTTGTGGTGGGATCAGAAGCAGCAGTGGCTGCTGCGGACGGCCTGGACTCTGGAAAAGTGTGGCATCCACGCCGATGCTCGGCTGCTCTTCATGCGCCAGCACAAGCCCCTGAGGCTGGGCCTGCCCAGCGGCATGACCCTGAGGCTCCTCACCAGCTTCTCCAGCCCCGTGTTTCACACCGTGCAGGAGATCTGCACAATCCTCAGTAAGTCTGTCTTTCTTACTTACTTTCTTTCTTTCTTTCTTTCTTTCTTTCTTTCTTTCTTTCTTTCCAAATCCAGCCATGTAGGCTGGGTAAACTATTCCACAATGAAAGAGGAGAGTAAACTGAGTTTAGGTGGATTTTGGTCTTCTTAGCCATCACTCTCAGCCTTCTTGCTAACTGTATTTAGTAGAAGCATTATTCACAACCTAATTATGCTTAAAATTGTGTAAAATTGTCTCATCAATATATTCCTGTCTAATTAGTTGTGATGACACATACTAATGCCACAAAACCAAAAACAAGACTGTCGCCATCTGCTCCATGCTTTCATATAGTCTACTTTTGGCAGTTCTTGGTCTCAATTCCCCACCAGAATTCCCCAATGGGGGGGGGGGGGGGGCGGGATATGCCAGTAGAAAAGCAGTTTACACTGACTACAGAGAAGAATTAGATTAGCTCAGATTTTTTTATCAAAGTTAGAAAAACAGCAAGTTGTTCATACAAGTACAAGACCTATAATGCAAGAAATGAATAAAGGAAGTAAAAGCACTTGAGGCTGCATATCATTTAAAAACTAAAACATATGCAAGTTTGTTTTTCAGTAACAGGAAGACTATTTCAGGCAGTAGTAGAGTATCTTTCCCTGCAGAGGTCATGAATCTGTATATACTAACATCTGTCTCAATGGCTCTTGTTCTGTGACGATGAGACTTC
Source organism: Hoplostethus mediterraneus (assembly GCA_034670385.1). Classification (NCBI taxonomy): domain Eukaryota; kingdom Metazoa; phylum Chordata; class Actinopteri; order Trachichthyiformes; family Trachichthyidae; genus Hoplostethus; species Hoplostethus mediterraneus. The sequence continues at coordinate 1,148,719 of JAXDDW010000059.1, forward strand.
AAATATTCACTGAGACAGCCAGATAGCAGTGAACAGTAAATGATCCGTGCACTGCTCTTACAGCTTGTTGTAAGTTTAGGATGGTAACTAAAGTTAGGATGGTAACTGTGTCTAACACCATCCAAGATCTTTAACATGACCGGCAGCTTCCAAGTGAGCGTGAAGTAGTAGTATACAACTCTGAAGAGTTTGTTCTGGGAGGTCTGAAATTAGTGTTTTCATCATGTCCCAATGCTGTAATTGTAGTTTAAGACATGCATGAGATTAGACCAGGGCCACAGCCAGGGTTTTGACGTTATTTGGTTTCATTGGATAAATTGCTGTTTAGTGTGCAGTCCACTGTAGTGTTGTGTTCATGTGAAACCAGTAATTACCAGATAAGAACTTGTTGCAGGCTGACCTCATGTCATTAATATATATAAGGAAGAGAAGAGGCCTTACATCAACATTTATTGATTATTCATTGATTGGTTTTTAGATATTTCATAAACCCCATGGCTATCAGTTTATACAATAAATTGTTTTTCTGCATCATATTCCTTCTATACTGTATTTCAAGTGTCACAATCCTGCAGACCTTCCTCTTGTCAGGCTCTTTTTTAATTCAATCAGTGTGGTAAACAAGAATCGGTTAAGTAGGATTAATTTATAATACTCAATATAATAAGTTCTGAGACTCATGGGGTTGGTTGAAATGAAGCCTATGATCTGGTCACAGACACAAACAGCTGTGAGTGTATGCATTTTTAGCACAGGTAAACTCAGGTCTGCATACAGTCTGTCCATTAAGAATTACAGAATGTCACCCATACAAACATATACAAGAAGATCACGGCTATAACGTTTCACCTACAGTCCATTAATTAAAGGAATTGTTCATCCAAAATTTTAAAGTAAAATTCAAACTCCATTGACGTTTCATTTCACCTTTCTCCCTAACAGCTAACGGTAATTTACAGTTCCAAAAAAAGCATCAAATGTCCATCAAATGTCTCCAAACAGCTCGTGCTAGCAAACGTTTGGACGTGCGTCCAAAAGTAAAAAAAATAAAAAATACCTCATTGCGTCTATCTACCTGTCTATCTTTTCCTTGCTGACATTGCTTTGTCGCACATCAACGAATCAACAGTGGCGTGCGACCAGAGAATTTTCAGTGAGGGTGAGGTTACATGAATATGACTTTTTATCAATAATAATACCCCGCGAGGGGGATTCAATATTGACCCTGACGTGATTTGAACACGCAACCTTCTGATCTGGAGTCAGACGCGCTACCGTTGCGCCACAGAGTCTTTCATAGGATAGCATAATCAGCTGAGACGTAGCCAAATACCTAAATACATCTTATTTTTTTCAGTTTTAGATTTAGAATAAATTGTTGATCAGTACTGCACGTTCCGCGTGTGATAGAACAGGTATGCTGCTCTGACGCCTTGAGGTGCGGGTTTTTGAGTCATGTCTCAGACTGAAGTGAAGTTGTGTCATTCTGTTCATGCGTCACTTTACTCTCCACCCCACTACCTCTCCCTCCACAGACATCCGTCACCCCGAGGAGCTGTCCCTCCTTCGCCCGGTGGAGGAGAAGAAGAAGAAGAAGGATAAAGACTTGGTTGAGGAGGTGTACGACCTCACCGACGTGCCCCTCACCTCAGGTATACTCATCACCCCCCAGTCACATTCAGAGCCTGACTTTATCAACCATTCTCAAATTCTGGTGTAAATTGCGATTTTATTGGTATTCTTTGAAAAAAATGTTTGCAACTTTCATCATTTTCCACATATTTACTGCAGAAGGTCTAAAACCTTGAATGAAATCACCAGGACTACATTTTTACCACAATTTCACCATGATAACTAGACTAATCATAGTGTTATAGTAAACTTAATAATAATAACTTTATCTCTGTACCTCTTGTTTCAATAAAATCAAAAACTTACAAGGTGCAGCAAAAAAACATAAACAAATAATGTTCACAACATAATCATAATCATGACATAAAACAAGATGTTAATTGAATGCAAGTCTATCAAAATTAGTTTTCAGTTGGCTCATCAAAGAAGATAGAGAGTTAGATGAACATATTGCAGGCAAATTGTTGTTGTTGTTCAAACCTCATAATTTACCCCTGTGGTTTTCAGTTCATGCAATCCTGCCAAACACAGAGAATGTCCCAATTCTCTATGCAGTTTTTCAGAATAGCCACAGAAAATCAAGCATGGTGTGTGTGTGTGGTTGCAATAATTAGTTAAGTTAACAACCCACCCCCCCCTCCTCCTCACAGCATCCCGCCCCTGCTTGTATAACGGCATGCCCGCTCACTTTGCTGACTCGCCCAAGACGGAGGCCGTTTACAAGATGCTGTCAACCACCCAGCCTCCTCCCGCCCCCGAGGTCGTAGGCAAGCTGTACCGGCCAGCCAGCGTGGTGGACAAGGCCCACATCAACAGCAGGTATGCCTAGTATGCGCACTCGCACACACACACACACACACACAAAAACACTTAAATATATTTTATTTATACCTATGAAAATGAAAAATTACTCACTTTACTTTTTTTTTTTTTCTTTCTTTCTTTCTTTCTTTCCTCTCTCTCTTTCTCTCTCAGATGGTTGGACTCATCTCGTTCTCTCATGCAGCAGGGCATCCGAGACAATGACAGACTCTGGCTCCGCTTCAAATACTCTGCCTTCTACGATATAGAACCCAAGGTGTGTGTGTGTGTGTGTCCGTGTGTTTGTATGTGTGTGTGTGTGTGTGTGTGTGTAGCACTACATTTTTGCAATCTTTGTACTGACTGTATTTGGTATTGCCTGTTCCATCTCCATTTCCCTCCCTCTCCCCCCTCTCCCTCCCCCCTCTCCCCTCGGTCCTCCAGTACGATGCAGTGCGTCTGACCCAGCTGTATGAACAGGCCCGCTGGGCCATCCTGCTGGAGGACATCGACTGCACAGAGGAGGAGATGATGCTGTTTGGAGCTCTACAGGTAGAGCAGACTGCTGTGGAGAACTACTGTATATATTCAGACATGATTGTCCTAGACCGTAGCAGTAACTTACACTGAGTGCTATTCTCCTCTAACACCTTGTTAGTACCACATCAGCAAGGTGTCTCAGTCGGAGCCCCAGATGGCGAGCTCCAATGCGGCCATGGACGACCTGGAAACAGCCCTGCAGTCCCTGGAGTTCAAGATGGAGGGAGAGGGCAGCTCTGCCACTGAGATGCTGGTCAGACATATTGGATGTACTTTTCATACAAATGTCTGTCATGGTGGGTAGCCTCCTGTCAGCAGTCTGGGTCAGAACTACTGCATGCAGGGCTACTTCATTAAAAATAACAATTACGTCCTCTAAAATGTCATTGTTTTGTTAAGAAACGGTCCAGGATTGCTAATAATTCCAATAATATTTAATGGTGAGTTTTATTTTGATACCAGAAATTTTTGTAATGGTAGATATCTCTCTTTAGACTGAAACTCTTCATGTAATTTATATTTGTAACACGAGGGTCGAAATGAAGATGACCCCAAAAAAGAGCTTCAACTTTGCTCCTACGAAGACAAAATGCTTTGTCTTTCTCCCAGGACAACATGACTGCACCGGAGCTCAGCGACTATCTGAAGATATTCAGGTGACATTCAGTTTCCAACTGCTCAGTCTTCTCACCTATACATGAAAACAGAAGACATATACACACACACTTACACACACAACACTTAAACACACAAATACTTAGAAATACTTAGAACACACAGTTACTTAGAAAATAAAGTAGCTGTTTGTCTGCGCAGCCATTTCCTGGAAAAAAAACTGTACCTGCAATTTTTCCTGACAGATTATCTCATTCTGTAGAAAATGTTTCATAACAACATGCCAATCCACAGTGACAAAAAATGCTCAATGCTCAATTGGCAAAATTGCAGAGCACCCATGGGAAAAAATAAACCAGCTTTGTCTTGAACGTTTTGGTGATATGAGTATTTTAGCACTGAGATGCTTTTGTGAAACCCAGCATGTTGCGGTGTGGTTGTGTGTTTCAGGCCTAAGAGGCTGACCCTGAAGGGGTACAAGCAGTACTGGTTCAAGTTCCAGGATACCTCCATCTCGTACTTCAAGAGCAAAGAGGAGAGCATCGGAGAGCCCATTCAACAGATTAACCTCAAAGGTACTAGATACAGTGGGGTCAAAGGTCCACTAACAAGAACTCTTTTGTTTCATCATTTATCTAAAAATAATACAAATGTTTAGTCGAATGATATTTCTCCAAACAAGATTACATCATTTCAAAATAATTTTAATTAATAATTAAAAATGTTTTCCCTTAAAAGTTAAAGCACAATAACGCATAGAGGACTAATTAATTTAGTCAATATCTGGTATTAGTTGTAACACCAAAATGGTATGACAACTATTTGAGAAAAACTTCCCAAATAGTGTGAACAAAATATTCAGATATATTTCAATTTCATACGAGCATTTCTCAAAGATCTACACATTTAGATTTGTATCAGTTCTAAATAATGTATTCTTGAATAAAAACTAACAGAGTGAAAAAATGTATACTTGTTTTATAAATGATGAAAACCAACAGTTCTTGGTAGTGGACTCAGCATACACATCATTAACATTACAGTCATACATGCTCATTTACAGCACAGCTAGCCAGTATGCATGAAAGAAAAATCTTATCTAATTGGCCCAGTTTCCCTCTTCTGCCCTCACAGTATTAGTGGTTTAACCAGAGATGTAGCGGAGAGTCAAATCATTATGAGATGAATTTCACTGAAACCAAGTAGTATTAAACTGACAGGTTATAAATACTGTAAGACAGGAAGAAACACAAATTGATTTGTATTAATAACAGTGGCTGTTTGACTTTCATTTTCATTATCTCACTCAACTACATAAATAGCGTACCAACCTCACAGCTTCATATGGTTCAAAGCCTATGATCATCGCCACGGACGCCGTCTCAGCTGTCATTTTGGCGCTATATTTACATGGATTTTCAGCGTTGGTGCAGGCTGTCGTATTAACATCTATTCACATTCCTCTGTAGTCTCATAAATGACATTATAATAAATGACATTTGACAGGGTGCGAGGTGGCTCCGGACGTCAACGTGGCGGGACAGAAGTTCCTCATCAGGCTCCTGATTCCAGCCCCTGAGGGCATGAACGAGGTCTATCTTCGCTGTGACAATGTGAGGCCAAGTGCACGCACACACACACACACACACACACACCACACCACACACACACACACACCCCAGCTCTCTAATCCTCGATCTACCTTCTTTCTTGTGTGATCCCCTGTCCTATCCACCTCCTCTCTCTCTCCCTCCAGGAGCAGCAGTATGCCCAGTGGATGGCTGCATGTCGACTGGCCTCCAAAGGGAAGAGCCTGGCAGACAGCCGCTTCCAGAGTGAGATCCAGAGCATCCGTTCCTTCCTGGCCATGAAGAAGACCGACAGCGGTTCCCACGGCAACGCCCCCGCCAACGACGACAGCATCAACACCCACAGTTTGGTATCGCCGCGCTACCACAAGAAGTACAAAGCCAAGCAGGTACAGGGGCAGGAGAGGAGGCATTTGTACACACACACACACACACACACACAATAAATTCTTAAAATAACAAGATCTGTTGTTGCATACCAGCAGGACCAGTACAGGACTGTTGCATCACACCAGTCTCTTATGTTGAACCCAACATAGTGTGTATCACATTTAGACGTGGGCCAAGTTACCATTTGAAACAGATTCAGTCACTTTTCTGGATACAACTGCAACGTTCTGGCAAAAGTTAATAATCGACCTGTGTGTGATTACATCTGACCCCTGCCTGTCCCTCCAGTTGACCCCTCGCATCCTGGAGGCCTACCAGAACTTTGCTCAACTCTCACTGACCGAAGCCCTGCAGCGCTTCCTGCAGATCTGGCAGTCCCTGCCCGACTTTGGTGTCTCATACGTCGTAGTCAGGTATGTGGAAGATATATATAAACACTGATACAACTCACAGCGCCTGCGGGTTTTAGCAAGTTAATGGCAGTTAGAATCAATTTTAGACCACGACAGGGGAAAACATGTAGGCGTATCAAGAGACTATTCAGTGTGACTGGGTTCATATGAAGCTGTTCGTTCCCAACTGAGATATTCACCTTATAAAATGCTACTTGACATAAATGTACAGGGTACATTAGTCATGAGTCATCTCAAGACCTTTACTTACAAAGTATTTCTGTGTTGGAGTCATGTGTGTCGTTGAAATTTGGCGAAAATGGATATACTGTATAGGAAAGAAACCTTTTTTTTTTTTTTTTACACCTATAGGCTATATTTACCTGCATTTAAGTCTTGAATTCAGATAAGTCAATAATAAGATCACTTTTAAGACGTTTCCAGGTCCTGTAGACACCCTGTAACTATACCAGTCATGATCCCCACTAGAATTAATTACTAATTGCTCCCAAATAGTAAAACTTTTTTGAAGCTTTTTGAACATTTCTGAAGCTTTTTGGTAAAGAGATGTGAGATGGTCTGGCTCACAGGGTTTAGGCAGCCCCTCTTCCTGGAGTACTTTAATGTTTTTAAATGACATAAGAGGCATGTTTTTTTGTTACAGCGACGGCGGTTTTAACTGAAGCTCTGCGTTTGTTTCCGGCAGGTTCAAAGGCAGCCGCAAAGACGAGGTGCTGGGCATCTCCCCCAACCGCCTGATCCGCATTGACCTGGGGGTGGGCGATGTGGTCAAGACCTGGCGCTACAACAACATGAGGCAGTGGAACGTCAACTGGGACATAAGACAGGTCACACTCACGCTCTCATCTTCCTTCTGTTGGGGGCCAGATTTACGCTGGTCCAAGATCAGCACTACACTAGAATAAACCAGTACTACACTAGAATAAACCAGTACTACACTAGAATAAACCAGTACTACACTAGAATAAACCAGTACTAACCCTGCTTGGTGGTGGTGGAGAGTTTACTGACCTCTTCATCTCCGTTAAACACCCTCACCCACTCACTCTGAGGAAAGTGCAGCGCTGTGTTTTTAAAGCAACCTCTGACCTCAGATCATCTCAACAAGTGAAAGAATTTTCTGGCCCACTCATATCTTCCTTTCCTTCATGTGTGTTTCCTCCCAGGTGGCCATCGAGTTTGACGGGAATGTGAACATCGCCTTCGGCTGCGTGACCGCCGACTGCAAGATCGTTCACGAGTTTATCGGTGGCTACATTTTCATGTCAACGCGCAGCCGCGACAAGAGCGACACGCTCAACGAGGAGCTCTTCTACAAGCTGACCGGCGGCCACGAAGCTCTCTAAGACTCACACACACGAGATCTGAATCCTCTGGTCCTTCCTGGCTCGCATCACCATCATCTAAAACACCAGGAAGCCACGCGGAATTGGATCTTCCTCGGTTTAGACAGCCATGACAAGATTAGACCAGGGCAACAACGGGTCAAAATCAGATTCTGTTCCTGTGATTTTAAGTAAACGATTAACTTACTTACCTTCCTTCTATACACACTCTTATTTATAAGCTACATCAGTGGGATGGAAGACTAAAATGGTTCGGACTGGCTGGGTTAGGGACGCTAGGTTCCTCAACCTATATCAGAAGCGTTGTCAATGTCAATATCAAGACTTGGATCAACCAGCAGTCACTTTCCATTTTTACTTCATCGTATTGGGAATTGTTATCAGTGTCCAGAATCCAAAGCATTGTCTCTTCCAGAGCTGTAGTTATATTGTTCACTTAGACTCTTGTATAGCATTTAGTTAGAAATTCACATCAGATTCGAATAGCTGTTTGCCACGTGTCAACAATATACAGTGTACACGAACACCCACAGAAATAAAATGTTTATCATGTAGACTCGTGAATAAACAAGTGGGGCATTTCAGTTCTCTATTCACTAATATCAGAATTTCATTGCTATTTGCAAGTTGCTGCACTGTTTGTCCCTATGCCTGTGGTACATGGTGGCAATTTGAGCTATTTCCTACACAGGAAGCTCCATACCAATTATCTCCCTTGGCATGCTGTGTGGGAGTGTGTGTGTTCCTATCTCAGAGAAGCAGTTAAGGCGGTTAATGTCAACTGAAACCACAGTGCCTGCCTGTTTCCCATCCAGTAGCATCCTCTTGTTTCTTGTCCGTAGTCTTCTGACAAACATCTGTCTTTAATGTTCCTGTTTTTTTTTGCCTTATTCAGTCCGTCTACTCGTATCCAGGGTTAGCGATGTAAGTGCTTGGTAAAATCATCTTGGAAGTCTAATGGATGCAATAATGGATGTGACATTAATAAAAAGTGACATTTTCTCAAATAACCCTGTTGAACTGTCACACAGAAATGAGCGATACTTTCCCGAGGCGACCCTCTGACATTTTAAGCCCCATCATCCTTTCAGTAATGACTTCTAACAAGGGAAGACTGAAAGATTGCTGGTTTTCCGATGTAGTCCCATTGAGGATTCAGTCTGAACTTTTGCTTGGTTGACACTCCTCGTCAGGTTTCACCCACCAAACAAGAACCTCCAGTAACCAACGACAGAACAGTATTCGCTGCTATTCCAGTGGCAGGATGCTCCCTGAAACACAAGAGAAAAATGAATGAATGAGCAAATCTTTGGTTCTCCGTCCATCTTTCAAAAAAACAGAATCTAAATGAAATCCATCCATTCATCCATCTACATGTTACAGCCATTGACATCCATCCATCCATCCATGTAGTAGTCATCGTTACTTGTGGGCTTCAGTCTCAGGGCTCGGCTGAAGTATTTAGGAAGCAGTTTGCCTTCTGCGTCTCCTGGTGTCAGTAACACACCGTTCTCTGACCAGAAGAACTGCATACCGTCTATATAGTCATAAACACACACAGACATAAATGTGAGAGGGCTTGTTGACTACACACAGAGCACTGAGTGTGTTGACTAGCAGTCATTAGCGGCTGGTCTTACCAGCGAGCGCTTTGGGGACATCGATAAATATGGCCAAGTCACAGTCCCTCCTCATGCCTGGTGGAAAACAGATAAAGGACAAAGAATGACAGCTGACATACTTGCCTATCTGTCTCTTTCTTACACACACACACACACACACACACACACACCACTTACCACTGATGACGCCGTGCTCCCCCGGCAGGCCTGCAGCCAGGTGGATGTGTGTTCTGTTCATGCGGCTGAGGCCTTGCTGCTGGATGGAGCTCCAGTTGCGGAGGTAGGAGCCGTGGACCGCCTCGCCGGGACAGTCTGGAGAATCAGCCAGCACTGGCTTCAGCTCTAGATCCATTACCTGACAATGACAACAACACAAACAAAAACAAAAATAACACATCATTTAGGGCGAAGGCACGCTGGAGGATTTTCACCAGATTAATGCTCAATGATCAAGGGCTCCTCGTAAGCTCCTACTGCTGAGATCGGAAATATGGCTTGTCGCGCATTCAAGTGCTTTTGGTTGGAAATTAGAACAAAACGGGAATTAAAGTTGTTTTTTTGGTCAGGCCTGTTATTGATGTTTAAATTCATTTATTACCCGAAAGTTATACAGATGACATTTATCAGACAGCAATTTATGTGAATAGACCCACAGTAGGGAGGGAAGAGCTTTTACATCAATCAAAAGCAATTTCTTTGTAAATTGAATATACATGCAGTGCTGAGTGCAGCATCCACCACAGGGGACAAAAAAATCCTGGCATATGAACAGTGAGAGATCAAATATCTTCCTCTCCAATACTCTGCAGATATCAGCATATGTCTTTGCAGGTATACAGGAAACTCATCAGAAATCGACTGCCTACCTGCACTGAATGGCCCTGATTGGCTCGAATCTGCAGGCGGCCATCTTCCGGGTGGGGGTGGAGCTTGAATCGCTGCTTGTCATTGGTGGCAACGACTCTCTCCACGTCCTCCAACGAGTAGGAGCGGAACTGCGGGTGAGCCAGGAGGTCCTCCACAAACAGGAAGCCATCTGAGAGGGTGAGAGTTGTTATGGCTACGGACACATTCCACATTCAGCTGGACACCCTGCAACCTGTGTGGGAATGTGTTCATGGAAGAACTGGCCAGGGAGCATTTGTGGAATGGAGAATACAAATGTTGGTGTTTTGAATGATACAGAAAGCAACTAACTGCTACACTCCCCTGTGCAGTATCCTTTACAGCAGAGTTCCTCAAATCTGGGCCTCGGGGTCCAGATTGCTGCTGGTTTTCTCTCCTACCAGGAAGTGAATTGCATTCACCTGGCATCCCAGGTCTTAATCAATCCCTGATTAGACAGCTAGAATGGAAACTACCTGGCAGAATAAAAAAACAGCAGTACTCTGGACCCTGAGGGCTGGATTTGAGGACCACTGCTTTACAGGATGGGTACGTCTTATAAAGGGCACTGTAGCAGGTTCATATCAGACTAATGTATCATAGGATTAATTTGCAGCTTGAACAGGGTTTGTCTTGTTTTTACATACATAATAATAATCCCAAACAGAGGGGATGCATTCAAATGCCTCATTCACAGCTGTGTAGTTATTAAATTGAAAAAACAACACAAAACAAATCCGTCTTAGATCAACCCACACTTGCTATCAAAGTTTTGTCAGAACCAGTGCCTGCAATAAAATTGTGATTTTGTTGTTTACCTTGAACAGTGTGTGAGCATCTCACCTGCACTTATGTGGAGGCCCATCTGGTTTGCTCCATGGCGCAGAGTGTAGGACAGGGACTTTGACAAGCGGACATCTCTGTCCTGGTAAGGGAGGAGGCACATACACACAACTCACACCCTGCTCTAATTATAGCACTGCTCTAAATAGAGGCCTACAAGTCCCTGCCGGGAACACACTGGACGCGGAAAGAAAAGGCAGCGCCGCGAAAGGCGCCGATCGAGCAAGAAATAGTTTTGTTGAACACAGGTTTTCCGCTGGTTTTCTCAATGTAGGGGGTTGGTCTCTCTCTCTCTGCTTGTGTGTGTGCCTGCTCGTCACCTCTCTCTCTCTCTCTGTGTGCCTGTTTGTCTCTCTCTCTATTCAATTTCAATTTGAAGCTTTATTGACATGAAAAGACAGTGCTTATATTGCCAAAGCAAACGTATATGAACAGACAAAGAACGACATTTACAATCATATGAAAGTACATGCCACAGGGCAACACAAGTAAGAACAGCAATGAATGAAAAATGATTAAGTATTATCAGTGCTTAGTTTGTGCCGGGGCTAGTGGCAAATGCCAAGAATCCGATTTTGCGCTCGAGCTCCGGCCTCTAAAGTGCGACAACAACACGTATATTAAACTGGTATTAAACAACGTTACGTCCAGTGAACCATACAAGAGTAGGTGCGCGAGGCAACGCGAGTTGAGCCCCGGCATCTCTTATTTTACAAATTAAGCACTGAGTATTATGTATACTTGAGCAGTATGGTGTCGATTAAAATGCACATGCATCTATATATACATATACATCTCTCTCTTTCTACTTGTGTGCGTGTGCCTGCTCGTCTTTCTCGCTCACAGACGGTAAAAGTTTAGACACAACTCAGAAATACCATCAATCAGGGTGTTTCATTTTGAAATTTGTTATATTTTGGAAATTGAACGGATGCTCTATGCCGTTCCTGTGTCTGACTTCCTGCCCAGCTTTACACATTCGCTCACGAATCGAGACCAGCCACTGAGAGAGCAGTCAGAAGTCAATCTCTGAGTTATTAAAGCCTCTTTGCAATATCACTCTCACGTCTCCACCATGATTTCCTCTCCTCCTTCTCCCTCTCTTTGCTCCTCTTCCGTCACTGTCCATTCCAAGGCATCTCATTCAGACAGTTCATGGCATGAATCAGTGCTTTGGCTTCATAGCTGTTGTACTGCTGTATAGCTTGTGCCATGCAGTGTTTGTCTTTGCAGCGGCCGTCGCTTAATAGCTCAAAACAGGATCAAAAGCTATCAGGCTACCTACCTACAAACGGACGAACACGAGCAGGCAATAAACTAGCTTACTTGTCAACGAACGTTCAAGCCCCCTTTTCTTGTTTATTCTAGCCTCCCGCCAGTGGGCGGCGCTGTGGGGAGTGAGCGAACCTCGCCACCACAGAGGAAGCTGCCTTTTGTTCTGGAAGCATCTGCCAGCAGCTACGGGTAAGAAATATTTCAAAATACGAGAAAACCTGTCGTGCCACAGGTCAGAATCGGCGCCGCCTACACGACGATAGGTTGCAACTTGTCCCGATAAACCCATTCATGGAACTGTTTAGTATCGAGCTGGCGACATTGTTATTTTATAGAGAGTGAGCTAATTTAGCTAATTGACGTTAGCATACAGGGGCTTGATACACAGGCAGCTAACTGTCTTTCTTGGACATCGTCGTCTTCTTCTTTTTACGGCGGTTGGCCCTCAGACGTTGCATTACCGCCTACTGATGAGTTCTTCTTCTTTTGTGACTGTACCACCCCCTACCGCTCCGGAGTGGATCAGACTATATTCTTTGCCTCATACCCATGTCTCTTAAAACCCCCCCACATAATCCTAGTCTGAGCTCCATTATTCACACTCAAAACTCTATTTAGTGTCAACACCGCTTTTTCTTAACTCTGCTTTCATAATCTCCCTCTGTCTTTCATACGCTTCGCCTCCTAATAATAAATATAATAATATATCTAAATATGACCAACTTCCTCTTGGCAACAATCACATAGTCCTGTGTGTTGTTTTACAATTAGCTTTAGCGTCCAGTTCAGTTCAGTCCCCCATGCCCCAACCGTAGCCTTGTCATAACTCATAACATAACTTCCTTCCTCTTGCCACTTGACCTTGTTTTGTGTATGGTGTAGATTGCTCCCCTTCACCTCCCCATCCCAATAATCAACTTTATTGGGTTCATTTTCTGTCTCCCCTGTACTGTTTGCCTCTCTGGTTCTTTTATTGCTTTTCTCCCTTCTCCAACCGGCTTGTCATTTTCCTGTCATTGCTTTTCCAGCCCCTTCACCCTCATCACTAAGTTCCATATCAGTATCTCCCCAGTTCCCTCCTAGCTCTGATCCATTCACGGAGCAGTCCAGTTATGTTTGTAATCCTAATCCCACTGCCAAACAACCGTATCTCCTCCCCTTCCGTTCACTCTCCACCAATATTGACACTACCTAGCCAAACGAAATTTTCCAGTCCAGGGTTCATACGCAGGGTCAGGCAACAAACGGTGTTCTCAAAACAGTCCAGGTCATACTTGTCTTGTCTATTACTTATTAAGTTTTTATAAGAAACAGAACCTGGGACCAGAGTCTCGGTAACCATGGCAACGTGGAGGAGGACAACGTTCTGAGGATACGTGGCGAGCTGTTGAGAGAGAGGGAGACCATACCTGTTCTCTTTTCAGTGAGTGTCCTGCTTTAATAGTTTTCATGCTATGCAGATATCATTCTCTCTTCAGTTCAATGTGGTAAGCTTTGTTTTTGTTCTGCCTGAGCTGTACTGACATATCATTTGTACTGACACAGCATTTTTTGTTTGTCTCTTTATTTGTCTTTTCTCTCTGTTTCTGTCTCTCTCTGTCCCAGGTGATGGAGTTCCCACAGCATTCCCAGCAGCTGTTGTCAGCTCTGCGTTCCCAGCGCCAGCGGGGCTTCCTGTGTGACTGCACCATCCACGTAGGTTCATCCCGTTTCCTGGCTCACCGGGCCGTCCTGGCCTCCTGCTCACCTTTCTTTCACATGTTCTACTCCGATGCTCCAGGGGGTGCCGGAGGAAGTGGTTCCAGCAGCTCTGTCACACTGGACAGCGACATTGTCACGACTGCTGCCTTCAGCTTGCTCTTGGACTTTGTCTATGAGGGTGTACTGCAGCTGGAGGCCCCTCTGCCAGTGGAGGACATATTGGCGGCAGCCAGTTTCCTGCACATGAATGAGGTGGTGCGAGTGTGTAAGAGGCGGCTGCAGAGACGAGGGCCTCTGGCTGAAGCAGACAGCACTCGTTCTGAAGAGAGCGCTGGAGCAAGGAATGCGACAGAGCTGGGCAGGGAGAGTGGGAGCAATGGTGTGGTTGAGCCTCTGGTTGCTGTGATGGCAGATCACTCGAACGTGGTCACCGTGGCGGCGCCACTGTCACCAGTATCCATAGAGACAGAGAGGAGTCAGTTGGACTCTGTGAAGTCAGAGAGGAGGGCGGGTGCAGGGTCATCACAGGCACGAGCAAAGACCCCTCTGAGCCCTGACCTGGCCGACACCACCCAGCCAGGCATGGATGCCCCTCTGCTACGCCCAGTCAGAGAGCTGGTGGTAGGGATCACCTCTGGACTGTCTGCCCCTGCCTCTGGAGGTCATGCCAGGCTTGGGGGTCAGGGAGAGGGGTCGGCACTTTGTTGCCCCTGCAGCACCACAGAGACATACAGGTATGGGACTGGTGTGGATTTCTAGACTGTTTTAACTAGGGCCAATCACATCATTTGGTATGGGCTAAAAAAAAATGGTTGGACCCCTAACCCTGTTTTTTAAACCTATTCTCCTGTAAATGCCATGTGATTTCTCCTTGCATTGATGAAATGTTGTTTTTGTCGTTATTGAGGAGCTGTTATGTCATATCCCCCTTCTTTCTCTCTTTCTCCAGCCACAGCAGTAACCAGCAGCCCTCCTCCTCCTCCTCCTCCTTAGTCCCAGTCAGCCAGGCTGGTGGTTGGTCGGTGGTTTCCCTGTCCCGGTTGGACTCCAGCCTCTCCCCCAGCTCCCACCAGGATGGCCCCCAACTGCCCCATGACAACGACTCTGTTCAGAAACCCTCAGAGACAGACCACAGACGTGCACTGGACAGAGGGCAACAGACGCACACGACAATCCATGCACAAGCACTGCCGTCACACTTGGAGGCGAACCCAAAACACAACCCACCCCAGCGCTCACACCCCCAGATCCGAATCCACAACCCCATATCGCTCCAACGCCGAAGCCCGGACTTCCACCCAACTTCCCAGGCCCAAACGCTTACAGGTCCCGAGGGGGAAACGGGAGCGTCCCCCGGCACAAGGGATGGGAGAACCGACACCCCCGTGTGCAGAGTGTGGATGGAGGAGCATGATGGGGAGAAGGTGAAAGTAAAGGTGGAGGCCATTGTGATATCTGACGAAGAGCTAGAGGAGGAGAAGGAGAGAGGGAGAGAGAGCGGACCAGTGATGGAGGTAGACGATGAGTTTGACGATGACATCCAAGGAGAGGAGCTGAATAACACCCACTATCTCCCCTCCCACCCACAGAGTCTCTTACAAACCTCCCAGTCCAACGAAGCGTACTCTTTCCCACTCTCCCCCTCCTCCTCTTCCTCTGGCGCTGGCCCCTCCTCCCAGGAAACCGCCTCCTTCGCCGCCTCCCTCTTCCCTCCGTCTGTGGCCCAGCAGCATTCCGACCCTCCCGCGTACTACCAGGACTTCCAGGACCCCATGGGGAATTTCGTGGAGGACGTCCCGACGTGCGGGGTGTGCGGAAAGACTTTCTCGTGCACATACACGCTGCGGCGCCACGCCATCGTGCACACGCGGGAGCGCCCGTATGAGTGCCGATACTGCTACCGGAGCTATACGCAGTCGGGTGACCTGTACCGGCACATCCGCAAGGCCCACGACCACAGCCTGCCGGCCAAGCGCAGCAAAGCGGACCTGGAGCCCTCCGTGCCACCACAACCGCCCCCACCTCTCAGCTAACACACACACACACACACACACACACGTTTGTATTCCTATGCTCGAGAGGACCTTCAATGAAAGCATTCATACGCTAACCATAACCCTTAATCTCAACATTAACCTTAAACCCAAGGTAACCCTACACCCTAAACCTGCCCTTTTAAAGGAAAATTCCACCCTCAGATACTCTCACATCAATCTGTGGGGGAGTCGATGCATCCCAGGAGTTATTTTGTGATGAATTTTACTGTACCCACTTCCCTCAACCTGCCTTGTTTACTTCTACTCCAGTACGTGATTTCCTACATTTCCCAAAATGCCTTTTGACAACCCCCAGAGAACGGCATGGAAGGTCCGACCTGGAAGTGTTAGCGTGTTAGTGTAATATAACTAGTAATATTTATTACCTTGGACATCGGTAGATTCACGGCAGCCATGTGTGACACCCTTTTTTTGTTATTTGTCCCATATTTCCTCTTCGGAATTACTACCAGGAGGTTCACGGGAACAGATTTCCCATTCAGAAGTTCATATTTACGGTAACTCCCATGTCGTCACCCTCTTAAAATAATGGCCTACGTCACTTTTTGAGGAAAATTATGTTTTTGCTTAAATAATCTCTTCATGATGCTGGCCACCTCTGGTAAAATTGCCATCCTTGATTGAAAAGATCAGCTGTTCCTACCCCGGTAGTATAATGGCCTACGTCAAGAGTGTGACTTAGGCAATTTAAATCCTGACTTAGGCCAAATTACTTCTGGAGTAAGTGACTTAGGCAAACAGTTATTTCCATGATTTTAGTTATTTCCATGATTCAGGGCTCGTCCCCTATTGGTAAGTGATCAGGTTTACTATAATATCGGCTAGGCTATAAATGTTGCGTAGTTATTTAGTCTTTTACTTTCACAATTTATAGTTTAATTACGAAGCCTCCCAGTGGGTTACAGACACGAAATAGCTAGCTCTGTGAAGCTGGTGTACTGGTTACTACTACAGTTGCTGGTTACTGGTTAAAGTTACTGCTGGTGACTAGTAGTTACTAGTAACTGGTAGTAACTAGTTACTACTACAGTTACTGGTAATCTAATCCTCTCATGTTACATAATTGACAGACAGCGTTATTTGTATGTCAATAGTCATATATTGTCATAACCTTTTTGTGTGAAATGATTAAGAAATATCATATAGTCTATATTTGGTTCAGTTTATTCTGTTTTTTGAAAAACTTGAAAATATGACTTAGGCCATTATTTTAAGAGGGTGACGATGTGACATGTTGATGTGACGAGACGTCGTCTACATTTGGCCAATTAATCATCGGAATATGAAAAAAACAAGAAGATAAACCCAGAAATACAAGGTATTTAAGATAATAAGAAATTGCAAAGTGCCCAGTCTGTTTTTTAAGGAAAACTCTTTTATTAAATATAATTAAATACATTTAAACCCTGAAATAGGAGTAATCGTCTCAGCAGCACACTGGTCATCACCGTTAATGCCTTCTGGGGCCGCCGGCTGTGAGCTTGTTTTACTAAACATGATATCTGTCAGTTTGACACGTGTAGCTGCGTCCTGCTCTAGTGCCTTTCTTTGTCTTTCTTTTTTAATGCTTACTTTCTACAAGTGTCATTACATCATTAATTGACCAATCACGTTCATGAACAAACCTGGGCTGCACCAATCCTCCAGTTTGACACAGAGGAAAAGGGAGAGAGGTTCGTCCAGGTTCTCCTGATTGGTCACTCCGGCATTGCACGCTATATTGCTAATTGTTTTCAAACAGCGTTTACGTGTTTTAGGGTGGATTTTTCCTTTCAAGAAGTGAGCACCAGCAAAATGTCCTCACTCTGGAGGGCTTTCCTCATCACATTTGGTCCTCACAAATATAGAAATATGAGAGTACACATACACTAACCAGCTCGCTGGCAGAGATATTTTTTCCCATGTCTATCTTTAGTTTTTCCCTATTTCACATCAGTGATCTGTTTTGCCAAAGGATTTTCTTTCAGCTTTGCCGTTTGTTTCTCATGAAGTGATCACAACTCAAACTGTTGCTGATGAAGCCTACGTCATCGAGGAAAACATATCTGAAACGTTACTAGTTAAGAGCTGTAACGTATATCAGAAGTGCCAAAGCATTGGCTTTATCGAATCAGAACACCAAGGGAGAGAATAAAAAGCTATTCTATTGTGTTTTTACTATATTGATGAACTACAGTATTGTTAGTGGGACGGCCTTGTCCTTCTACTGCCTTTTCAATGTTTTATCTATTGCCTAGCAAGATTTGACGAACTAACTGTAACATTGTACGGTCACTTGTGTTGTCACCATATCAATATATTGGTCATGAATTTCGGTACTGTTCCTAAAAAAAAAAGGGGGAAACCCTGTCAAATGCCATTGTGCTTTATTTCAAAACGTTTGTAGTGAAAAAACATACTGTCTTTATATGCTTACACTGAGTGTGACCTTATCCGGGTTGGGGTGATCAGAAAATGCTGTTTACATGACAATTTCTTATTCAGAGTATTGTCTTAATCTAGAGCGTTTTTAGCCACAGATCAAATCGGTATTGGCGTAATAAGTCGTTTTTTTCTTTCTTCAAAACTTTCTTCTATACTTTTTCAGTACCGGTATAACCATGCAACACTAACTCACCACATGTTTCAAGCTGTTCCCTGTGCAACTTCCAAACCCCTGCACTTTTCTGTGTTGGGCTTTGGTTATTGCCCACGCTACTTCCTGTCCTCCGGTTCGCTCCTGTATGGACAGCGGGAAAATATTGAGCTGACTTGTGAATGGACATTTGTAGCCTACTTTGGGAAAACTGTCAGCCACGCACGGTCAGTAATTCTGCCTTCTGTGCAAATTTTTAAATGTGTGCTGTAATTTGTTGTTCTGCACCATTTGAACTGAACAGGACCATACATTTTCAATAAAACAAAAATGTGTTATTTGAGAAGTATTGCTGTACAAACCCTGGACTCTTTACACTGGATGCCCTCATGAAAATAACATTTAGTGGAAACAGTGAAAAACCTGAATGTTTCCTTCATTGTTGTGAATAATCATTCAACAAAGACCTCTTTTAAATCTTTTAATGTTTGAGTTGAGCATACAATCCACAAATTGTTAACTCAATTTTTCTTTAATTCACTGCAAAACAATGTACAGTACAAAAATATAAACCTATGCCTCATGGCTCTGTAACTAACACACAGGAAGAACGATTGCAGTTTCCGATGCTTTGTCACTGGTTCTGGCCAATCACCAACATTCACACGTTATTCCCGATATGAGGCGAGGCTGAGCTGCCCCGACTCTCTCCAGTCTGGTGGCAGGAAGTTGTGTCGGTTCTTTCTGGTCTTTCCCATCAATCGTCTACCGGCCCGTGGATCTGTGAACAGACGAGATATCAATGTCCACCTCCACACCTGTACCATTGCTGTTGTGACTGTATTGATATTTGCTGTTTTGACCGTATTTGCTTCTGTCTAATTGAAAAGAAAATATGGAGAAAGGAAAGTGGTGGAACAGATTTTGAACCAAATCACACAATTACTAAACTGTTACCAATACTACTACATTGTTTTAATGCAGTTTCTAACTAGTATAATTCAGTCTTGCACTGCGTTACCATGTGGACTTATTTTCCCAACATTGACTGCTACAAGATGTCAGCAAGTTACATCATTTTTTTTTTTTTAATGGCAGAATGAAATAAATGTGTAGATGAAAAAAACCTGTAGACCTATCTGAATATAGGTAAGCTTGAATGAGCGGACTTTTTTTCTCATCAAGAAAACCAGCGCAAGAAACCCCATCATTTTTAGGACCCCTGAAACTGAATTTAAGACTAATGAAATGCTGTATTTAACTGTACTGAAGCTCTTTTAAGGCCTCGAGTTTACAACATAAACTCAGGACCTCTGTGATATTGGCTGGCCCAATAAAAACAATTAGTGCAAATTAGTACCAAAGTACAAATGTGATTTAGTTTGTGCCTGAGGTAAGCCAAAGTAATAATATTAATATTAATAATATTAATAATAATGTCACTGAATGAACAAAAGGTTTGCTTGCTCTTTGACTACACTGCCATTTCCCCCAGCCAGCGGTGAGAGCACTCACCGCCTCGGCCAGCTCAGGCCAGCCCATTGACATTACGACCGCGTCGTCGGAGTTGGGAGGCGTCTCCAAGTTCCAGTAGGTCAGCTTGTCAAACACGGAGGAAACCGTCACTGTTCTGTCCTGAACACACGTGATTTGGCAGAATTCAGACAAAGTAACAAAACACAGATGACAACAGCACATTTAAGGTCATACTACACGACTTGTAGCCTGATTTTGCACCCACATTCGGTTGCCCGACTGGATTTAAAGCCTGGGGTGATTTTGGGTACTTGGGCAGATGGTTTCGTGGTGTGAGAGGGGACATCGGTGGTTTTTTACCTCCTGGTCGGAGCCAGGCTTGTTGACCTCCTTCAGCACCAGGCCGGTGTAGCCCTGTGGACAGCTGAGCTCTTGCCCCCTCAACCCGCGACCCCTGAATGACACCGTCTTCTCTGTAACGGGGGACAAACAGAGGATCACACAGTATGTTTCATATTTAAATACCCATCCTGACCTGGAATTTCTGTGTGAACTGAAGCTGAGGTGCATTTTTCACACCCAGTGGCAACACTGTTATCAACCCTAATAGATGACCGTCTCTGTTTCTGGAATTGGTGTCTTAAATGTGTCTGGATAAACTAGCCTGACCAAATATCAAACATATTCTGACTGTACCGTGTTTGCGGTCTTTGATGGCAGCGGTGAAGTACTGTGAGACCTGGGCTGGCCCGTTGTGTTCAACCTCACAGGGCAGCAGGTGGACCGGGGCTCGCTCTGCCTTGCCCACCGACGACAGATGAACATGAATCACACTGCTGGTACAAGACATCCTGCAGCCAGAAGACGGGAGAACACACACCGACATGAATAACAACACACTACACTTTGGCATTCTATTCAAAATTGTGATTTCTTTATATAAATGCAGTGAATTCACATGCAAGAGGTAATAATTACTGTATAGGCCATTGTCAGAAGGGAGCAAAGGAGGGGATAAGAGATGAAAACCTACAGATAATGCTTTTAGAGCAAAAATGAGGTGAAGAATTATTGCCTGCCCACCATCCCCACAAAGAAACAAATTACCTGCAGACTCTCAGGTCTTTTTTTTCTTACTCTCCGATATAAAGACATAACAGCATGAATCTAATAGCCATCCAGGCTCTAAATGCCACATTACGACAAGTATGTTTGTTTTAAGTACTAAACACAGGGGTCCCTGAAGGACCTCCAGGGTGTCCCCAGCAAAATGACTATATTAATTTATTAATATAGTCAACAGTATAGACAGTGAAGCAAATCTATATTGAATAACTACAAAAACCTTCTAACACGGGGTTTCGTGGGAGAAAATAAAGTTTGGGAGTCCCTGCTATAGCTAATGAATTCTTTTACTAGGCTACTTGTGTGGTGGTTGTCTACAATTTGTCTACTAACTCGTAATTAAAAACCCGTTAACTTTCCCTTAAAGATTTATAGACCGCTCTATAAATGATAACAAGATTACAATTCTGCTCTCATAATTAAACAACGTTAAGTGTCTGCAAATGACTAAAATAATCAATTGAACAGAGCATCCACAATTCTTACCTTTCAGTTTTCCAACCTTTTCCGGTCAGTGTTTCTCGTTGCACGTGATTGGACGAGCGCGTCTTCTTCTACGCTGCAGGACATTTGGGCGGGTGTTTTCTGTTTTGAGTTCTGCATGTACGCCGGAGATGTGCGTGCACACCGCGGAACATTGGTTTAACTACAAGCCAGCGGTCACAGGACGCTATAATGTTGTGTGAAGATAATTCTTATTTTTATACTAGTACTAACCTTCACCGTTATTCATCAATGACGATATATAGTCAATATGAAACAAAAACGATATCGATCGATCACATCCATAGCGTTCTGTACAGGGTTACATGCATGAAATTTACACTTTCAACAATTCATAAAGCACGATATTTAATCTGTATTGTTATTACATGTTTGCTGGTTGCTAAATCGAAGTTGGTATAGATTATTTCTGGCTAAATTGTGTACCGATTCAGTGTTTGGTGCTGCCGATATGGAGGAACTCATCAACATTAAACTCTCATAAAGTATAACCCTTGTTTATTGCGTATTGCTTGGAACCAAGTGCAGTATACAAATACGTGTAGTATACAATAAAACACGGGTTTAATGTCGAACCAGAGAGTTAAGGAGCAAAAACTTCTTCGGGAATATTATTTACAGTAGCCCCTCACAAGGTTTCTTCCATTTTTTCCACTGAAATGTTTTGTGGGAGTTGAGTCTGGTCCAGATTAAAAACATATACTCTATTATCAGTATTTCATTTTTTTTCAGTACATGTATGGTTAGCAATAGAGTAAAATAGCTCTAAGGCCTATAAATAAGGTGGATAAACGGATATAATAAGTAATAATATATATAGTAAATTTGTTAATATGAGTAAATATTTTTCCAATCATTTTCTTTTCATTTAAGTGAATATAGTTTAAGAGAATGTTATAATGGGCATGCTAATATCCTGCCAGTAATATACTACCATGTATATTGCACTTGCAATACTCACTCTTTAACAGTAGAGGACAGCACGAGACTGTGGTTTACCCGGAGATTGTCATTAGGTATGTGTCAAGTCAAGTCAAGAACTTAATTTGTCACATATACATACATGTAGTGAAATGAAAAGTGGCAATGCTCACGGGAATGTGCAAGAGTGCAGTATACATAATATTTACAGTAAAAAACCAACACAGTATGAAAAAAAAAAAAAAATGACAATGATTACAGTTAGAGCTCTTATATAAAACAACCCAATATATACAGTAAGAGCACTTTTAAAATGAAATATAAAATAAAAATAAAAGGTAGATGGGGGAAATCGTATGAATGTAATGAGCTAAATATTATGTGTAGTCGTTACCTAAGTGTGTGTGTGTGTGTGTGTGTGTGTGTGTGTGTGTGTGTGTGTGTGTGTGCGTGTGCGTGTGCGTGTAAGAGGGGCAGTGTGTGGGTCTTGGTGGGGCCCTGGTGAGGTCAGAGTTCACAGTCCTGATGGCCTGAGGAAAGAAACTCCGTCTCAGTCTCTCTGTTTTGGCAGCATGACTGCGGAGGCGCTTGCCTGACCACAGCAGCTGAAACAGTCTGTTGTTGGGGTGGTGAGGATCCTTCATGATCCTGCAGGCTCTGGTTCTGCACCTCCTGGTGTACAAGTCCTGCAGGGTGGGGAGTGTAGTTCCAATAGTGCGTTCAGCCGAACGCACTCCTCTCTGCAGAGCCTTCCTGTCCTGAGCGGAGCTGTTGCCAAACCAGGCAGTGATGCTCCCAGTCAGGATGCTCTCTACAGCTCCAGAGTAGAAGGACTGAAGGATCCTCCGGGAGACCTTAAATTTCCTCAGTTGCCTGAGGTGGTAAAGGCGCTGCCTCGCCTTCCTCACCAGAGTGTCCGTTTATGTAGTCCATGTCAGATCTTGTGACTCTCGGGTTTCTCCCAAAATTGCAGAGGTCTCCCTGTTTAATATTTTCTTTCCTGTATTTCAGGAACAACTGTTATGTTGGTACTGCCACGCAGTACTTGCAATATATGCGATAAATTATTTTCATTAAACCGCACAAGTTGGTGGTGACTGGCCAGGAGGGAAAAACTGAAATTTAAGACATGATATATGAATGAACTTTGAAAAAAGGAAATTTGAGAGTTGGAGGAAAGGAAATAAACAGTAAAACAGCATTTGTAGAAGATTTACAGTGATATTGATTTTACAGCTTTTACGACTTGTTTTTTAAACTTTGCACAACTTTGAATTTTGAAGCAGCTGTGCTTCCATGAATGTATAGGACCTATACTACAATAAAGAGCCATCTAATCTAATCTATAAAGAGGCGCGATCCGATTGACGGCAAACTAATTCAACCTAGCCCTAAATAATAGTTGCTGTCCCCGTTCTGCCCGGTCCCTCTGGCTCATAGCCAGAGGGACCATTTTCTCAATGCCAAAGCCTCTTCTACATTTAGAGAGTAATTTATATATGAATCGCAAAATACATTTATGAATCGTGTTGTATTTATTTGTGAACATTGAAAGTTAACTGATCCCATAGCAAAAACACTGCATTTTCATTTTAATATGGTCATAGAACTATGTGAAAATGAAAATTGGATTATTGCATTTTCATTTTCATTTTTACTCAAATAATACATACATATATGGAAAATTATAATGCTATTATGGAATTACATTTTCATTTTCAAGTTTACATTATCATTTTAATTAAAAACCCACCCACCCCCACACCCCACCCACACTGTGCATTCTTTCCTCAATTCTATTAGTTAAAAGTTATTTTTGCATAATTTATCAGAGAGTACATAGATCACTACATTATTATTGGACTTAATGTGATCTTGGTGTGAGGAGGCTGTCTTGTTGGACTGTCCAATCAAAAAACAATGATTTGTTGATTATGACATCATAGGTGTTTTGGAACTCACGTTGTGTGAGTGTCCTAGATGGGGATTTTGGTCATTGTACTTCTGCACCTGGATGAAGAATGACGCAATTTAGGTAAGTCAGTGGTTTTCCTCTTTAATATAGCAAAGTGTTTGAGGTCCAAGTCAGACAGATGATTCACGTGTCTAGAAATTTGTTCAAGTCAAATTAAAATCCTACCGACCTGATTGGTGGATAGATAGTTAGGTAGGTAGATAGGTAGGTAACTGATAACTGTTAACTTGTGACTGTAGTAGGCTAAGCTGTCCTTTACCTGAAGTCTCTCATGTCTCCATCTTCCTCTCAGTTTTCCTCTATGGCCAAAGTGAAGGACAGTTCACCCCCCACTCCCCCCTTCACCCCCCCACCTCTCCCTCTCTCCTCTGATGGCTCTCAACATGAAGATCCATCCGGCAGTTCCAGTAACTACATGCTACTGAACTACCTTGGACAGGGGGCCTGTGGGCGTGTGTACCGAGCTCTGAAACTGGACACCAATGACACTGTGGCCATAAAAGTTGTAAACAATGACTATTTGGCCAAAGACGAGGTGGGCGACTTTACTGATTTACAAAAGATTGTGTTACATCTGCTCCTTTTTTGTGTGATCCACTTGAAAGTGGATGACATCACCATGTCAAACCTGTCATGTATCCTCAGGTGTCCATCATGAAACAGCTCAGATGTTTGGACCCAGACAAATGTCACATCGTGAGATTTCATGACTCCTTTCTGTCAAGCGGTGATCATTGTCTGGTGCTGGAGCTCTTGGACATCAGCTTGCTGAAATTCATGATCCAGAGGCGTTTCGCCCCTCTGCACCTTAATGCCATCAGGTTGATCATCCAACAGGTACAGATACCATCAGATAGAAAGTCAATTCAAAGCTTCAGAAATGTTACACTGTGGTTCATAATAAAGTACCTACCTACCCCATACTCATATTCTATCACCGACTTTGTCCTTGCAGATGGCCACAGCACTGAAGGCCCTGGAGAGCATTGGAATGATCCATGCAGACATTAAATTAGATAACATTATGCTGGTGGATCACCTGAACGATCCCTTCAGGGTCAAGCTTATTGACTTTGGCTTTGCCTTTCTGCGGTCTGACATGGCAGGCTCTACAGATCAGTCCAATGACTCCAGGTGAGATCAATAGAAACAAGGATCACTACTCTACTGGAGAGTGTTTGCAGCTTCTCACTTCTACTGCAAATAAGTAGCAGAGTGTGTTTCCTGTCCATACCTGGGAGGACAAACGTTGAATTCAGGGCTGCATAGTTCTCAGCTGCTGTGACAACCTCCTTCTTTTTTCAGCTGATTTCTGCCATATTGTATTCTTATTCCTCAAAACATGACAATGATTCTCATTTGGTGTGTTTCTGTTCTCCACACTCAGCTGTTCAGAAATCCATTTTGGGTCCCCAATGTCTGAGACCATGGACATGTTGTCCCTGGGCGTTGTGGTAAAAGACTTGTCCTCCGGGCAGTGTGACTATTACATGGTCAGTACGTTACTATAACTGGACTCTCTGCTCCCTTTCTGCACTATTCCTGATCCATCTAGCACTGCTGCATCCACATACATTATATTAAGGATGGCTGCGTCCAGATCTTGATTATTGATTGCAGTAGCTACTCTAAGACCAGCAGATGATGATCACAGCACACAAGTAATAAAAACACGTCCTGATAGTCTAGACTGATGTGATGCTGTGTTTTGGCTTGAAAACATTCAAGTCATTCTATGTGTCGTACAAAGGCTGGAGGCTCAAGGTGTAACAGGTTCGATTGTTAGCTGTATTTACTACACCACCCTGAATAGAGGGGTGAGGGGCCTCTCAAGTTTGGCCCAATTCTATATCCAGGAGTCAGAACATCAGTGGCCAGAACACACTCAGAACAAGACAATGCCGAGGACATGAAAAATATAGCGTTGTTTATTTAGACATTACAGTAGGTTACAATTTAAAATAACCATTCATAATTACTGGGCTACACGGTGCCACAACACATGCAATATTTTAAAGTATTTATTGTAAGTATCAATCAGTAATTTAGCTAAAGTGATAAGAGGTATTTCAAATCAACTTTACCTTCCTTTAGACCCCAGAGGAAACAGACAGCTCGTCCACAGACAGCTCGTCCACAGACAACAGGTTCAACAGATTTAGATCTCCAGATCACTTGACAGAGGTAGGTAGTCCAGTAGGTGGAAGCTGCTGAAGACGTGGAATTGGTTGAATTCATGACTTTCATCAACCTTTTTGTGAGTCAGGAAGATGATTTGACTGTTTGTTTCTCATCATTTCTAAATGTAATCGAACCAGAACAACGAGGACGGGGCTGAGGCTGATGACAAGAGGGCGTTTGATGACCTCTTGAAACAAATGCTGCAGGTGAATGCCAGGCTGAGGATCACACCCAGCCAAGTCCTCAGACATCCGTTCATGACAATGAACCACCTCGCCACCAGCTCCCACCACAGCTCTCAGTAAGTGTGTTGTGGCATGAGTCCTCATTCACCAGCGATAGGTTAACCTCCTCCAGAGCTAAGCCACGAATCATCTTGGTTCAGCCTAAACCAGATATGCTCTCCAACCAGAGGGACGTGGCGACTGAACAGGGCAGTTATTGGTAAGATGATTTCCTCCTCATCCCTCAGATGAGGGTGGAAGAGGAGGAAAATGGTCTAGTTAGACCTTAATGTGAGCAGACCATGGAGTATGTGCATCCATGTGGGAAATTTGCAAGATTCCATGACAAAAAGCATTTGATGGAAAAGTACGCTAACGTGCAGTTTTTGATCACCAATAGCAGCCAACCAGAGATACAAATACTGCTCTTTCAAATGTGTACACCAATGGTAACTGAGTGTGTGTGTGTGTGTGTGTGTGTGTGTGTGTGTGTGTGTGTGTGTGTGTGTGTGTGTGTGTTCAGCCCCCAGGCTATCATGGACAAGGTCTCCAGCTCCCTCAGTGAAACACCCCTGTCCCCTCTGATAACTGAGGGCCCTCCATCGCTGGACACCACAGAGGTAGGAATCACTGCTTGCTCCATGTGAATTATATATTAGCAATATTGTACAGTTGAAAAATTGACTCAACCAGGAATGGATGGGATTATTGTTAATAATACTAATCATTCCTCACAGATTGGAGCTCCAACAGTGAGCCCCGCTGTGGACTCTGCCACTGTGGACTCTGCCACTGTGGACTCTGCCACTGTGGACCCTGCCACTGTGGACCCTGCCACTGTGGACCCCGCCACCCCTGCCACTGTGGACCCTGCCACTGTGGACCCTGCCACTGTGGACCCTGCCACTGTGGACCCTGCCACTGTGGACTCTGCCACTGTGGACTCTGCCACTGTGGACTCTGCCACTGTGGACTCCACTTTGGTGCCTCTGAGCAGCCCTGCTGCAGGCCCCGCCCCCACTCACTCCACATCTGGTAGGATATTCACCTCCACTTGTGTCTGAATTGTCAAGTCCTTCCACATTGTAGTTCATTCCATCAAGATTGCTTGAGGCATTGACTGTCCTCTTTTGATTTTCAGAAGTCAGCAAGCCCAAAAAGAAGAAGAGGATCCGTCACTTCTTCTCCAGGTTGCTGAGGGCACTGTGCTGCTGCAGTGCAGCCAAGGTCGATGTGGAGTAAACTCAAATAATAATCATATAGAATAGAATAAACTCAAAAATAATAATAATAATAATAATAATATAGAATAGAATAGAATAAACTCAAAAATAATAATAATAATAATAATATAGAATAGAATAGAATAAACTCAAAAATAATAATAATAATAATAATAATATAGAATAGAATAGAATAAACTCAAAAACAATAATAATAATAATATAGAATAGAATGAACTCAAAAATAATAATAATAATAATAATAATAATAATCATATAGAATAGAATAGAATAGAATAAACTCAAAAATAATTATAATAATAATAATATAGAATAGAATAGAATAAACTCAAAATAATAATAATAATAATAATATAGAATAGAATAGAATAGACTCAAAAATAATAATAATAATAATAATAATAATAATATAGAATAGAACAGAATAAACTCAAAAATAATAATAATAATAATAATAATAATATAGGCAGCGCAGGTGCTCATCCAGGCTCTTGTTATCTCCCGCCTGGACTACTGCAACTCCCTCCTTGCTGGTGCCCCGGCGTCGGCCATCAGACCTCTGGAGCTTGTCCAGAAAGCTGCGGCTCGACTTGTGTTCAACCGCCCCAAGTTCTCCCATACAACAACCCTTCTCCGTTCTCTACACTGGCTCCCTGTAGCAGCTCGCATCCAGTTCAAGACCCTGGTGCTAGCCTACAGGGCAGTGAAAGGAACTGCTCCGTCTTACCTCCAGGCTATGGTCAAGCCCTACACCCCCGCCCGACCACTTCGTTCTGCTGCCTCGAGGCGACTGGTTGCCCCGTCGCTCAGAGGGCCCTGCGGCCGATCTACACGGTCACGGCTTTTCTCTGTCCTGGCCCCGCAGTGGTGGAATGAACTCCCCACTGATGTCAGGACAGCAGAGTCGCTGCCCATCTTTCGCCGCAGGCTGAAAACCCACCTCTTCAGGAGACACTACCCTGACCCTTCCTCCTAGCCTTGACTACTTGACGTCACTTATGTGCCTGAGCTCTTGTTTACTGGCTCTTGGATACACTTATTTGTTTTAGCTCTTGTTTACTGGCTCTCGGATACACTTATTTGTCTTAGCTCTTGTTTTATTCGATTCTCTATTTGTCTCATTTGTTAAGATAAGTAGGTTGCTAACTTATTGCACTCTTACATTAACACTAGTTATGCTCTTAGTTGCTTGTTTAGGAAGGAAATGCACTTATGATTTCTGGTGACTAGTAGTTTCCTTACCTACCTTTGTTGAATGCACTTATTGTAAGTCGCTTTGGATAAAAGCGTCTGCTAAATGACTGTAATATAGAATAGAATAGAATAAACTCAAAAATAATAACAATAATAATATAGAATAGAATAGAATAAACTCAATAATAATAATAATAATAATAATATAGAATAGAATAAACTCAAAAATAATAATAATAATATAGAATAGAATAGAATAGAATAGAATAAAATCAAAAATAATAATAACAATAATAATATAGAATAGAATAGAATAAACTCAAAAATAATAATAATAATAATAATAATAATATAGAATAGAATAGAATAAACTCAAAAATAATAATAATAATAATATAGAATAGAATAGAATAAACTCAAAAACAATAATAATATAGAATAGAATGAACTCAAAAATAATAATAATAATAATAATCATATAGAATAGAATAGAATAAACTCAAAAATAATAATAATAATAATAATATAGAATAGAATAGAATAAACTCAAAATAATAATAATAATAATAATATAGAATAGAATAGAATAAACTCAAAAATAATAATAATAATAATATAGAATAGAACAGAATAAACTCAAAAATAATAATAATAATAATAATATAGAATAGAATAGAATAAACTCAAAAATAATAACAATAATAATATAGAATAGAATAGAATAGAATAAACTCAATAATAATAATAATAATATAGAATAGAATAAACTCAAAAATAATAATAATAATATAGAATAGAATAGAATAGAATAAAATCAAAAATAATAATAATAATAATAATAATATAGAATAGAATAGAATAAACTCAAAAATAATAATAATAATAATAATAATAATAATATAGAATAGAATAGAATAAACTCAAAAATAATAATAATAATAATATAGAATAGAATAAACTCAAAAACAATAATAATAATAATATAGAATAGAATGAACTCAAAAAAAAAAAAATAATAATAATAATCATATAGAATAGAATAGAATAAACTCAAAAATAATAATAATAATAATAATAATATAGAATAGAATAAAATAAACTCAAAATAATAATAATAATAATAATAATAATAATAATATAGAATAGAATAGAATAAACTCAAAAATAATAATAATAATATAGAATAGAACAGAATAAACTCAAAAATAATAATAATAATAATAATAATAATAATATAGAATAGAATAGAATAGGATAAACTCAAAAATAATAACAATAATAATATAGAATAGAATAGAATAGAATAAACTCAATAATAATAATAATAATAATAATATAGAATAGAATAAACTCAAAAATAATAATAATAATATAGAATAGAATAGAATAGAATAAAATCAAAAATAATAATAATAATAATAATAATAATATAGAATAGAATAGAATAAACTCAAAAATAATAATAATAATAATAATATAGAATAGAATAGAATAATAATAATAATAATATAGAATAGAATAGAATAAACTCAAAAATAATAATAATAATAATAATAATAATAATAATATAGAATAGAATAGAATAGAATACACTCAAAAATAATAATAATAATAATAATAATATAGAATAGAATAGAATAGAATAAACTCAAAAACAAATTCACTGTTGTCATTATTAGTTATTATTAGTTATGAGTGTTTTAGCAGTCAAATATATTCAATTGTATACTGCTAGATACTACTAGCAGTAGCAGTATCTACTGCTCGGTAGTAGAAGTGAAATGTTTCTTTCAAACAGCACACTGACATATAGACAGACTCTCTCTCCCTTAAACATGTGCACATGCAACACGCACGCACGCACGCACACACGCACACACACACTTGTAGCCTACTTTGATAACTGTCAGCCACACACGTTCAGTAATTCTGCCTTCTCTGCAAATGTTTAAATCTGTGCTGTAATTTGTTGTTCTGCACCATTCAAACTGAACAGGACCATACATACATACTCTCCCTCAAACATGTGCACATGCAACACACACACACACAGGGGCGTAGATTCCTATATAACTAGTATGGACGTGTCCCTAGCACTTTCACGTTAAACTAAATAAACTAAAAGGTAACGTTACATCAAAACAACAAAAGTGACTCTTAAAAACATCTCTAGGACCATGCCATCAAATACCAACTGTGCCACAATTCAATAAATAAATATTTATTATGAAATAAATAATGGTATGAATAAATACAATTGACTGACTACAATTGACTGGCTGGCTTCTCCAATTAACTTCCGGCGCTCCTACATTCTTGATGTAGATCGGCTGGGTTCGATTCCCGCCTGGGGCGCTGTTGAGTCTGGGGTGCCCAGGTGGGTTATCTCCCAGGCCTTTCTGTGTGGAGTTTGCATGTTCTCCCCGTGCTCACATGGGTGAGCAAAAAAGAACCCCATCCAAAAATATGCAACATCCCCGGGCGCTGCTGTTGTCGGCTGCCCTCTGCTCCCTGGCTGGCACTGGAGGAGGGTCGGCGAGGATGGGATGAAGAGCAGTATTCTCATTCAACTCAGACACTTACCCTGCATGCGTGTGTGTGTGTGTTGTGTCGGCGGCCACTTCCCCTGCATGTGTGTTGTGTGCGATGTTGCGAATAAAAGTCAATCTTAAAAGTCAATCTTAAAACAGTAAGTGACCAAGTCTAGGCTACTTCTCAGATTGATAGAGTTGTGTTTCGTTTCTATAAATATTTAACATTATTACTGAGACCTCTTTGTATATTGTACCTGTAAACTTCTGACATAAGCACAATGCAGGTTGCCTGCTTTACTGTAGTTTTCTATTGTGGCTCTAAATTTATGGAATCAGGTTTGTGCCAATATAATCAAACAAAACGTCTTAAAAATCAAACAAAAATGAGAATTTCAGAGAGAATAAAACTCATTGAAGCAAAAAAAGTGAAATTTATAACCTGATTTTTAAGAAGATTTGTTTGATTATATTGGCACAAACCTGATTCCATACAGTTTTCCCTCTTATGTTATGGCTCAGTGTTCACTGAAGTGGCCATTGAACAAGTTCACTAGATGGCGAGACCTTTTAGTGTACAGAAAGATAGATATTATTATTATTATTATTATTTTTATTATTATTATTATTATTATTATTATTATTATCATTATCGTTATTTTTATTCTTATTCTTATTCTTATTATTATTATTATTATACTGAATAAATGTTTTGCCCATGGCATGGATTTGAATTTCTAAAATTAATATATTACATATTTTTTTTAAAGATTATTAAGACAGATAGGAAGGGGGATTCAATTTTCGGCAGTAACTCGATTTTCCGCATACACCGGCATACAAAGAGTTAACTGTGTTTTGCACCTGCTGCTGGTCAGCCGGGTTAATGGATAACCTCCACACCTGAGTCAACACTGAAACTACCCTGCGGCCCGGAAGACACAAGCCACGGGACAAAAGTAAGTTAAATGCCGCTTTCTGAATGAAAATATCAACTGCATTTTGGGTTTTAAAGACACTCGCCTAAATGTGCACACCTTTCCATGGTTTTGACTCCACAAAAGGACACCAACCATTCAGCTAACTTGCGGAGACACAAAACAAATGCACCGCTGAGTGCGGTAGTTAAATACCGAGCTAGCGGGGGGGAGTCTCAGCGGTTCTTGATCCCTGGATATGGACCGCTTCAGGTACTTCGTCTTCAACCAGCGCAGTGTGCTGGTCCTCGGTGTCCTCCAGGTAGCTTGTGCGGGGCTTTGTGTAGTCTGCGGGTTCATGGACGCTGTTTTCCGCAAGGACACCCCGCTGAGTACCACCAGGACACCAATATGGGGAGGACTGGTGAGTTATCCAAAATATCTGCTAGTTTAGTGTTGGATCGCTTTTCGGTAAGCGTGCACATCTCCCAGAACGTGTCGTATGATCTTACATTAAAAGACAAAACACACTCCTCATTTCGGCATGCATCCAATCCTCCAGGAAACACATATTTTGATAATATTTAAACTTTTAGAGTTGGTTCGCCTGTTATTCACGCGCTCTTACAAGCGCAAAATACACCGTGACAGGTGTCGTGTCAGCAGCGAACCGTGTGAACCAATTCTACAAGTTGAGATTTGATTAACGTGGAGTGCTGTTCGGTTGATCATCTATACGCCGAATTAACCAGAAGAGCCTATTGGTTCGTAAAAGGTCTTAAATTATGTTCTACGACGTATGTACGTGTGCCGACAAGGAAGGCATCTTTTTTTTTTACCGGAATTTTGACGTGCTGTTCACTTCCTTGTAGATCATAGCCTCTCCAGGTGTGCTGGCGCTGTTTGCCTCCCAAAGGAAAAACCCAATATTGGTGAGTCCCTTTTTTATGGTCGAGAAGAAATTACTGTAATGTGCCTTTTTTATTATTCTACAGGGACTTAAAGTGTGTCTGCGGTAATTAATAGTGAGTTTACAATGACCTTATGTGACCCTAGCATGCCATTTGGCATTTACCACGAAACACACCATTACATTACAGTCATTTAGCAGACGCTTTTATCCAAAGTGACTTACAATAAGTGCATTCACCATAGGTAGGCAAGAAAACTACTAGTCACCAGAAATCGCAAGTGCGTTTCCTTCCTAAACAAGCATCTAAGAGCAGAACCAGTGCTAAAGTAAAAGTGCAATAAGTTAGCTACCTACTTTTGTTTAAACAAATGAGACAAATAAGTGAAGCATATAAGCAAGTGGTAAGACAACTGAGTGGAAACAAATCAGCAAGTGCTAAGAGGAAGGGTCCCGCTTATATAAATAGACTAACTTTCTATTGTGAGGTGAGGTGAATGACCTGCATAAATGGCTCCTACAATATAAAATGTGCTATATTGTAAAATTGTACAAGTCATAACAATGTGATGTTATAATTAACACACACACAAAAAAACAAAAAAAAACCTTACATTGAAAAAGTAAAAGACTTTGCTGGAAAAAGTACTTCTAGGATAATGTGGTCTATGAAAGGGGGTAATTGAAATCAGGTGTCTTGTCATATGAAAGCTGTGATATTTGTATAATGTCCTTGTAAAAGTTCTAGTCGGATTACTGTGGTTCTTCTTTGTAAGGGGTTAAACAATATGGTCGTAGAGGCAGCGAGATCACACATCACACATCACAGTCATTTCTTTGGCTGAACTGTCTGAATGCCACCCCAGGTCAGCATGATGGTGATGGCTGCCGGGTTTTCCGGGGCGGCCGTGGTGTTCGTATCGGCCTACTCCTGTCTGACGCTGACCTATGGGGAGGAGGACGGAGATGTCTTCCACCACCACCACAGTCCTCAAGTGGTAAAAACACACACACACACACACACACACACACACACACACACACACACACACACACACACACACACACACACACTACCCCGTACTATCCCTCTCAAACACGTCTGGGTCATATCAGATGCCAAATTTCAGTCCACCATGAGCTGTAGAACTTTCACTTTTTCCACCCCCTTATCTCACAATCACAATAAATGGTTGTTTTTGGAACATTTTTAACAAGCACAGTAGATTCATGCATTCATTTTGAGTTGTATTAACAAAGCATGAGACGTTTTCATTAAGCGCGCCACTGTATCTGTTAGTACAGTCAGTTAATACAACAGCAGGGTTTGTCAGACTCTGATCTGCTCTTGCCAACTCGGTGTCTCTTTAATTTAGTTACCTTTTTATACAAATAACACACTGGTGCCACTCTTCATCGTCCCTGATAACATTTATAAAAGGAAGAAATTTCTGTGTGTTTACTAGGGTCTGACCGAAAAGCACCATTTTTAATAAAAGAAAACACAATATTGGCCCGACCTATCTGCACAAACCAATATCTGTCTCACTCTTAACCATGCACGGATACTATTTTCCCCATTGTTGAGTAAAACGATCAATATGAATATACTTCATTGTTGATCTTGCTACCTTACCACCTTAATACTTTACATACATGATAGCGGTGTAACTCTATTTACCGTCTCCCCCTCTCTCTCTCTGCCCCAGACGTTTGTGCTACATCGGCTGGTGAAGGGGGCAAACGCCACCATACTGCTGTCCTGCACAGTCAGCCTGGCTCTCTCCTCGCTCATCGCCTTCCTCGGCTGCCGCAGCCTTCCCTGCTGTGGCTGCTACGATGCCAGGACTGGACTGGTAGGTAAACATCGACCGTGAACGTCAGGTTTTGGTGTCAGCCCCTCAGGATCAAAGAGCAAGGGCTTCCTTCTAGACGGACGTTCAACAATCATACAGGGAGAAATCCATCAGAGAATTTCTCCACCGACGGTAGCCAAGATAGACCAGAATGCAGTGCAGCCACAGCTTGTATGTTTGAGGATCTGTCATTGGTAGCGTCTGAAATCCAATACGCTCTTCAACAGCTTTTTTTTTGTTGTAATTTGAACAATCGGGCACAAAACTCAACATTAATTCTCTCTCCTATGCTATGTTATCGCTCTATTGGTGCACCGGCATAAAACTTTGGATCTGTAAAATCCGATTTATTTATATCTAGGTGCCCTGTGCCATTATTATTTAGAAATGTGACCAATAATTTTATATTGGATTGATTCCAATATTCCCTAAACTGTTTCTCTCCATCATCTCCACCTGCTGCCATCGTATTGTGTTGAATCAAATTGTGTCGAATTGCACTGCATCGCAATAGAGGTGAATCGTATCGCATTGGTAGTTGCTTCAGGTGTATCTTTAATGTATCGTGTGTGTGTGTTTTCCAGGAGACACTGGTTCCTCAGAGTGACCCCTCGGACACTGAGCTGGTGTGCACCTGGCAAGGTAAGAACCAAAGTTGACTGTCATTGGGTGTCGCTGCCAGCAGTCTCAGGAGGCTCATCTGAGAGAGAGAACATCACCCATGGGTGCAGTGTATTCCCATGTTTTCTGTGGCTGGTTTATGTTTTTCCCATGTGTTCCTGCCTGTTCAACATTACACTGATGAGCCCAAGGGATGCGCTACTATTGCAGGACAAAATTAAGTTGTGTGCTCTCCAAATAAATAAAAATATGACATAACAGCAGACCGGTACCTGTTTTAGTCCTGGTTTTGGTTCTAGTGCAAGTTACAAGGCCAGGACTGCTTTGATATTTATAATCAATGAGGACTCTAATCATTGACCCACTACTTATTTATTATTTTACTTTAGGGAACAATAAATCTATTAGTTTGCCATTTTCTGTCCATGGTAGTTTCCTTTTAATACAGTGCAGTGATGTAGTTGAGCTTTCTGTAACAGCGGCCATCTGATGTAGTTTCCCTTTGCGTCCAGCAGCAGGCGACGACAGGCTCTTCAACTCGCCGGCCGACCGCAGCACCACCAAGGAAGAGGAGGGCCCCGCCAAACTGCCACCATACATCAGACTGACCTGACACCGGTCTCACTGGTTCCTGTGCGTTTGCCAAGCCCAGTGAGGAGGGAGATGATGACGACTGCTTGTATTTCAAATACATTTTGCCCATACAAATTCATCAACAATCATTGGGGATGGACAGAGAACATACAAGACTGAGTTAAAGCTATTAGAGGCCACAGTTTTGAAAGATGGAGCACACTAAAGATGGATGTTTTTGAGTGGATTCTGCTGTTGACCGATTGACGAAGCACTTTAGACATGAGCAGTGTCTATTTGTCAAACATCTCCTTGGCCAGAGATTAACCTTTTGTTGCCACGCACATTTTTAAAAGAAAGTTTGCAAGAGTTGCATACCCACCTGTGAGACACCGACTGAAACGCCTGAAATCACCCGAATGAGGGGTGTTCTCTCAGTTCACAGCCAATCCTACACCATTTCATTTATTACTGTATTTAATTAATAAAAACCTGTATGATTTAGCATTTCATCAAGTGGGACTGTCAAGTATGAAACGTGATTCACTTTGAAATGTTCAGGGTACTTTTATTGCAAGGTTACACAGGACAAAACCATTGCAAGCGTCTCCCTTTTCTGTCGTCCATAGTTGGGGGTCTGTTGGTAAATTAACGGCATACTTATATTTATTTTTTTCCTAGCAATGAGATATTCAATGATGTTACATAGAGTACATGTACAGTACTGCTGTTTTTGTGTCGTTCATGGCAGCAGTGAGCAAAGGTAAGACAAAGTAAATGGGGGGGGGGGGGGGGGGGCTGTAGGTTGTCGGGTCAGTCTTGTTGATAAATTCCATTTTACATTTAACTTAAAGGACACTTAAGAGATCATGAATTAAGTTGACCAAATCAATTGACCTTTTCTTCACATCACTGACACAGATGCATACAAAGAGATAGCCCATTTGGCATCCCTCAATAGTCAGATAGTATAAAGCTGAGCATGGCGCTGAACAACAGGAGCCACAGGACCAGCTGTGGCCACCCAGAAAGCAACACTGACAAGTAGCGTAGTGTCTTATCATACGATGGCATTTGCGAGTAGTGCATTGTAAGCTTACATACAGGATAAGCAATGGGTATAGGCACACTGCACGTCGAGATGCCTGAGAGGTGCCCACTAAAAGACCTATAGGCTAGGAGAGGTATGCGTTTTCACTGTTTGTTTCACTGGCTTGCCTACGCGGTGCAATATTCCGGTGTACCAGCGTGCACATCAAAAAATGCACACGCAAAAAGACGCAGTTTCTAATCTCTGGACTGAACATGTAGCGGACTGGCCTTCCTTGCAGGTTCCCTTTGGATCCTTTTTTTTAAAAATCAATTTCCTAACAAC
This sequence comes from Hoplostethus mediterraneus, assembly GCA_034670385.1. Classification (NCBI taxonomy): domain Eukaryota; kingdom Metazoa; phylum Chordata; class Actinopteri; order Trachichthyiformes; family Trachichthyidae; genus Hoplostethus; species Hoplostethus mediterraneus. The sequence continues at coordinate 1,186,630 of JAXDDW010000059.1, forward strand.
CTTTTTAAGCCCGGTTTGGTTGGATTTAAAAATTGCCTTCCTGAATTAAGAGCAAATTGACAGCTGTGATCTGTAGAGGGGCTGAAGTGAGGATACAAATAAGACATGGTAAGAATCAAGTCTGCAGACAGAATAGGAATAATGCTCTCACATATGGAAACAGTGAAGGTCATTTCTGTGACCTCACTAGCTGATCGAATTCAGATACTTGTTACTTTTTTGTCCAGTCGTTGATTTGACACTGTGACGTGGCACATCCAAAACATTTTCAGGCACCTTTTCCTTTTCCACGCACAGAAAAACAATTCCTTTGTGTTTCCGTGTCTTCTGCACTCAAATTATTTTTGGGAGATTTTTGTTGATTTTGGAACTCCAAATCAGAAGCCATGCTACCAGCCAAAACTCATTTAAAAGTCTTTTAGAAAAGGCAAGCACAAGCGTTGGGCAAATCTGTTCTCTTCTGATAGATATTCATCGGTGTGTTTGTTCTGATTGTGAAGCCACTCGCTAGCTTGATTCTGCTTCGGTCTCTAGCTCCCTACATCTTCCATCCCATCGTCCCTGTATAGTCTCAGGCTGAAGTTGCGTCTCAGCAGTTGACGCAGCTCCAGCCCCTCGCCCCGTCCTCCCCGCCCCCGCCCCCTCTCAGGGTGATGGGTGACCCCCCGGGTGGCTGGCTCAACACCAGGGGCTTCTGAGACTTCAGCTTGTGGGCCACCGTCATGAAAATGGCCTCCACGTGGTCGCTGCTCCCGCGCCCGTAACCGTCGTCGCCCTGGTTAGTGGGGCTCTTGGCCGACGTCTCAAACAGGGGCATGGAGTGGGCGTCGGCGAACTGCTGCGCCACGTCCGTGCCCACTTGGACCGAGTCCTGGAGGTCGCACTTGTTGCCGACTAGGATCCGCGGTACCTCGGTGCCCAGGGCGTGCTGCTTGCACTCCTCGATCCAAGCCGGAAGGCTGCGAAAGCTAGCGGCGCTGGTGACATCATAGACGAAGACAACGGCGTGCACGTTGCGGTAGTAGTGCTGCACCATGGACTTCCTGAAGCGCTCCTGGCCTGCAGTGTCCCACAGCTGGATCTGGGGGTGGAGAGAGAGAGAGAGACAGTGTGGGAATGGCTCTACTGTGGCAGGACAATCAGTAGTGCCAATCGACCAGCTTAACCCTCATACCCATATTTAATTCAAAGCTTACCATACATCAGTCATGGCAAACTCCTGCATCTCCCAGAATGCCACTCAACAACCCCAGACAAGGGGCGTAAACATGTTGCTTTCATAGTTGGGCATATGGGCTCATAAATATGGCTAGCTAGCCAACTCGATTGTGAATATTGAGGTGTGTCTATGATCGAGACCACACCCCTTACACAAAACGTCTTGTGGCTGCATTGCACTATGGTCTATTGAGTGTACTGTTGGAGGTGAAATTGCTATCTCTCCTCTTCTCTCCCTGTATGATTGTTCAAAGTACTGATGTTGTAGATCACTTTAGACACTGCTCGTTACCGCTCTGTTCTGGTGGAAGAAGACTGTGGGAATATAAAGTTATATGGGTTACAAAGCTACTGGCGGACTATATAAAGTACTATATAAATGACCTGGAACCTAATGAATCAGACAAAACCTTGAGTCAGATTCTACCAGGTTACCTTTGCCAATAAGCGAGGCAATATTAATGTATCAGTTTGACGTGACTCCATACAACAGAGAGGTGCTGTCTGTAGTGAGGTCGGTGTTTTATATGAGACAGTGCACACCTTGATTTTCTCGCCGTCGATCTCGACCAGCCTCTCCCTGAAGTCCACCCCGATCGTGGCCTCGGTCTTCTCGGGGAACTTGCCGGCACAGAAGCGGTAGGTGAGACAGGTCTTCCCGACGCCAGAGTCCCCGATCACGATGATCTTGAAAATGCGGGTTCTCGGTGGCGGAAGAGTCGAGCTCGTTAGCGAGCTGGAGAAGTCAACCGGGGGCTCCACCTCCGCCATATCAACCCGGCACGGTTGGTTAACGTCACCAAGGGAAGCCTTCAGCAGCTAGCACCGCACTAGCAGCGAGGCTACCGCTGTTGTGGTGCGGAGGGAGCCTGAAATAAAGCTTTAAATACGGACAACTGCTGCCCCTTGTCAGAATTCAATGACATTTGTAAATATATATATGTATCTATGTTCATGCAGTCTCAATATTCATAACTTTATCGCTAACGCCAGTGCTTAAATCATACTTGATTACTCCCTGTCCTCAGCTCTGAAGCCACGTACAATGTTGTCATAGAAGTCGCTTCTCGCGAGACAACGGCGAAACCCTACCCACATGCCTTATGCTGCATTCAAGCGCAATGGGAAAGGTGGGATTGTGGATCATAAAAGAAAATACTGTTCACCTCAGGTTTCAGCTAGTAAATACTACTTGGGAACTTGGGGTTTGGCAGTGGACCCTAATTTCTCTGACTTCCGGATTTCTGTTATCAGCAACAAGGAAATAGCTGTAGCTACGTTTCAGGAATAATATATTAATTTAATTCAAAACGGTTATTCCCATACAACATGAACGCACAAATGGCACCGTCTGCTGTGTGTTACCAATGAATGTCAAGGCCATACTGCAATACATTTTTGTAATTTTCAATTTTCATGATGATAGATAGATAGATAGATAGATAAATAGATAGATAGATAGATAGATAATGCTATAGGACATCAACATTTGGGTACAGTAGGAAATAGGAAACTGAAATACACCTGCCTTTCATCTGAATTCTACTTGACAAAAAATGTAACAATGATGTATATATTCAGGCTGTACTTTAAACCCCAAATCCAAAACAAACATTTTCCTTGTCATACAGTAACCACAGAGAGCCCGCAACCAAAGTCCACATCTATTAGGCGAACAGAGACCAGTTACCAGCATGTCTGTGAGTATTCCCATATTAGACATTATTTATCAGTCAAATAACATTAACTGACTTTGTGTTGTGTACTATAAAGACTGTAACACTAGTATAGACAAATGAGAAGAAAGGAGGTGGGAATGCACAAAGGCTTTCAAATCTGTACGACATGCACCAGAAACCGGTCGAAATGTACTGTGTTGTAGGGTTACACTGATATATTGGTATGGGGTCGATATTGGCCTTTTCCACCCTGATGAGGAGAAAAGTCTGGAACTGTGTTGTTTTTTGGAAATTATTTGGGCATGGAAGTGATCAGAATTAAACAGAATAAAATAAAAAAAAGAATTCAATTTTGGCAGCGTCCATCCCAGAATATCATTGGCCTTCAAGAATCCACGTCAGATGAACCATAAGGTGTTGATCCAATCTTTGTGGCCTTCAGGTCCCAGTAGGCATGGAGCTGTCTCCCTCCCCTCCACGTCTGGAAGCAGAGTATGGGACACTCTTCACCACCGACTCCCTGCTCTTCCTCCATGAGCTGATCTCCAAGTTCGACGAGGAGGTTGATCAGGTAGGACGACTGTGTGCTTTTCTCGTTAATGAATTGATGCCTCCTGTTTTGTTCACCAAGAGTGCAGGAGGGCATATGCTGATTAGACGATACTACCAGTCACCTGAGGAGCACATCTTTGTATAGTAAGGGACATTGTGAATAGAGTTGGCCCAATATATCGCTTTGCCGATATCAGCCTAAAATATTGGATATCGACCAGTCAAGTCATCCACGTTCAATATGATGGCCCAGAGTTTCTCCCCATCCTTCATTAAAAAGCTGTTAAAATACATTTGTAAAATAATTGCATTTGTCTGGGTTTCAGTGGCGAGTATTAATGTTTCGTTATGGTCCAATTGTTATTTCAGAGGCTATCAGCAGCTTCAATACAAATTTGTATCAGACTTCAAAAACTCATAGCAGTGCAACCGTAAATGTGACCGCGCAGGATCTGTTTCTTGAACATCTCGACAACTTTGGCAAGGACTTGACCAATGCTCCTTATTGCATTGCATCTCCGCTCTACCAAGGTCCTACGGTTGAGGGTGTCCAGAAAGGCCCAGTTGGACTTATCAGGTGACCTGCCTGGCTTTCTAGAGGCCACCACCCATGTCAGAAGGGATCCAGCCTGGAAGGTGCTCCCCGTTCCCCCGAGGCTCCAGAGGAGGCATGTGGATATTGGGGATTTGGCTCCCTCCGATGCTCAGCGTCTCATCCAAGCTCTCCAATCCCCAGCGCAGGGCATACAGGTATCATGTAAGCGTGGCCTCACAAGTCCAGCTCACGTTTTAAAAAATAAACAGAATGAAGTTCTGTGCTGTTTTTGACTGGGAACCCATCATTTCATCACAAAACTCATCTGGTAAATCTTTGTATTTTAAGTCTTGTACATGACCATTCAGGACATAGTTATAGGCATCTAAAGATGTATATGCCCTCAGTTTCTCTTTACTATACACGCTTGGTTTCTCTATCAGGTAGGTGTAAATGTCTGGCCATTCCACAGTAGGTAGTCCAGTAGAGTGTTAACTTGTTCAAGTAACACTCGCGGTCCTGGAGAGTGAGTGACTGTAAATATTCAGATATTTTCTTCAGCCATGTTAAAAACAAGCCAACGAAACTAGCCAGCGTTGTTGGCTAACGGGTTCCGGCTGGGTTCTGCCTCCACCTAAGCTCCGCCCATAAAAACAACATCATCACGTTTACTAACTGAAAAGGGGTCTATACTCACCATCCCTATACTCACCTTGTTGTAAACACAGATGACTTGCACACTAGCTAAGTAGAGTAGCTAGTACAAGCTAGCGTTAGTGTTAGCTAGCATGTTAACATTAACATTGGTTACTTACTAAATTAACCTGCTGGCTATCTAGCTAACAGTTTCTTGACTCTTGACTCTCAAGATCCAACTTAAAGTGTTTTGGAGTAGAGACCAGGGCTAAAGACAAGACAGTTCTGAGTCACAGTAACCTATATTTGGAAACAAATCTACCTTATCAGACTGTTCAGTTTTCATTTATGTTTTTCTATCCATTCAGATTTGTCTCTACAACTATAACTCCCTCTTTGGTTTTGGCAGATTGACTTTGATGATGGGAACTGCCCTACATACTACAATCAGATCAAAGGCATTCATAATGTGTACAAAGCTGTGCACAACCAATTTCCCAGTAAGTTAATCACTTTAAAATGAATAATAATCACACTGTTACAAATACAGTACTGGATCAGAATGAAACTCATACTGCCCGTATTACGATGTACGTCACCCATCATCCACCTCTTGTTTTAACAGACGTCCCGCCCATATCTCAGGCTCCTGTGCTGATGCTGCGTCCCCGAGCCTGGAACATGGTGGAGCACAACATGATGGTACTATAGCATCATCTTTATATGAACTCACTTTCAGTTTATTCAGATGAATTCATTTATTCAATATGGAATTAAGCAAAAAAAATGTTGAATGGAAATTGAACTGACACCAAGTGGTATGAGATTAGTGGAGGGGTGTCAGGAATACCTTTGTAATTCAGAATTTTTAAAAATCATTTTTTGGTCTCATTATCTGTCTGCTAATTCCATTCCATTCCACTCCATTCCTCAGGTGGAAGGGAAGGAGGTTCCTGGACCTCTTTTCGATTTTGGGCTCCTCATGTTCCACTGTGGAAGGACGCTATTTGAAAAGAAGAGTGGACCGTTTATCTACCTGTCTAAAGTACTGTAACACACATACACACAAACGATTTGTGCCATTCCACTTGTCTCTCGCTCTAACAAATCTCCTCCATGCCCTGCAGGTGGAGAGTTTCATGGAGGCCAGGCTATGGAACAAGATATTTGTCTGGACGCAACAGAAGGTTTGCACATGCGCCCTTACACCTTTCCTGTACATATGCTACATGCACATATGCTATGGTTTGATCATGTGAAGAGTGTCTGGCCTTCTGTACACCTGGTAATGGCGAATATGATGCACATTTTGCACATCACGTATACAGGTTGTAATTTCATACACTGTTCCTCTTATATTCTCATTTCTCATTTCAGTATTTCTTATATGTTGCATATACATTGATTTTTTTAACGTATTTTGAACGTTATTTTGTGCTGCACATAATTCATATTTTGGGATTTTTTCATATCCTACATGTTTTTCATTCTTTAAATTTTTTTTTTTACTGTTGCTACATGCTTTTTATTCATGAATTTCTACGTAATATGCAGACGTTAAGGAGCTAACCTTTTTGCGTGAGAAACAGGTGAAAGTAGCCGCTCCCTGCAATTGTCACATAATCTTTTCATGGTGGAGGAACATCATCTTCAGATAAGTGTGCGTGTGTGTGTGTGTGTGTGTGTGTGTGTGTGTGTGTGTGTGTGTGTGTGTGTGTGTGTGTGTGTGTGTGTGTGTGTGTGTGTGTCTCTAGCTGGGCCTTCCACTGGGCAGCATCAAGGCTACGGTGCTGATCGAGAACGTTTTGGCAGCGTTTGAGATGGAGGAGATTCTCTATGAGCTGCGAGACCATTCGGCGGGACTCAACTGTGGCATCTGGGATTATTCAGCCTCCTTCGTCAATAAATTTGGTGAGCCTTAGCAGTATGGCTTTCTGCTGCTCATGAAAATCAAATGGACCCTATGTTTTCTTCTAAATCAACTGTAAACCACCCCAAAACACAAGGGTTTATGGGCATAAGGAGACGGATGTTGACATCTGACAGCCAGCAGTTGCTCGTGCTTGGAAAGCCTAGCCTAACAAAATCTCACCAAAATTTCTAACCTGGCAGGATGACAGGTTACCAAAACTCTGTCCAATAAACAAGCTACATGTGTGTCATGTGACTTCGGTTTACAAGCCCTGGTTCACTTGTAATTGAGCAGTGTGAACCTAGACCAACCAAATACAAAAAAAGTCAACTTTTCCACCATGGTTCAAACCAAAGAATAAAACAGCAGATGACCACCCTGACCAGAATAAAATTATGAGGCAAACACTAAAAATGTATTTATAGTTTTGGTCAAATTTAAACATATTGATTATCAGCACAAAGTATCAGCTATGAGCAGCTTCAATCCCAAACGTATCAGTGTTGCTAGCCATCTTATAAAAAGCCATGCCATGTCGAACCCTAGCTAGAATACATACATTTTCCTATGGAGAAGACCTCTTTAAAGTCAAGAGGTCGTGTCTTTTTGTTCCAGGTCACCGAGAAGCCTTCCTGCTACCCGACCGCAGTAAATACGTCAATATGGAGAAGCGATTTCTCCGCAGCTACATGGACTTGTTGGTTCAGACGTGTCATCGGCGGGGGGCTCTCGCCACAGGGGGCATGGCTGCCCTGCTGCTGCCCAGGGACCAGCACAGCGCCTCCTACGGGACAGTGCTGGCTACTGTCACCAGGCAGGACCGCATTGTTTTGCACACATGCAGACCCTTATTATTATTATTATTATTATTATTCATTGTATTAAAGGGTAATTCCGGGATTTTTCAACCTGGCCTCTATGTCCACAAAATCGCTTTTCATACCTTTAAGTAGATCCCAAACGTTTCTGAGTTTCTCCGGTCCATCGGCTCAACCAGCAGTCGCGTAACGGCGACTCTATGGTGGCAACGTAATCCGTAAAGGCATACACGGCCGGTCAAAGTACGTCCACTAAAAGTGTTTGTTTTTGTCACGGACAGGCTCAGATTGTTATTCGTGTTATTATCCAAATGTCTGACAACATTATGGAAAGGGTCGCTACAGAAACAGCTCGGAAAACGACGGTGAAAAGGATACGAAGATAGTTTATGGAAGCGAGAGGGTGAACCAGCTGCTGCAAGTTCTAGCAGTTCCTCTACGTAAACTCAAAACTCGTCCATCCGACTCACGTATCAACCGTAATTGACATATCAGACATTTGGATAATAACACGAATAACAATCTGAGCCCGTCCGTGACAAAAACAGTACTTTGACCGGCCAAGTATGCCTTTACGGATTATGTTGCCGCCATAGAGCCGCCATTACGCGACTGCTGGTTGAGCCGATGGACCGGAGAAACTCAGAAACTTTTGGGATCTACTTAAAGGTATGAAAAGCGATTTTGTGGACATAGAGGCCAGGTTGAAAAATCCCGGAATTACCCTTTAAGGTTCCTAACCCCTTTAGCACGCACACTACACAAGTAGTCTTTTTATAGTTGTACTTTACGTAAAACATTTTTGTTTTTGTCTTTTATCTGTTTCTGTGGTGGGGTTGTTAGTCTGTTTAATTGAATGAACCTTACTATTTCTTTTTCTACATAATTTGTATCCAGTGCCTTTTATTTTCTCTCGGTTTTTTTTGTGCCTGGGAAAAAAACAGGAAACATACTCAAAAAAAGAACCTTTAATTAATAATTGTAAATTCAGCGTATATGCTAGATTTATTAATCATGTGTTTCCAAAGCCAATGACACCCTATGACACAATGTAACATGTTTTTTTGTTGTTTTTTTTAAACATCTTCAATTTAAAAAAAATTATTTGCAAGATAATTTTCTCATATTACATGTTTATTGTTTATGATTATTTAATTTAAATGATATTTGAACACCTTTTTTCTTCTACCTTTTAGACTGAAGTTGCTGGAGATCAAGGCAGGTGTGGATGGTTTCTTAGTGTATGACCTGGACTTGATAGAGCCCATGCAGAAGGTGAGCTACAATAAATGGTCCACAGACTGATTTTATTTGCTCTATGGCATTGGGTTTGCCTTCTCAATTCTCCATTAATACTAATCCGTTACCTCTTTCAGCTCTTTCAGCTCCATACTCAAGGTAATAACCAGCTCCACCAGGTTCGAGATGATCTCACCGTGACTCCTGATGACCTACTGTGCATGCCTTCGGTCAGTCACTCTTTTGTCCCATGGCAAAACTGCAGTATATACCTTTTAAAGCTGGAAGTTTCAAAGGTGCTACACGTAGCAATTTAACATCAGTAGTGCCACAGTCATTTGAGACTCTACCGGCCTCTACGCTCTACACCTCTACTGTGCCACCGGGTCAGATTTGGTGGGAAATCTTAGATTGCTTTACAGCACAAAACAGGTAGAGGGCGCTGTTTTTCCACCGCTAACAGGGCTAATGCTAAAGAGTTTTTGGCAACGGCAGATGGTGGAAGGAGAGAAATCACTTCCAACATGCTCTTCAGTAAAGACAATTATGCCAGGGAGGGGAGGGGGGGACAGGAACAGGGTTTATGGGAAGTGCAGTCTTAATTTGGAGAAACACTAGTAACAATACCACTGGTGTGAGATGCAAGCTACCAAGCGTCTCCACCGTGGTCTCATTTGTTTACGGTAATTATACCAAGGTATCACAATTCAGTTGGCAATGATTCATCGATGTTTTGAAAAAAAATGTTACATGTAACATCTTTAAAGAACCAAGCCATGAATGCAGAATTGCGCCCCTTGATGAAACATGATACAAAGTACAAGTACATTTGCATAAAAGTGTGTTATTTTGATTTATGATGGGTTTACTAAATACTGCAAAGTTCTGTCTACAAGTCAAAGTCCTCAAGGAAATATTTGTGATATGCCCAAAATTTCAATGGTCAAATAAATTCTGTATTGCAACTTTAATACTCACCATATTTGCCCATTGACTTAGAATTGATATCAGTAAGATGCTTTTTTGAAACGGGCCTGACTGTAGTCATCTATGGTAATACATGTATAAATATGATTATGCTGCATTTGGCTCTGACGGAGTATAATCTCACATATGTCACTTTTCCTTAGGGAGGAGTCACTCTTCATGGCTTGAAATATAACATTGCAGTCAGTATCCTCTTTATCGATGCTTGGCTATTGGGTAAGTGCACACTGATTTTCACGTTATTCTCACGCTGTTGAGTTGGACAGAAGTGAGTGAGTGAGGCAGGGTAATATCAAGTTTTGACTCGATATTATTGTCTGTATTGTTCAGTATCAGATTCACAGCATGCGTTCTTTCCTAGGCAAAGGCCATTTTTTCTACAGAGGTCAGGTTGAGGATTCGGCCACGGCAGAGATTTCCAGATCCCAGGTGGGTTGAGTTGACAGTTGGGTTAAATTATATCTCTCTAAACACTTCAGTACTAACCAAACGTCCACGACGGAATTCTGACATGAGACATTCATCAAAGCTTTAGCTAAATCTGCCTGATCAAAGCAATCAGGTGATCATCCCCTTAAAGCAGACAGCTGGTTAATAGAAACCGGTTGAAAGGTAAATCCACTTGGTCCTTTGTCAAGTGTTACCATGGGCTGCATATCTGTGATCACATTTACACAGGAACAAGAAATCTTTCAGGTCTCCTTTAAAATCCTATGTTGTAAACCCTTTGCTACATTATATTAGTTGTGTGTATATCTATATAAACCTTAAGGGGAAAAGCCCCACAAAGATCCATTTCATTCTTTTGCTATGTAAATCCATTGTGTGTGTGTTTTAGGTGTGGCAGTGGATCCGTCATCAGACTCGGCTGGAGGGCGACAACAGGGTGGTGACCAGGCGACTGGTGGCTGACCTCACCCAGGAGGTCTTGATGGAGGTCAGGACTGTTGGGTAAGGCAACACTCCTCAAGGTATATTAAAGGAAGGGATACAGTCAGTTTTGGGGAGATTGTCCCATTGGTGAATTTAGCCGTTATTTGATGAGAACATGAACACCAAAATCATCAATCATCTGACCTTTGATTGGTTAACTTAATACCCAATTATTTACCCACCTGATTTAACTAATGCAAGAGGAGGTTCACTTGTGCACCTGCACTAATTCCCTTTAAACCTTTTTACTGGATGGACAATTTCTTCTAAAACATATGAAATTTGTAAATATAGATCCTTTATTTCACTTAAGAAAAAGGCTCATTTTGATACAATAAAGAGTGCATCATAAAAACTCAAGATTTCTATAATTGCACAATGGGTGTACAAATTTTCAATCATGACTGTATGTCAATTTTGGCATATGACTCCCGAATGTAGAAGGAAAATGTTCTTTAGCATGATGGTGCAGAAGGTGACAAACTACTTAAACAAGAACAAGTTAATAGACATATGAATGGTCATGTTGTATTTCTGGCCCGGGTACCACACATTCTCAAACATCGGGTTAAAGCCCATTTCCAAGATACGACGGATAACTTTTCTTTAGCAGGGAGGACCAATTGAGAGCTGAGGTCTCTTTTACACCGACTCTGAAATGTGAATATTTGCAGTCCACAGGTCCACACATAGATATTACAAAGAGACAAACAATAGACCAAGACCAACAATACAAGAGACCAAGGAGAAAAACGAGTGCATTCTTGAGTAAAGCATCTTCTAAGGATGCAGGATACTTATGAGGTGCATTTTTTATTTTTTTTTATTTTTAAAGCTGACCTAATTTAGTGTTCACATGTGGAATATCCAAACTGATGAACCCCTGTGATCGAGTATGGTGTCCTATTGTAACAATGATGAAATGTAAAACCAAACCATATTTTAAATTTCAATTTCTATCCCCACCTTTTGAATTTGAGCCCCACTTATAGTACAGATAGTAAAATTGATATTATTTACGAGATATAATACAAGCTTACGTTTGATCAAGGCATTTTGGATGAGAAGAAAGTGATACTGTAAATTTGTCAACAGATGGCGGTGATTAACAAATGCCTGCATCGTTAGCATGATGAAAAGTGCTGTTACTGTTAAAATAATTTGTGTATAATATGAAAAAGAGAGGCCCTTATATTGAACCCTGTGGAACACCCTTAAAAACTTCCAAGGAAATCTGAGTGATGACTATTAGTTATTATTGCTTTAGATCTTCCAATGAGATTGCTTTAGTGATTTAAGGCAATCAAATATCCAGTAGGCCATGGATGGATAAAATGCCAACTATGACTACAAGAGCACCATGCACAAAAAGACTGCCGCCAAGTTGAATGATAACCTAAAACTAGAAATCATGATACCTCACGAATGTTAAAGGGGAACTGTAACTAGGATTATAGTATAACACAAACCCATACAAAGAGCAGATGCAGTAGTTATGGTAGGATGCAAGGAGAGGCCAATGTTACGGGTGTGTTTAAGTTGTTGAGTCTACAGTTTGGGCTGGTGCTCCCGGGTTATGTGGCCTTTCACAGTATATGGGATACACAAAGGTTAGAATGAAATTTAGAATGATCAGCTGGTATAATAGGAAATGCTATTGAGTCCCCTGCTGTTTGATGCTGTCCACAGTAAGAGAAGGGGGTCCATACCATACATCTGTTATATATTTATAAATTAAGTCATTTTACATCCAAAGTAATATGAGTATGGACTCAATACATAAAGCAGTCTTTGACCAAATACTATTAGTTTGCCATGTGATAAACTGACAGCTAATGACTTGAGGAGCACCTAAATGCAGTTAGCTCAGAGGGCTGAGTTGTTCTCATGCATCACATAAGTTCGTAGGCCTACTGTTTTCAGGTTGAGATGTTTTGTAATTTTCCATGCAAAGAATATTCTGTCATCTATCTACACTGTGACGTTACAAGGCCTGATCCTATTTTAAGTTCTTCCCTCTCTCTCTGCTTCAGGGCCGAACAGAGGTTACGGACAGCAGCAGATATGTTCCTGGAGGTCGTCCAGAAGAGAGATTTCCCAGAGTTCTTCACCACTTATTTGAACCTCGACCACACTTTTCTCAGTTCCCAGTGCAATGGGCAGATGGAGGGCCTGGCCAGAGCCATGCACAAACCCAACCTCTAAGGCCCAGGCAGATTTTCAGATCCAGCTGAACAATAAACATGGATTCTACATAACACACCACATAGCCTCAGGCATGTGGTGTGTTATGGCAGCCTCTTACAGAACGGGTCCAAATATTTTCTCTCCTTCCTGTATATCTCTATGTGTCGATATCCATTTAAATAACTAGTTGCAGGAAACAAGTTTTATTCAACTGAGTTTTTATTCAAGACTCCTTGGTGTTAAATAGGAGCAGGTTTGCTGCTGTGCTGAATCCAGTAGGACTGACAAATGCTTCCTTTAAAAACAACCAAAACCAGTAGAGGGATTGATCACGAACATTGCATCACAAAGACCAGCAAATGTTAAAAATGTGTGTGGGGGAAAGGGGGTAACTAAAGCTCATTAATAGAAATGCTGCCACCAATATTTGTTTGTAAGTTTTTCATGGGACTTATAAGGATGAAACTGAAGAAAAAGGTGCAAAAGGACATTGTCATACAGACCAATGCAGCACTGTGGCATCTACGCCCCCCCATCATCCTCACGTTCCTCTCCCTCGCTCCAGTTCATATTTGGACCAGCGCACCCTTGTGGCTGGGGCGGGGAACTGCAGGAAGCTGCCAGCTGATTAAACCCGAGTCCCTACGCCAGTGATTCTCCCTTTTTAAAACGTGCTACCTCTTTTATGTTTACCACACACCAGCTCCCATTCTGAACCACGACAATCCTCCCAACACCACCACCATTATTACAATGGTACTGTTTGGTTTTGCAAACATTTGTTTTATTAATTAATTTGTCAGTTTGTAATATATAAATTACCTTTTTAAAAACGTGAGAAGCAGATGCACCTACAAGAAGGACATGGCGTGAAAACACAGGAGTTATAGAAAACCTAGACTGTGTTTACAGAAGCCGTCTTAGACAGCCGTCGTCCCACTTTTCCCACAATCCTCTTTATCCTCCCCATACCGTTTTTATTTCTGTTTTCTCAGTTACAGAATAGTTGTGGACAGGGCTTTGTTTTGAAAAGTAAAATGTTTTTTTTTTTTTCTTGTGCCATCTCCTCTCTCATCTCTCTATTTTCCTTTCTTTCTTGTGGTGCTCAGTCCATCCAGATCAGTGCAATGCAGGGGGCGATTCACAGCAGCCATAGCCAAGGGTTGGGTTGGGGTTTGGGGGTGGGCAGGAAAGTAGGTGTTGTTGGCGGAGTTAGGCGTCTGGCGGCGTGCTCGCGCCTCCTCCTCTTCCCCATCTCCCTCTCGTTGCTCACATGTCGTTGGCCATCTCGTCGTGCTCTCCTGCAGACAGGTCGCCGTTGGCACTGACACTGGTGCTGTTGTCTTGGTATCCGGGGGGCATGAAGGCCAGGGTGTAGGGGTAGGTCTTGTGACAGGCAGCTCGGTAAGCCTCGGCGGCTTTCTGCTGGCCCTCACCCAGCTGGCCGTCACGCAAAGCCTCCAGGACCTCAGTGCAGATCTACATACGTACAACACACACACATACACATTAGATTTCCATTAGATTTCACTGACAATGTTTACGTGCATGGAATAACATGGCTTTGCCATACTCTGGTTCAGGTCTTACTCAGGTTAAAGCTGCTAAGTGTAGCATATTTAAACAATAAATATATCATTGCAAAATTGATTGTGATATTATGGTATCGGTTTATATGTTAGTCTTAACCAAGTTCAACCCAGGTTACTCCTACCCAGTTATGACATTTACATGCATGTCCCAAAACCAAGTTACTTCAGTAACCAGGTTAAGAAGGGAATTCTCTGTGCATGTAAATGTAGCCAATCTTAAGTTTTTTTCTTGCATTAGGTTTCTGAATGTGCCACAAACTATTTTTAAAACTGTTTAAGTGTATTTGGTTGTTAGACAGAAGATGGGTAACTTATGGGTGAATGACTGTGTACCTGGATGCTTCTCCCAGTGAGTGACTCGTCCAGAGCGGTAGCTAGCTCACAGGCCATCTTATCAGAAGACGGCTCCAGGTAGACCATCATCTTAGCAGCTGGGAATATATGAGAGAAACACTACACGTGATGACAAGCTGGTTTTTTTTTGTTTATCCCTTAAACTATTCTGAATAAGCAGTTTTAATCTTAACCCAACCTGAAAAAGAAACATACCAGCCAGTCGGTGTGGGATGGAGTTGGAGTGTTGGCTCAGGTGGTTCTTATTGAAGCTCTGAGGGTTGCTCTCTCCAAACAGCCTGGAGATCTCCTGCTTCAACACCGTCCTCACCGCCTCCGGCAAATCTACACTCTCACTCACTGGACACACATGCGATAATTACAAACTTCAATCTTGACACAATCAGAGGCATGTCAAATCTTTTATTTAATCATTAACAAATTGAAGGAAAATAGGACAAGGATATGAGCTGAACATCTCATCCCATTACAATTTTTGCTTGTCATTTTGAATCAATCAATATTGTGTGAGTGCAGCAGTGAGACAGAACATTTGCTTGAGTTGGGTGGTGTGAACAGACATATAAAAAAAAGCCCTGGTAAGCAGAATATACTCACATCCTTTGAAGAAGCGCACTAGACACTGGTGGAGCCATGGGTTTGAAGGGTCTATGGCTACGGCCCTCTTTACCGACTGCAGCATCAACAGATACTTCTCTGGAGCAAGAAGAGGAAGACAACTATTAAGTTGGAGTAAGTGGTAACTCTTACAATATGCCGTACCAGATATTAAGTTGCATTACAACTATTCAGTGATTCCCCATGAATTTTATGCATGATATTCCATCTTGTCGCTGCCAAGTTAGTTTCTCTATTGGAGATCTCCAAGAGTGAAAAAGATGATTTGCTTCAGTTCCAAGTTACGCATGGGTTTTGGTAACATATGTCAGTATTGGAAAAAACTCTCCGATATGACATCCCATTTTAGGCTAGTATTGGCTCAATGTCAAATCACTGTCATACTACATAATACTTAAATAGTACACAGCCTGCTATGTGAGAAAATAATGACTCGTGCTTGGTCTGTTGTGCTATGAGAGGATCTATCTGACAAGATCCAAAGCACTGACAGCCACCAGCTAATGCAATGAATATGGAAAACAAGTTGGAAAATGCATTCTGCTATATTCCTGTAAAGTCAAAAGTAAAATTCCCTGCTATTCCCCAAATTCCCTGGCTGGATTACACCTCTCGAAATTCCACAAGGTTTCCAGAAAATTTCCCATGACCATTCCGTGACTTTTAGGAGACAGAAGTCCAGTGGCCATCTTGCCTGACCTTTCCTGAAGTAGATCTCGAAGGCCAGGAGGTGAGTCTCGATCTCTTTCCTCACCAGGTTCTTCAGAGGGGTCAGGAACTTCACCGCCTCCTCCAGGGGATTATCCACCTGGCAGGAAAGCAAACGGCAGGTTAATAATCGGCTATTCTTCGACCAACCAGTTAGTCAAGCTTTATATACATAGCATTTAATAGATTAATGGTTTTACTCATGGAAATGCAGCTGGAAATGCTGTTTCGAAGGCTTTGTCCGACAAGAACACAATTCTAGAAGAAACGCTGAATACTTGTAATATTTTTTAATTTCAATATACTGCTATACATGCTACATAAATGGGGAAATATGTGAGGTCACACAGTGGCCCCACCTTGGCCAGTTTGTCTGGTATGAGCTCCTCCTTCGGCCCGCCGATCTCCTCGTCGTCGTCCTCCTTCTTCTTTTTCTGGTTCTTCAGCTGCTTCTCCTTTTCGGCGTTCTTCTTCTCTTCTTCTAGCTGGGCCTTCTTCTGGGCTCTTCGTTGTTTGTTGCGCAACTTCTTCAGCTCCTTGTCCGTCAGATTCTCTACAGAGGGCAGCAGACAGTTCAAATGCAAACAGCGTTTTATGAATATTTGGTACTTTTCCCACCCCTTAAAGTAACACACTAACCGGTGTCTGCTTGGCTCTCCTTGCTGTCATCTGCCAGAGGTTTGTCATGCAGGGCCAGGTAGATCTGGATGGCGCTTCGAGCAGCTTTGTAATAAAATGGATGCTGCCGCAGGACGTCTTCCAGCTTCAGCAGGTCCACGTAGGAGCGCAGGGTCATCTTCCTCATGCAGTAGGTGTGAAAGTCAAACTGGTCGTCTGTGATCTCCACAAAATGCTGATGGGAAGAAGAAAGGGAGGAGAGTCGAGTGAGGAAATGCAACAGCCTTTAGAACCATGACATTCAGACATGAGGCAGATTTTTACACAAAGACAAAGTTTACTGGCGCTTGGCGGATGTACGGCTGTTCTCGGCTTCCGTACAAAAGCCCTATGTGGGCAAACCTCAAGAAAATACAGGATAATCTTGTTCAGTGGACGGTACCAGGACTTCACCACAACAATGCTGATACATCTGAAAAAGTGTCCAATTATTTCTACCACCCAGGAAGATGGGTGGCAAGCTAGCATGACAGCATGTGGCAGAAGCTGAACTGAGAGCATCTCTGCCCTCACTACATGATCGCTAAAGGTATGATCCATATCGTAGAAAGCAGAAAGAGATGGGAGTGATGCTTTAATCCCTTAACCTGCTTTTGGAGATTTTGGCTTGGACTGAATAAAAGAATGTGCATTTAGACCAGGCACTGAATCGTTGACTGTGAGAAAATGCAGTTGTGCAAATCCCTCATTTAAATTGGTGTATCTTTCATCGCCTTAACACCGCCCAGCCATAACAGGGAGCACAGCTGAAGGAACTCACCCTCTCGATCTCGTGGCACTTCTTCAGGGCCTCTCCAAACTTATTCATGCCCTTGTAGGCCAAGGCGCACTCTGTCTGGAACCACATGCACTGCATCTCATTCAGATTCTCGACCGCCGACGTCCCCTCCTAAAACCCAAAACACACACAGTGAACATACAGTTTTCCAGATGCACATTGAGTCGCCAGTCACAGAGAAAAAGAACCCAGCTAGAAAGGTACCAAAATAGGTACAAAAAGGTTTGAAATTGCTCCAGTAGATCACCTCAGCCGGCAGCATTTCCTGTCCGGAAAGGTTTTTTTTGACTGCCCACACTTTGGTTGAGTTTACCTGGTCACTCAGCTCTATAGGACATAAATGGATTTACGGTGCCTTGCTGATCGTGTTGCCCGCAGTGTCAACGGACGGTGACAGTCCTCCTCTCTTACATATGTGTGTGTGTGTGTGTGTGTGTGTGTGTGTGTGTGTGTGTCTTCTCTCTCTCTCTCGCTCGCTCACCCGTGTGAACTTGGAGCACATCTCTTCTGCTTCTTTGATGAGGCCAGCCTTCAGCATGTACTTGGCACACTTGGAGTTGATGAAGCGGTCGGCGGTATCCAGGGCCTGGGCCTCGTCCATCCATCGGGCTGCTTCCTTTATGTTGCCCGCATGCTGCAGAGGCGAGGAGGAAAGGATGAAGGGAAAGAGTCATCTGAGACAGAGTCGAAAATGAACTTTTTGGTTCAAATGCCAAGGGCTGGCAAACATCCCCGCCAAGAATTAATATATATATATATTTTTCATACAAATATGTCACCCTGCCAGTTTTCAATATCATTTCATGTACAGAATCAGGTAGTCTGTTAATTTGTGTGTGTGTGTGTGTGTGTGTATATGCACTACAAACCTTGTAGATCTTAGCCTTGATGAGGAAGAGTTCGATGAGCGTGGGTGTACTGTCGATGGCGGCGTTGATGTACTCCAGGGCGAGGCTCTGCTGCCCTACGAAGTCAAAGTGCTGTGCCAGGAAATACTGAACCCACAACAAGGTAGTGGGCGGCTCCTCCTTCCCATCATCTACAAACAAACTTGATATTATGAACATTATATACACCAAACCCAGTGCAGATGCATGGCTCAGCCTCCAGAACTTTGTTGTTGGGGTCACGTTATCTACGTTCGTTTTAAAAGGTGCTGCTCCACTGCTCAGCAACAGAGGACGGTGCTACGAGCGAGTGAACAGCGTTGCAAGACATTTGCAGCTACGAACGCTAAAAAGCTTCATTCTCAAGCTAAAAAAGTTCTGTTGGATCTCTGCTCTTATTACCTTTCTTACTCATTCTATTATGAAAAGATGACTTTTTTTTGTTGATTATTTATTTGCTA
Organism: Hoplostethus mediterraneus; assembly: GCA_034670385.1. Taxonomy (NCBI): domain Eukaryota; kingdom Metazoa; phylum Chordata; class Actinopteri; order Trachichthyiformes; family Trachichthyidae; genus Hoplostethus; species Hoplostethus mediterraneus. Next base: position 1,205,402 of record JAXDDW010000059.1, read on the forward strand.
CCATAAACTGTGCCAGAGACCTGTTGCTGCAATTCCTACATCACAGATTAAGAGTCATCGGCTATTGAATGTACCTAACTATCAACATATTCACGAGTCATTTAGCATTTTACTCAGTGACTCGTTAGCAAGTTGGATGAGCAAACTGCTCATAAAATCTAAAAGACATATAAGGAAGGCCTGCAAGTGTGAAAAAACTGATAAGGACAGCACTTCTGACCTGGTGGCTTAAAGCAGCCCGTCACACAAGGCAAAGTAGCCAGGCCTCACTTTCAATACCTAATTTCTAGTCTATTCTGTGACAAGAAATAACTTAACTTCTAGTTTGATATAACTTGAAGAGACAATAAACACAGTGTACAGTGAAAATAAACTCAGGATCAAGCAGCACTCACCGTTTTGACTAAACATTCGACAGCTTTTTAAAGAGGTTTCATAGCCAACTACTAATTCTTCAATGATTGAGACCTGTATGGAGAGAAAATGGAGGTCAAAAGATTATTTTTACAATTAGCTACATGTACACACAGTCCCACGCACCCACATACCACCGTCCTTACCTTTTCTTTGTCGGTGTAGAGAGATTTGAGGGTGGTGAAGACAGGCGGACAGCCTTTACTGAAGTTCATCCTCAGGTAGCTGTCCAGACATTCGCGGAACTTCTCCCCTGGCCAGCACAACACATATCGAAGGTGCATTACATTTTTTAATTCAAGTCTGATGGCATACAATGAACATACTTTATGCTATGGTCATGTTCAAGTGCTCAAAGATGGAGGATGGTGCTGTTCACAACACATTTTGCTCTCAAGCCATGGCTCCATCTGCTGTGTAGATTATAGGCTACATACTCTACATACCATACTAAAAGTATGTGGACACCCTTAGTGGATTCAGTTATTTCAGCCACACCCACTGCTGACAGGTGTATAAAAATCAAGCTCAGTGCTCAGTGACTTTCAGCGTGGCACAGTCATAGGATGCCACCTTTCCAACACGTCTAGGAGCAGCAACAGCTCAGCCGTGAAGTGGTAGGCCACACAAGCTCACAGCACGAGACCGCCGAGTGCTGAAGTGCGTAGGGTGTAAAAATCGGCTGTGGTATAACGCTCGCAGTTATTGGAAAACCTTCCCAGAAGAGTGGAGGCTGTTATAGCAGCAAAAGAGGGCCCAACTCCATATTAATGCACGTGATTTATGGAATGAGATGTTCGATGAGCAGGTATCCACATACTTTTGGTCATGTAGTGTAACATGCCGGTTGTAAAGGGCCCAGTCTGTCAGTTTTGCTCACAGACGTGGTTATTCCACTGACATTATCCATTTATTATTTTGAGACTCCTTACACGCTGAAAAATAACTTTGCATCTTTTACTCATAAATGAATTTAACTCTCACCACAGACTTGAGAACCTTCAAAAGTTGTGTGACGGTATAGATTTGGCTTTCCAAAGTAGATAAAAACAAACATTACTGTTCCTACTAATAATACAGTGTCTCACTGCTGCCTCAGTGAACGTGTCCTCGGGAAGTGATGCTGAAGGCTGTATTGTTTACCTGTGAGGAAGTTGAGAGGCAGCCTCCGGGGAACCAGGCCTTTAGGAAACTTCACCCAGGCCTCCTCATAAAGCTTCTGACGCTCCTCTGTACTACCTGGAGAGACAAATTAGAAGACAAGGGACACAAACAATGTAGAACAAGATAACAATGTCATGAATGGTGCAGTCAATCTTCGGGCTATAATTAATTAACATACAGGTTTTTACAAATGTGAAAAGAAGGTCAAAGTTACAGTCTTTTCTGTATTTTCAGTGCCTGACTCGTATTTCCTTTTGGGACAAATTGCCACAGTAGAATCAATTCAGGTTAAGGGCTTCCCACGGTATTTATCATAAATTCATACATAAATATGTAATCAAACTGCATCATATCAAATCATATCAGAGGAGGATGACACTGACGAGGCCAGATTAATTACACATCGCTCTAACCCGACTGCTTACCTGGCTTGAGGGCCTTCTCCAGGCCCTGGTAGTAGGCCCAGTTCTCAGGGTTCCTCTCCTGGAGTCTCCTGTAGACCTCTAAAGCCTCCTCAGGCCTCTCCAGCTTCAGCAGCAGCTCTCCTACAGGTAGACAGCCAAACAGTTGGTTCGCATTCAACTCATTTAAATCTGCACTAGGCAAAACATTTTTATGTAAAAATATAAATAAGAGAAGAGCGTCCTTTTTACCTAAACCCTTATTTATGTTTTATTTTTCTTTGCTGTACCCGATGTTTTAACATACCTTGTTTTTGTGTTTTTTTTCATTTTTATTGTATTATTTTTGATTGGCTTTTTTTTGAGAGTCAGCTCTGAACTGTTCTCTTGAAAGAACAACAATCATATTGTTCATTTTGTTCAGTTACGTAATACAGCCGGGTGGGGTAAGGCAGGGCAGACTGATAAGGCAATAAGGCAAGTAACAAATTAAGAAGCAGCAAGAATGAATTGAAATCTGTGTTGCAGCGCCACAATATCGGCACGGCCGCCAGACAAAGTTGGTTAATTATTGAAATTGATCCAAATGGCTCTCTAACGCATCACGTTGTGTTCTCTGTCTCACACCGCACCACAAGCCTTTTTTTCCTCCCCTGCTTGAGACAGACATCACCTGCTCGACGGGTGCAGTCTGACCTCAAAAGAATGTCTGACAAAAACCTGATATCGATTCAACAACGGATGGTAATTCTCCAATATTGAATATGGGATGTTACCGTCTCCGGTACCCCAGCTGCTAGTGGAGTCTACATATTCAACAAGTGACGTAATCATACATCACCAAGTGATTTTTGTTCCTTCAGATAAGTATTGAAAAGTAGAGAAATCCCCCGCTGGGATGCCCAACTACCACAAATAAAGTTCGGAGCTCAGGGAAACAATTGGAAAGAGCCAACTCTCAAAAAAGAAAGGCGACTACTTTATAGATTATAGCTGCAGCTTTCTCCTTCTGCCATCGGACCTTCCTCCACAGTTCACAGCAAATGTGCACCGTGGTAATTTTTCATTAATGGAATAAATTCAAAAAAAGCAAATGCCCCCTGTGATAAAAAAGTTTTAAAGTACAATACAAGTTTCTATGTCAAATTTAAAAGTACCCACTTTTACTCTACTTGCCTTGTCTACTTCTACTTCAATTACTGATTTCCTGTGTTTCCCAGAATGTGTATGAGCATATAAATATAGCTGGCTAGTTTGTGAAAATTGGGAGGCGTCTGTGATCGTGGCCAAGCCCCTTACTCAAAACGCGACATGTCTTGTGGTTGCACTGCATTCTTGTCTATTGAGTCTACTGTTGGAGGAGAAACTGGTATCTCTGCCTCTTCGACGATGGATTTCTCCCTGTACAACCGTTGAACGTCGGTGCAAAATGAGTACTTTACGATGCTTCCTCTTATTTATTCAGGCCACTTAGTGAACACTGAAGGTATTTGAATGGTAGCAGCAACCCACCTCGCGTCTCCTCCACAGCTAGTTTATCACAGATCTGTTTCTCATAGTTGTTGAGGTGATCCAGGGCCTCCTTGTGCAGGCCAGCCTCCCTCAGAACCTGGTTTTGATACAGCAGCAGCTCACTGTACTCATAGTCCACCTTGTCTGGAGACGTCTGGACGGACACAGACACAGACACAGACACAGACACAGACACAGACAGACAGACAGACAGACAGACAGACAGACAGACAGACAGACAGACAGACAGACAGACAGACAGACAGACAGACAGACAGACAGACAGACACACACACACACACACACACAGACACACACAGACACACACACACACACACACACACACACACACACACACACACACACACACACACACACACGGGAGGGATGAAGGAAAATTGGTAAGTGGGGCTGTCTGGAGTAGGGTTCGACCGATACAAATCATTTTGGACTGAAACTGCAGATAACTGACGTTTGATTTTTAATGCCAATTTTTTAAATTTAGTTTTCCCCCCAGGATTGTATTCAGTGTATAAAAACAGGATTTAGACCATGGGACACAAAGGCTGGGTTGCACAAACACTGTTAGGTTTAAAATAAGTAAACTTTAAAATTAGCAGTGTTGCGCAATTTAAATGTAGTAAATCTAAGACAATTATACCTAAATTAACATTAGTGATGGGTTAACTACAAAAACATATAGCTGCAAGTGGCCACTAGTGGGGATCAATTATCATTTTGGAAAAGTTGTACCTCTCAGAACATTTCACCTGCAGTTGCAGGTGCAATTGCAGGTGCCTGACATATTGACATTTGAAAAATTGCCAATTTTGGCCTCATGGTAAAGCTCAAGAGTGCAACCAAATGTGGTCTGACACACTTTCAAACCCTTCACAAATTTATATGAACTTTCGTTGCTTGAACATTTAAGCTTTAAGGAGTTATGTATTCCAACTTCTTTTGTGTTATGGCCAAATGGCTACAGTAACAAGTAACAAAATTCTATGATACAAAGATGTAAAATATGGTGGAGACGGTGAGGCGACTTTCTGGGAGAAACTTTAAAAAAAATGGAAAAGGACGGGAATCCCAGAAGAATCTCATTGAGGATCCCAATAAGGAGGTTATGCCAATTGCCTGCTTCCTGTAGGTCAGACTACTTTAAAGTTAACCCCTGATCAAAGTATAGATTGGAGTTTAAAGTTTTGGAACAAACCTAAGGCTAAAGTAAAAACTAGACAGATTGAAATGGTTTGAATTTAAATTATGTTTAAAATTTGGTGCAACAGAATTTATTGATAAACCATTATTTAATCCAGTTTTATTCTGAACGTGGTTGCAGCCAGCCTGAGTGTATAGTATAGTTAGTTAGCCTGCTATAATTATGTAGCAAGTAAACCCTGACTATTACAACTTTATTAATGGCCAAATTGATAGCTAGCAGTGTCTACTCTGGGCTGAATGAAATGTAACTTAGCTATAATGACATATTACACTTGAAAATGTTTGTTAATAAGCTTTAACAGGATAAATGCTGGCTTCAACTTTTACACTATGGCCTTCCAGTGTGAGTGATGTGTTTTACCTCCTTTTTTTGCCTCTTTAGCTTGTTTATTGTTGTGTAATATTTTTCTTTTAACCTGAAGGGCTTTGTAATAAGGTTTTTCCTGTTTAAAGCTGCACTAGGCAATTTAGCAAGTTGGCGGCCCAAAATGGCAGTAAAGTAACAATTCCAATTTTGAGGACTTTGAGGACCCAGAATTCCTATATGGTGATTCAGTATATTTTCACAGCTGTATTTTTATTTGAGAAAATCTTGCAGAGTGCAGCTTCAATGCTCTATTTAAATAAGGTTGACTTGCCTAGTCTCAACTTTGTTCTTACCTGTTGTGTTTTACGAAACTCCTCAACGATCTTGGCAGCCATCTCAAAGTCCTCCAGCAGGTGGTAGGCCACAGCATAGCCGATCCACGAGGCCCGCTGTGCTGGACGGAGCTGCAGTAGCTGGTACCGAGTCTCCTGCAGAGAGAAGAAGATTATAGCACACACAACAGCAAGTAATACTGCATAAAAAACCAGAACGATGCCGAATATGGGACTGCCTACTGGAACGAATTGACAGGTAAAGCAACAAATTCAAAGTGTTTAGGCGTTCTAACTTGTCTGCGGCCATCAAGGCGCCATAATTGAGGTTTACTGAAGACTTTCATTGCTCATGATCGTCTTTTTCACTCATAACGTTGTTCTATGAACCATGATACAATTTTGGAAAGGAGGCAAGCAGGTTCCCAGGGGTGAGAGTCAATGGGATGGACAGAGAGGCTCAATCTAACCAACTAACTAGCTAACAGTGAATAGTGGTGGATGTACCGATATTGAACAGCCATGCGATGAGCCACGAGATTGAGGGGACATATTGCAACAAATGGGACCGCCACCGTTTTTACCGATCTACTTTGGATCACTTTTTTGTTGAAGCTGGACATTGAGCAAGGGACAGGCATGTTGGGTTCTTTTTTCTCTCTTTATTTCATGTAGCTAGGTCTCCTTGCTAGCTATTGCTAGGCTAATCCAGCTAATTTAGCTAGCTTACTGGGCTAAACAAACATTTTTCTGTCCTCTCTTGCCTCTGTTGACCATGGCCCCCCCCCTTTTTTTTAAATTATAAATCAGCCACACCCTGACACCCTAATGCCATTGTTCTAGGGCAGTGGTTCCCAATCCAGTCCTCAAGTACCCGTTTTCCTGCAGGTTTTATTTCCAGCTCTACCTCAGGCACACCTGAATCAATTAGAGGCTTCAAGTTTTGATACCTTAATTGGTTCAGGTGTGCCTGAGTAGAGCTGGAGCTTAAACCTGCAGGACAAGAGGTATGTGAGGACTGGATTAGGAACCACTGGTCTTGGGGGTGTCTATTGCTTAGTGTAACGCAAGGCATGATGGGAAACTGAATATCTAAATATTCCTCCTTCCATCCTCACCCTGTATCCCTCCAGGTCTCTCATCTGGATCTGCAGCAGGGAGAGGTCTCTGAGGATCTGCAGGTTGTCCTTGTCCCACTTCAGAGCGTTGCGGTAACACTTGATGGCCTCGTCGTACTTCTTGTCTGAGCGCTGCAGGAGGCCATACACATGCCAGCCTGGGAGGATGAGGAGGTTGAGGAGGCAAACGCACACACCGCATTGGAGGGTTTAAAAGCAGCTTCATGTCCGGAGAGAAGTAGATATACTTTTGATCCGGACAATAACCCATGCAATCCTAGGTCCATTTAGCGCTCATCAGATTCAAAATCCCAAATAGAAAAATAACACATTTAGTGCAATATTCTAAACATTCTATGTTGCCCCTCACAGTTTTTCAATTTTTTGCATTTGTTTATTCCTTTGAAACAAATAAAAATGAAATATTGACCCACACTGAACTGGGGGACTTTTCATTTAAACAATCACAGGTTGACTGGCATGTTTAAAATTATTATTTGTTATTTTTACCTTTTCACAGTAGAGAGAGAGAAGAAAGATTGAGTGGGGGGTGAAACATTTACAGGGAACATTTCCTAGCGGAGACTTGGGTGGGTGTCAGGTGATTGACAATAAGCAGAGCCTAACGTAATGCGCACACCGATATGAAACCACTTGACTTTGCCACAAACTTAAAAGAAGACTCAGGTATATCCTAGATGTGGAAGGATACAGACGTGGCTCTTGAGGTCGTTGCGGAGGCCTCGTCTCACCAGCTCGTAGGCCTCCTCTTTCTTCCCCAGACAGTTCAGGGTTAAACCCTTCATCGCCAGGGTCTCTGTTAGAACGAAGGACATGGAGGGAAACATTCGGGGAGGAGAGGAAAACATTTAAAAGCACTGTTAAGGATGGTTATTACACAGACTGAAAACCCCCCACAAATTACAGACTCAATCACTTGATCAAACAGAAAAGCCAATAATTGATGCGTATATTAGATAACGGAACTAAATCACATTGGGCCACATTCACATAATCACATTCACGAAACGTGCGTACGGTCAGATTTGATCGTATAACGTTTCTAGGAACGTTTCAACGAACATAGTCGGATTCATCATTTTGTTCCTTTGGTATGATCAAATCCTATGAGTGCTTGGAAACATGCGGAAATGTGTTTGTGTGTTTGGAAACATGCTGGAAGAAGAAGGGCTTATTCTTTATGAAAAATCAATTGCAGTAGTGCCAAACCTCAACAAGATGTTTCAGTGGCCTTGTATAAAAAAAGACCTAATAGGCTGAAATGACGTATTTGCCGAACTGTCCTCATTCATAACAACACAAGATTATCCAAGTTGTAATGGGTTGATCACATGGACTGGACACCTTGCCAATACAATAACATAGTCCTACCAGCCTGCAGCCTGGATCTGATCTGTGTCCAACTCCAATGCCGACTGGACACCCGACAGCGAGGTCTCTCCTATTATTAATTGATCCTCTGATCCATGTCTGATAGCGCATCAGTGTGCTGCCTAAGCGTCTACTTCTCCTTATACTTTTTCTGAAACTTTGACAGCGTTAATAATTTCTTGCCATGCTTTACTTTTATTAGTTCTTGTGACTCCGCTGCTGAAAACGCCATTGTTTTTTTTCTCATACGCGCAACACTTCCAATTCAGACTCCGCCAAGTTCCTCTTTTCTCCTGGTTTACTTGCACACGACCCTTCAGTCTGCAGCAGCCTTTTGCCTTTTGTAAACCGACTTCAACTGGCACGCGCATCCAATTTACGAACAATTGGCATTCATCAAATAAACACCTGTTCTACGAACAAATCGAGGTTTCCCGCACAGTTCATGAATCCCACGTTCGTGTTTTCGTATGCACACACATACGCAAAAACATTTGTGAATGAGGCCCATTGCGTGTATCTATTGTTATGACTTAGATGAAGATCATATTTTAGGAGCCATTTATACAGGAATGTAATTCAAAAGGGTTCACAAACTTTTTCTCACAACTGTACTGTATATTAATCAAGAAATTACTGTACAAAAAAAAGCTCAAATTAAACATTTAGATGAGGTTAATTGAGAAATCAAATCACACCCAACCCTAATAACAATCAATATAATACCTGCGTGAAAGCTATTGTTGGCTGTCAATCACGAGCACAACTTGGTTTTCCCAAAACCCTCTTAGAGTCAAGATCATCTGTGTTCTATTAGCCACCTATGGACATAGTAGATCAGCTCAGCTGTTGAGATGCTTTTAGGAAACTGAGCTCTAAAAATTAATACAAGAATAAAAGCACTTTCTGTCTGTCCTGGATCAGCTAATATACATTCTTACTTAAAAGAGGATTCATAACCAAGAAAACAAGTTGTTGGTCTGAGGGAAAAGAAGGTTTGTCGCTTCTTTTTGAGCAGTTTGACATACACATTTTCTTTTGCTCGCCTTCAAACACGACACCTGCGGGCTACTTCACAGCTTCCATTCTTATCTATTTAAGCCCGTCCATTCAGCCGTCATAGAGGAAGGCTCACCCAGTTCTTGAACTAAACCCGTATTTCCAGAGACACAATCATGCAATCATCCAGTTTATACATCTTGTACAACTCGTAAATTCACCCAGCAAAGAGTTGGGGTGTGATAGTAAACCACATGCTGTTCTTCAAAGTTAAGTATCAGTCTAGAGTCTCAAGTCTAGCCTGAGGGGTCAGAGGTCAAGTCAACTAGCTCTGTGATTGACTGGCTGAACAACCAGTCCTAGTTAGTGGCTGCTCTTACCTCCATGCTCCGCAAACTTTGGGTTGGCGAGGATCTGTTTGCAGAACTTCAGTCCATTTCTGTATTGCTTGTGTTCATAACATCTCTGCAACAAAAAGGTCAAAAGAAAAAACAAAAAAGAGGCAGGTTTACATCAGGCATCCAAAACCAAGAGACTGCCATTCACAGCTGCACTAATCCTCAGATCATGGTGGGGTCAAAGTACATGTAAAGAACATTATTCTAAATGGTTTGAAGACCCCCATGGGACAGTCAGTGTGACAAAGTTATAGTGCTGCCATAAATGGAAGGGAAAACACTTCTGGAGGGAGAGCAGCCTTATTGATAGAGGGCTGCTGATGAGATGTAATCAGACAAGCAGCCACATGGATCTGCCTGGCTCAATACAGTCAGTGGAGCTCAGGACCACCAGTGGAAATCCTGCCAACTCTCAGTACAATACTAATGCACCCAATCCCTGACTGGCAGATGGAAAGGGCAGACAATCACAATCAGGGCTCACATTCAAAAATAGCAAACAGGCAGTTTCGAGATAAGTGTAGCCAATTTTGAAAGAAACTGAGAAAGTACTACCATGCATGTATTTAGTCAAGAATGAAATAAAAACTTCCTTATAATAAAAAGGCTAGTCTATGAGCAGAGACAAATAAATTCCAATTTAACCATCCTGTGCAATGATTTCTTATACAATGATGTACCTTTTGTTTAAAATATGCTAGTACTTTTCATTCTGCATACAAGAGCTTGCTGCTGGAATATGACAGTTCGTACCAAGGTGGGCGTGGCTACCACAGACTTCCCAGGCCAGGGAACCCACTCCACTCAAACTCTGCACAACTACAAATGTCAAGTGTTGAAATGGGCTGGTTATACATTAAAGCTTCCCAGAAAATAAGACGACAAAGATGTGGCTTTACTCGGACAGATTAAATAGCTTGCCAAGTGCTTCGCTATATTTAGCTAGCCGCCATTGTACCGGCTCAACTTGCCGGCTAACTGCCTGCATGGCTAAGTCTCCTCACGCCAAGTTTCATTCAAAAATATGAGTTTAAAGTTGCCTCGCTTATCAACAAAGCTACATATGTCGCAAAACACGACTTAAGATATTTTCTGAATCCTTGGGAACAACTGGTATATTCGGCATACAAACCACCCCCAAACAGCACTTTATTATAATTAAATAACTTTTAGAATTGGTGTACACGGTGCCGCTGCCGCCCACTGCGGTGTATTTGGGTGGGAGAAGAGTTGGCATAAACCTGCGCTCCCATTCTAAAAGTTTAAGTTGTATTGACTAAACAGTATATTGGATGTATGCCGAATTTTAGAGTGCCCCCTGACTTATTACAGCTCGAGAGGTGTTCTATCATGCAAGCTCCTTTGTCGATAAGCAAGGCTATCTTAAACTGTCAGATTTTAAAATAGGGTTTGGTGTGAAGGTCTCTCCATCCAACAGAACAGCAGGTAGCGACGCTAGCAACTACCTGTCAGTTGTGCAGATTAAATAAACGACCTAACGATAACGTTACTAGAGAATAAACAAAGGGGGCTAAACTTTATGCCAGTGCAGCAAAATGAGTTTGCAAGCTACCAACGTTAGCTAACGCAACTAGCCACATAAGTTGTGTATGCCTGTCATGCTTGTGAAGCAGCTTTTTCATTGATATACTTTAGATGTGTTGCAAGGCCAAAGCACAGGGCACATGTTTGCTTGTTGGTCTATTAAGTTTGTTAGCTTATTTACCTCGCCACTATGTCTATAGTTAACGAGAGACAAGATAAATGCATTTCCTTTGATATTTTGATTCTTTTTATTCGCTAGCAACTACTTAGCTACCTGGTGTGACTGCTAGTACTGACTGCTACTTGGCAAACTAGCTTCAGCTTTAGCTAGCAGGCTAACGTTATCTCAGGCATTTAGCCTACCAATATTCTCTTGAAGAGAGCATTCTCCTTCGGCGGTAGAGTAATTGTGGGCATTGTATTTGCTTGCTATGCCCCTGTAGCTTCACACATGAATAATATCCTCTTGGAGTCAAAGATCCTGGACTGTTTCTGTGTCTTCAGGCTCCTCTCTCTCACGTGTTGAAGCCGAGGCCCCCTTAAGAGCAAAATGGCCGACCAGCTTCTCCTCCGGGTCAGTCTCGCTACCGCCCTCCACTGTGTGTTTTGGTGGCACAAGATTGTGGGACTGTCAGTTGGACGCGCTCTGTAAATCGAAAGTCAGTTGAAATGGGTGCTGTTTAGTGTCTTGAGTGTGTGCCGAAATGCAGAGTTGCTGCTAACAATTCGCAAATTGTCCGGGGACATCAACTACAACGTGTGTATGTTTTCCGAGAAGCAAGGCGACTTTAATTGCACGATTTTTGAATGGATATGGCGTAACTGTCTCTCCATTCAAGCGAGAACGGAATATAACGGGGCTGGGGTGAAGACAACTTAATTCGAAACAATAGTTACAATTCTGAAATTATTAAATTATTATACTCAGTTTACACTGATAAATGTCATGATATTATGTTTGCATGAATAATTTTATCCAATCTCTATGCTGTGCTTTACGTTGAGCAACAGTTATAAAACGTCAAACTCACATCGATTTATCGATGATCAGTAAATCCTCTACTCTGGCCTGCTAGGAAGTGTAATCAACCGCAGCGCAACACGATCGCACATCGGATGAGGGAGCCCGTCCTGTCGCTAAAATGACTTTCAACCGGTTATTATCCCAGGCAGTACGCGTTAGCAAAGGTAAGTCGATGACTTGTAGGATATTAAATACATCATCGTGATTTTGATAGGCTTGGGTTTTACCTTGATGTTAGCAACACGGTTGGTTTTGAAGTCTGACCTTAGCTTAGCATCCTGCCATTACCAGTGCAGCAGCCAGGAATATGACAAGCCCGGTGCATGCGGTTTTCTCTCTTTCTCTCTTCGTATTGGGCTATGATTTGATTGGAATTAAGTACACCAAGCAGCTCTTATGTCAGGAAACTGTCTTCGTTTCCACTAAAACACAATAGAGGCTGGTAGTGAGCAGTGTGAACCAATTCAAAAAGTTGGAATTTTATGGGGGAAAGGGTGAGGCTTGGTTATGCTGAAGTTATCAGGAGATCCAAGATTTGTAAATGTTCTTGAGTCATGTTCCACCAGGAAAGCGAGAGAACAGCATGCTTATGGGCTGAAAACAAGCAAGCCCCTTTTGTTGACATAACTTCCAGGTTCTCTATCATTACGTCACTGCAAGTAGCCACGCAGAGATGTCAGCACCATGGTCTGGGTGATTACAGACACTGCAGCCTTTTCTCTAAGACTCACTGCCCATGTTGATGACTATGCTCATGATATCTTTCCGTTTGTTCAGTTGGAACCAGGTCTGCATTCACAGCCTCCAAGCCAGACACTGCTAATCCCAACTGGTTGCGAGTGAGCCTGGCATTTGGGACGTCAGCTTTCCTCTGGGCCCTGGTAAACACACATCACCTCACACTGAGCTTTCTGATCACATGCAATCTAAAAAAGAAATGCGATCAATCACTATCATCAGTTATCTTGAGATCCTGTTTATTTCCTGTTATTACTTATGGGCTAATGCACTACTTTTCCCTTTTATGGCTGCAGTAATACTTTATGGTGTAAGATTGAATGTACAATCGATAATGAGTCCACTGCAGGGTTTGCCCTAGCTCTGATGTGTAGCGTCACAACAAACTGCATTCAAAAATCAGTCTGTTTTATGGTCGCCTAGCTGAATGGCAAACCTACACACCTCTTAGAGCAAGATGTAAACCCTTTGTACGAGTCATAAGGGCCCACCAAGTGGCATTCCAATAAAGTAAAAATTGTGGTTAACTTTAAAGTGCAGCTTGGCGGCTCAGCACTATATGCCAAATTTGCGTGTTTTTTGAAAAGCAAGGCCACATTAAATGCCAGATTTTTGAATGGAGTTTGGCGAGAACTTCTCTTCAAATAAGAGCAATGTAGCTGAGGCAGCTGGAGCCCAGGAGATAGTAGATGGCAGCTCCAATGCTAACCCCTTTTCCAGCACAATAAAATGTTTTAAATTAAATTCCAAAAAAACCTGCAGATACCCTGAAGACAAATGCATATACATTTGTAATAGGCCTACGAGGCAGATAAAGCGTTTCTGATACTGGAATGCAGTACGAGTGTGAGGAATGTGCTTGTTCTGATGTAACAAGTGGATTTGAATGACTTGTCTCTTCCTTCTTCCATCTGTAGCTCTTGAAGCAGCACAGCACAGATGTACACGAGTACAACGTGAGGAATGGACTGGAATAAACTACCACACTGGTACGTTGGTGTCCCATAGAGTTAGATGACTGAAAATAAACTTGGAGTGTCTTAAGTTTTGTCATCAGAAAGATAGTTTGTTATAATAGTATTATAGTATTTGATCATTCAGTGTGAATACATACAAGCTATGAGTGGAAAAACAAATAAAATATTATGCTGTTTTTCATTCCCTGTGCAGGAGGTCGTCAGTCCCTCTTGGGAGGTGAACCCTGCCTGTAGGACGCACCTGTTTCTCCTCTTGCTTCTATTTTCATTGTTTCCCAATCTGACACTGAGTTATGTGTACAATAAAGATGCTATCATATATCATGTGAAATGAGCATGAGTCATGATCATTTCATTCACATAAATTCTTGTAAGTTCTTGTGGCTTTGGTGAAAAAATGATACTCCCAGAAGTAGATAATTTATGCTGTAAAGGATTGCTCTTTTAAAAAATATGATCCTCATTTGCCATGTGTCACAAATTATATCTAATTTTCCCAGGATACATTTTATGACCAAGGTCGTACGGGAGGGGGGGTAAAAATAATGATATCTCGCTATTACCTTAATTTTCACTTTGATTCCCGGTCGGAATTTACAGAATGGTATTCCTGAGTATTTCTGTTTTTTACTGAAACCAATGTATGTAATTTGTGACAACAAACTTTTAAGGATAGTATTTTGTACTTAAAATATACCGTTATAGTTTTTGACAAATGATAATCCTTAAATGGTAACTTAACCGTGGTCCTTTTATGTGCTGAGAAGGCTAAATCTCTTGACCCGTGAAACCCATTTGAACATTCATTTTAACATCACACTTGTGTCAAGTCAAAGATGACCGAAAACTTTCTTAATCTTTAAGTCTTTCATCATGCAAAAGTGATTTTTAATTTTTATTAAAATACATTTTTAATGGGTCAGCTGTAACCTGGTTTTGGGCAATGCATGTACTGGATATACTGTCCGATGCATGTAACTGCACTTGTAGCAGCACTTTCTGTTACCACTGGGATCATCATTTGTTTCTCCAGTATTAGAAGTAAGCTACTATTGCTCAGTCAAGGGGGGAGGGGGAGTATGCAGCCAACTGGTTTATTCATGACTCTGACAGGGTATCAAAAGGTTCATGGAAACAGATTAACCTTGTTTTAAGGAGAGATAGAGACTATGTCCATTTGACGTACTGTTAGTCCTCAACAGATCTAGCAGCACAGCATAATGAGCTAACCAGATTTCACCAGGAAAACTGGTCAAAGCCCCCTGAACTGCATTTATTTGCTCCTTAGTGTATGCATATAGTTGCAGCAATTATTAGGATTAGTCTGACACATCAGTTTGCCAATATATGGGGCCTCTCATGGCCTTTTGGGGTGGTAGCAGGTCAAACTCCCTTTTGGCCAGCTGTTGATAACCACGGTCTCGAAACTACAATCCGGGATTTGTGCTCAAGTGCACTCTCTCGCAGCAGTGCTGGAGGAATTACAACAATATATGCCTCAGAATGTAAATAGTTTGTTTTTATCAACAGCTAATCTTGCTGGCTAGCTAGCATGCTGATGCTAACTAAGAATGTAGAGTTTTTTTGTGGTCTCTGTTTGACCGATGCTGGGCCAATATTGATCCGGCACCACACACATTTCTTTTCCATGCGCTGCTTCTTAGGCTACGTCCACACTAAGCCGTGTAAATTTGAAAACTCTTATTTATTTCTCCGTTTTGGCCTCCCGTCGACACTACGCCAGTGTTTTCGACCCCCAAAAACTGAGCTTTCTGAAAACGCTCTCCCAAGTGGATAAATTTGAAAACGCTGTCCCCCCCTTGTAGTGTCATTGTAGTGTCATTGAAAACAATTGAAAACAATGACATTTGACTGTCACTTGATCCAGGTGTAAGATGCCGGCCCGAGTGGTCTGCAGTGGTGTAGTGCTATATTTTTTTTAGTGCCGGAGCGCAGTATTATATGACGTCACCATCACAATAAATACAGGTAGCCAATTAGTCTACTAGGTGGCAGGCAGCAGAAAGTGGGATTTCGAAACCGAATACAATGTATCGCTTCAGCGCTCAAATGCAACACAGAACGCTACACTGAAATTGCACACGGCAGATTGTTAATTTAGCTATAGAAAAGTGAAATGAACAATTACAAAATCAATTATGAAGCATTTTAAAACAAGGACATGTTTTTAAAAAGTTTGAAGAAATGCAATTAGCTAAATCCCAAAAACGCAAAACATGCCAACAGTGCATTGTTAGAATAACGAGAATTATAATCTGTATTTAAAAGTCTAATCAAGTCAACACACAGACGGACGGTGGTCACAGATGCAGACGATTTGATCGCCGTAGTGGGTCAGAGAAGTCAAGACGGAACGGTGCAGGATTGGAGATGGACGCGGTGATGTATAGGTCAGCCTGGGCGCCGTAAAACAGAGTCGGCAACGTCGCTCTGAAGGAGGAGAGAACGCGAGAGAAAGAGAGGGGATGTTATTATGCAGGCCTTCAGAATGGTCCACAATCGCGTATAGACTATGTCGACAAGCGGGAAATGTCGGATAGACGCGTTAAAAATAGACTACAACAAATGCAAAACACCAAAGCAAGACAGGGTGTTATACTGACCCTTAAAGAAACTCCCACAAAGCAGCTGCCTGTCTTGTCCTGGGGTCTTCGGCTGAATGATGGGACCAGAGCCAAGTCGTGACGTATCACGTGTGTTGATGATTTTAAAAAGAGCATTTTTTTAACCATTAAAAAGAAGTGCCAGAGCAGCGCTCCGGTGCGCTCTTATAGCACTACACCCCTGGTGGTCTGCACATGCCCATGGAAGAAAGTATGCGTTTTTGGTGGTTTAGTGTGGACAGTGAGCTTTTCGAAAACGCTAAACATGAAAACGCTGTTTTCAAATTTAAACTGCTTGGTGTGGACATAGCCTTAGCTATAGGTGGAGGATCAGCAGATGTAGAGTCTGACAGGTGCCCAGGTTAGAGTTATCATTACCACTAACGTTATCTTTGTATACGTTATCTTTTCAGTTGTCAAATTCAATTTATTTGTCCCCAGTCCAGCTCCAATCTTTGTCACCATAGACGCCCTGCCCCCTCAAACACAGTGTTTTCAAAACAAGCACAGAAAGTGGGGTGCTGCATTAGTGGTGGATTGTCCATTGAGCTAGCTACATTATTGCTACACTAGCAAGTAAAGTTTTCATGCCATTACTATGCTAATTAGCACCAGCATGCTAGCTAGCCAGCAAGGTTACATTCTGGGGCATATATTTTTGTAATTCCTCTTGCACAGCCACAAGAGGGTGAACTCAAGCACAAATTATGGATTGTAGATTTAAACAGTGGTGTCAATGAGAATCTATCCGTCCGTCTGCCTGTCGTCTGTCTATCTATCTATCTATCTATCTATCTATCTATCTATCTATCTATCTATCTATCTATCTATCTACCTACCTACCTACCTACCTACCTACCTACCTACCTACCTGTTATTTCTAACCTCTCCATAAGCCTACAGCCACTCGTGCTATGTTGAAAATAATTATTGGTGTCTGTACAAAGCCAACATTTTGTCCATGTGTTGTGTTTGACCTTTCCTCTGTGGTGACGTGTGTCATGAAAGGTGAGGGGAGGCAAAAAACAGGAGGCTATGGAGGGTGATTAATGCCACAGAAGAGGAGACGCAACAATGCTGCCATTATTTTAAACGTTTACTTGGATTTGGGGTGGTGTAGTGCTGTGGCTCGAATTGGTGTAAAGTAAATGCACTATTGTAAGTCACTTTGGATAAAAGCGTCTGCTAAATGACTGTAATGTAATATAATGTGGGTATGGCGAGGTGTGGCACTCCCCATACTTTAGCCCAGTAGTTCTAAATCATGGAGGTCTGCAGGTTCCAACAAAAGATTTGGTTACCACCCAACACCGTGTAACCCTGTGTTGCACTCTTCTTTACTTTACACCTTGCGTAAAGAAGTCCAGATTTGATCTTGTAGTTTTTATCATTATAATGGAGAGCAAAGATTAGACAATAATCACAAGAGATCTATTTGTAATCTATAGCTAAGAAAAACACATCAGAGGAGCATTCTGTTGATAGCATAACTTGACAGTTATGACCTATGTCTACACCTAATTTATCATATTGACCAAATAATAATATCTTGTCAGTCATCGGTCATGGCACTTGTCCAGAAATGTATCTATATATCAAGTTCAAGTTCAAGTTCAAGACAAGTATAAGCAAGTTTGGATGTTTTGGTGGCAAATTATATAAGTACATAGCTTAGAGTTTAGTAAATTGACAGCAGTACGTTTTTGAATGTGCCTGTGTCTAGCATCGGGGGAAATGTTTTGTTGGTGGAACGTACATGGCTAACAAATCACTCTACGCTTATCTGTTTGTTTGTTTTTATTTTCAACCGAATTAATTGCACAGGCCTGCCCTTATTGCAAGATCCAAATATTCAAGGTTTTCAATTGTTGCATTTTAAAAGAAACACAAAGGAAGTGGAAAAGGGGGAATCCCAGAAGGGATGAGCAGACTATGCCAATTGCCCACTTCCTCTAGGTCAGATTAGCTTCTCTTTGGCATTAATCCCCCCATAATAAATCCTCCTCCTGCTGCTTCTCTATGTCTTTAATCACCCCCCAAAAAACTCCTTCTGCTTCTCTGTGGCATCAATCACCCCTCATAAAAACTCCTCCTCCTGCTATCTCTGTGGCATTAATCACCCCTCAAATACATGGCAACGCACAGCACATCATCTTGCGCAACGGAGGGCAGGGCTACGCATGTCTTCACACACAGCACAGCACAGCACAGCACAGAGCCGACCGGTCATTCATTCCGCCTCTGCTGAAGGTGCAACGTTCATCCTGTAGCCAACGGATAGCAGCGATGTTTTCCTGCAGAGCGGCCTGGCAAAGATGTGGGCCTTTGGCACGGAGAGCAGCCTACAGGATACCTAGGGATGGTGAGTTTCACCATATGCAAGCCAAAAAAATCGTGAGTTTGTAACTTTTTTTGTGCTGGAATTTGGTGTCATCTCATTGCTGTTCGCTTGTGGTGTGTCGAGTCCGGTGCGCAGTAAGAATAGTACATTTTGTCCCCATGTGGTAGCTGCATCCCCACACTGGAAGGTGGCACCGGCTGCTATACACCAGGGGACGTGAAGGTCAAATTGACTTTTTTGGGGGGGTTAACGATGCTATAAATGGCCTTTGTGCTGCCTTCCCGTCCCTGTTGGTGGCAGTGTGTGGTTTACGGCACAGTGTATTTGTTTCTCCTCCTATAGAAAAGAGTCTGGGACATTTTGTAACGACGCCAAAATCTTCTGCCAGAGTATTAGGCAGAGCAACAGACTGTGGGCTCAAAACTATAATCCTCTGCAGTGGTTTTGATAGGGTCGTGCTGTACGGGCATTTGCCAGCTTGGTACTAGACTAAATAAAAAAACAAGGTTGTCTCACGCGTTGTGAACCCGTGTAACTTAGACCAACCCATTTTCATTACACTGCGAGAACGGGACGGTTATTACCTCCTGGGCCAACCGCGTTGTGTGTCTTTGTGTGTGTGGGTCTATATGTATTGTATGGTGTGACCTTCACTAGACCAGGAGCAGCGTGGAAACATGGTTGCCGTCGTTGGTCACGTGGTGTGATGGGTGGTCTAAACGTAAAGAGTGCACCATAGGCACGCGACACACCTCCTGTGGCTAGCTGTTCGTGAGCTTGCGCCACGAACCGGTCGGCGGCTGTCAGCTTCTCCCAATGTTAATAAGGTTACATAACCATGGATGGTAAAATAGAAACACTATTGTGGCTTTAACGTGAGCAGCTGGTGAAGAATAAGCGCCCCCCCCCCCTGTTATCTCACTCCAGCCACACCTTTTTTGATTTTGTTTTGATAATCTTGCGTGCTATGGAGGCCCAGTCTTGCAGGTTTTCATTCCAACTAAACACTACAGCAGTTAATTTCACTAATTAACACACCTTAGGCCAGAAAGGAGGAAGTAATGAGTTAATGTACACTGTAGTGTTTGGTTGGATTGAAACCCTACAGACTTGTACTACCTAACTAACTAATGCCTTGCATGACATGCTAAACACATTTCAGAGGTTTAAATACATGTCAAACATGTTATTGAGGCAGCTCAGATCGGTCTGTTTTTTTTCTTTTTTTTTTCTTCTATTAATCTGTAAATCACTCTCACTACTACACAACTACTGTCGGCCACTAAGCGTCTCCACTGGCGCGATTGGGGGTGAAGTGCGTTGCTCAAGGCCACCTTGACAGTAGCTGTTGATTTGGGGGAGAGCGTTTCCCCACCCATATTTTTTTTTTCTTCTTCCCCAGCCGGGGATTCAAAGCGGTGACCTCAGGCCTGCTTCTGTAACCTGTAGGCCGCCGCTGCTCTATGCTGGTTTAAGCTTCTACTGTCTCTTGACAAATGCCCCAGGCCTAGATAAAGGTGCTAACATGACTTTGTCCTGCTGCCAAGCACTACTGGGGGCCTCTTAGGCAATTGCATGACTGACTGCTGTACGCCAGGCCCTGGACTCAGTATTCCCTACTCTTGTCCACCAGTGGTCCCACTTAACCAGAGGAGGGTATCATGGCCTAATCCTGTGACTTCCTGACCTGTGTCCCCTCCGCTAGTCATGATTTTCACCAGCTCTTACGCATGGCTTGAGCTGATTAGCCAGTATAAATAACAGGGTGTTAGGGCGTTGTTAGAGGGCTGTCCACTGACTTTGTTTTTCCTCCTCTATCCAAGAACCTTAATTTAAGAAAGTAGGCTGTCAGTTTTTCTGTCCAATTAAGGATTGTCGATAAGAAAGGAGTTGTGGCGAGGTTTGTAGTGTAGGAAATAAATTATTTTGTCTTCCAGGTGTCTTTTTTGCCATCCTTTTAATGTTTAACCCCAAACATTTTCTGGGTGGTTTTTTTTTTTTTTCCCCTCTTCCTCCTCTCCTTTCACCATTTACTCACTGTGGGCTAATTGTTCACTGCAGTGTATATAAGTCCTGCATCCCTACGGAAGCAGCTCAAGCATGGCTAAAAGACATGACACTCAAATTCAATGGGTTAGGGTTAGAAAGTAGAGCCATAGAAGTCCCTCTATGGAGGAATTTCAGTTGTTTGCTTTGACAGTCAGACCTCTCTACCTAACAGTCTGTGAAGTGGATTGTGCTGAACTACACTTGATGTTCAGGGTAGAAGTGCAGTCCTTTGACTTTGTTTGAGAGTGAAAGCTGATGTCATTGTATTGGCGAGAAGACTTGATTCTGGGCCAAATCTTGCCGTAGTAAACGCAAAGCATGCTTGGCTGCAGTTCTGGGGATGTGCTACACTGCTTCAGTGTTCAGCAGAGAAGAAAATGCCATGTCATAAGATTTGCTTAGTCGGAGTCTAAGATGTATATTTTACCATGGGCAATACCTTCAGATAATTAGCATTTTATGGCACCAATTAAAAATCAGAAGTTTAGTTTTGCACAGCAGCAAGAAATTGGCATAACCTGACTGTAACCTGACACCTCCTGCCTATGAGGTTTTTAAAACAATAGCCATCATAGGCCAAGATAGCTGAAGCAGGCCTTTTCTTTCCAAGGGTGGAGAGGTAGAGTACGTCAGTTCGCAGGCATCAAGCAAGTGCTGACGGGTATATTTTTGGCAGTCTAAATCTATCGTACCCTGATCCAATCAGATAGGGAGGCATCATGAGCCAACAGAGCGTCTTAGGCCCCTTTCACACCAATCCTGTTCACTCTGAGAGAGCTAAAGCTCATCAGTTTGTGGCGCACATTATTCCTATCCTGCATGGAGGATCTTTCTAATGCCCACTGGGGTCTTTCCAGGGCCATAGTGGGAAGCAGTATAGAAGTGTGGATAATCTGTATAGATCCAGGGACTGTTGTGGTTCATGATAGCTCCTCAAATTGCTTCTGTCCAATCACCTTATCCTGAAATGCCAGTTTTTTTTTTCTCAGCCTGTAACATTCTCCTCCAAAGCATTCTGGGGTCAAGGGTAGGAAACGGGATTGATGAAGGATAGACTTAATAAATTCTTCTCCGATTTTAGAAGTTATTGATGACAGGCTTGAGGAGAATCTAACAGATGACCTTTTGACCCTTTGCAGGTGTGCAGCGGCGGCCCATGTCATCGGTTCCCGGTGGGTCTGGGGAGAACATCGTCTATGCCGTGCTGTGTGGTGGAGCCTTCGCCGGTGCTCTCTCATATGTAAGTTGGATCGGTTCCATCGGTTTATGATCTCGACCACCGAGAGCTAGCTTAGTGCTGGTTTACGTGTAAAGTAATCAAAACAAATCACCTAAGAAGAGCTCACTGCTACTTCATGACAAACATCACTGCTGACATACGCTTACACATAATAAGACTGTGCTAATTGTAAACCCTCAACAAAGGATTAAGCCCACTTAGAACGAAAAGGTCCAACACAACGAAAAGGTCCCTCTCTCAGACTATCAGTTATGACATGACCTTTGAAAATGACACAACCTACCTTATCGGGGGAATACAAAATGAAACTTATGCTTGCTAGCTAAGCACTTCCACAAGCTATTTGAATTGTAGACAAATATGAAATGAGGGGGGGAAAAATCAATCTTCCAATGTAGCAGCAGTGGAAACTAGCATTAGCAGGAGTAGTAACCTACAGCCATCAGCTGGCCTATAAAGGAGCTGCCGTGTCTGAAATGCCTGTGGTAGTAACAAGGACTGAATGAAAATTTGACAGCCTCTTGGACACATCGGCACATGGAGATGCTGGCCATTCTGGCAAGTAGAATTTCAATTTGAGCCCCATGGTCACACACGGCTCTTGCGGCTAGCTAGCAGACTATCTAAAAATGTGGGGCTTTAAAGTTGAAGGGTGGGTTTCAGAAAGGCTATTTCCATCCAGAAGTGCTCCTCATTGCAGGAATCAGAATAAAATGGATTCAGACTTAAAACTTTGACTTCTCCCTTCTCCACAGGCATATAGCACTGTCACGACAGACAGTGCCAGGTTCAATGATCGAATTTCTGAAATCAATGCCAGACCCAAGACGGAGTGGGTGCCTAAACCATGGCCACCCAAGAGTAAGTCCACCCCACCAGCCTCTTCCTCCCCATCCTCACCCGCCACTTACATTTCTAATCTGCTCTACTGTGTTAGACCAGAGCTCCTCAACTGGCTTGACGATTATAACTCAATTCTCCCCATCATCTGGGCTCCATCTGAGGTTGCTGTTATTGGTTTGTGAGCTTTGTCCATGTTGTCTGGGGAATAGGAACCTCCTAAAGACTTTTCAGCGACACATGGATGATTTTGGTGTCTATCTTTATCATCACTTAACAGCTGAACTGACCAACGGAATCGTCTCCCCATAAATTTAGTGTTTTACTTTGATGGACACAACTCAAACGCAGCCCTTGTTTAGTTCTTGGTTTGGTCTGCGTCACCCTGAGAGAACAGAGTGAGGTGATCCAAGCAAAGGATTGTGGGACAGTCCTGGATTATCCTCAGTTTATTTCAGTGTTGAGTGGAGTGTCACTGACCGACCACACAAAGAAGACTCATCTGAAGCGGGCAGCTTGCTCAGTCTGTCTGTGCTTAAGCTAAGAGAAGTCAGTAGGGTGTCTACTCTAGCAACAGACAGAGAAGCGGATAACCACATGCTATGTGCATGATGGGATGGGATGGTGTTCCTAGTATGTAACTTTACCAAAGGTAGCCTAAAATACTGACTAAAGGCTAAACAAGTAATGTTAGCTTACTAGCCTACCTAGTCCATCACATCCAAATAGCCGTAGCCACATAGCTCGCTAGAGTAAAGCCCAGTTTCAAGCATATGTTTTCCATACATATGCTTGTTTTCCATACATATGCTTATCATATTTGGGCATAATGAAATGAAGAAAATCATAAAATACAAAACTAAATAAATAATTTTAAACAAACTGAGAATTTGCTCAGATGCATAGCATATTTGTTGTAGAATAAATGTAGCTTTATCCAGGCTTTCAATGAAGAGTTTGTGTCCCATGGACTAAATGCTGTTTTGGAGGCTCATATCCTGTAAACACAAATGCCCTCTGGTCCAACACACGCCACTGTTTATACTCTGTTTTATTTATTATGTTAGGGTTGGACAGTAGAGAGATGAGATTAGATTTAATTATAGAGGCCTCCCCACTATGCGTGGAAGTTTTGTTTTGGCAAGCCTGACTGGAGCAGTCATAGCAGTGAACCTACTGATAGCAGCAGCAACACAACAACTGTATACAGTCACACATGCAGGGGAGACATTGCTTGACTGTATAGATCTGCAATTAAACGTATTTGGCTTATACAGAATACATCTCACGGTTTGTATTAAGATAACCCATTTCTTGTAGTTTTTATTACAGATAATGCAACACATCATATTCAAGGAAATATAATTTCATTCACCATGGCACCGTATCAAATGGCATTGTTTTAGAAAATATATCAGAATCGGCAAAGGTTCTGCTACCCATATTCATTTGACATTCTGCAGTAACTCATCCACAAGTCATTATTGCATACTAAAGCATACATTTCTATGCGATGTGACCTGTTTCTCTGTAAACCTGTGACCCTGTGGTTGTCTGTCTGTTTGCAGGCAGCGATGGGGAAGATGAGGGTGAGTGTCGTCGTGACTGACATTTTGCATTATTTATAACCACCGCCTGAAAACCTGCTTTCTGAATGGTCACTGAACTGTTGCTCTGGGCTCAAGGGAAAACTTGGCATGTGCTTGATATTATGATTCTCACGATCTCACTGTTAGGATTCACACATTAGTTGCTGTGAAAGCTCATAATTGCACTCATCACAGTTCTTTGTAGTAACACTAACTTAATTGGGGCCTGTTGCCACTTGCATTTCCAATCCAAGACACTGAGGCAGAAGGAAATATCCAATTAGTAGAACTATAGGAATTAAAAGCATAAAATGAAAGCAGGTACACCAGATGTGCAAAATAACAGCAGTTAGTGCATGCTGAGACAGAAATATATATACAATAGGAGAATCATTTAAATATATATATATATATATATATATATATATAAAATAAATAGCAGCATCAAATTGTGAATTATATATCCAACAAGTTATCAAAGTGTTTTTGTCATGAATCCACTCCTTAATCCTTATTGCTGAGATGCTGCAGCATTCCCTGCAAAGCAGTCACATTTTCTATATTCAGAGCCAAAACATGAATGAGTAAATATATGAATTGTGTTGAACATAAATAGGAATGGAGCAAATGAGGTAGTTGAAACAGTGAAAATTACAGAACTAAAATGTAATGAAACAGTAAAAATATATAAAGGCTGATTTAATAACAGCGTGTGCAAACTAACAGCAGTAGCGCATACTTAATACTTCATAATCATAAGACTTTATAATTCAGAATGAAAAATAAGTAGAATATGTACATTGTGAGAATAAAACTTTTAAAAAAAACAACTCTTGCATATGTGTTGTGTGCCACCTATAAACTGACTTGGGGCTATAATGGGATTACATGTGCTCTAAGCCTCTTGACAAAGCTAATCACTAATGGCTTTCGTGACATTTCCATGGTTGCATTTCATCCTACTCATCTATACTTTTAGAGTTGACATGACAGTCCTATGTCTTGTGTGACCTCAGTCTCGCCTTTCCTAATTTCTACCCTATTGGCCAACAGAACGGATCAAAACGGGGCCTTCTTGATAAATCTCCCCCCATGTTCAAACCCTTAAAACTCCTTTCTGTTCCTTTCAGTCTTCTCTGCCTTCCCCCTACCTTTTTTTAGGAAAAAAAAATAGTTCACCATCTTTAAAATGCATTCGGCATTTGCTACCAAACGTACATCTCTGCTCAAAGTGAGACCAGCCGGTGCCTATCATCATTTTCCAATAACCAAGGCTTCTTCTCATAGAGCGCTCACCATTGACATCACCAATGCATCTCGCTAGCTGCTAGCAGCCCATATCCATTTGTTGCAAATTTCACAAGCTTAGCCTCTTGTGGTTGAATTTGGATTAACAGTGACATTGTCAATGTGTAAGTGTAATTTATTTTTGAAGAAAAAAACCAAAACAAGATTCTTCTTCCGTTTCTCTAACTCTTTGTATCTTTACTCTTTTCAGTGTAATGCTAAAGCTAAGGTCCTCTGTGGCCCGCTCAGCTACTCGTCCTAGAACTGGACTCTTTGGATCTGAACAGGAGAACAAAATCCCTCTCACCTACTTTCCTCCTCTCCTGTACTGCTAAGAAAGAAAGTCCAACGCTCAACCTAAAACCTCTGGACATTTCTGTGCTGGATACTACTTCTCGTTTCTACTTTTATTTATTATTCTCATTAGATTCCACGGTGTTTAAATGGCTTCTGCTGCTGTAATAAGTGTTAATGGGTACATGTTTGAAGAGGTTAAATGGACACAAACATGCACCAGCCACTTACTTCGCTAATTGTGGCAGTTTTTGTCCCCCCATTGGTTTATGTCGTTGAATGGCTTAGTGGTTTGAAATAAATGTTAAAGGAATATACCGAGTTTTGTTGGTAGATTGGCCTGTTGGTATCCATGCTAACACTTTGCATTACACTGTTGTTACAAGTTCTTTCTTTTTGAGATGATGCTACTGGCCTATCATGGAACATAGTGGATGCTTAGCATGGAGCACTAGAGCAAACGTTGACCAACGGCCAAGCTCCAAAAACCTGGTGTATGATCATCTCATTTTAAGATTAAAGGCGCACAATCTACCTGGGCTGTCTCAGCTGTCTCACTGTCAGACTTACAGAGTTCCTGATAACTGGTAGCTTGTAATTGGATGGTAAGAAACTACGATATTTAACTTCCCCCACCTTACACCTTAACCTGCACTCCTTTCCTAACCCTGTTTTTTCCTCCCTTCCCTCTCATCTTTGTCTTGTTCTTCCCCCTTTTTTTTTTTTTTAATTTGCATGCAGTTGTGTAGTGAATGTGTTGCTGCTGGGGTTTTTGCAGGTGGAGTATTCGCGGAGGGAATTGGTAAGGTCTGGAGTGGCATGGCTATGACTGGTGCTTCTGTGTTCTGGGTCAGCCGCAGGACAGCTACATCTAGTATCATTCATAGTGGCTGTTAGTAGCTGTGTTTCCATCCAACTGTAAAGGAAATTTTATGCACTCTTGAACTGTCGCAAAAAACGTGAAATGCCGGCAATCAATCCATCAGCTGGATTGAAGTTAATACTTTCTAAATGTTACAAAAACACTTTCACAAAAATAGAGTCTCAAGAATCGATTATTATTGGGCAAACTGTTATTGTTCTTTAGTGTAAGCTAATGTTGGTCATAAATTTAAGAAATGCACTTAGTGACACTCTTAATGTACCAACTAATAGGTTGCGGTGGGCTGACGTTTCAGAGTCCAAAGCCACTTCCTTCAGCTTTCGTAATTCAACACACAATAACTTGCAAAAATACTTGGATGGAAACCCAGCTAGTGATATATTTGAAATCTGAATTCATATGATGCTTCTTGGCTCAGAAGCTAAATGCTCTGACAAGTATGATGACAAAAAATGTAATTGATTACATCATTAGACTATAGCCTGCTCATAGAGTAAAATGTGTGAGCTCTTTGAATCAAACAAATTCCCCCACTGATGTTTTCCTCTCTTCTTGTGTTCCAGGCGGCGAGGAGGAGGTGGCAGCCGAGGAGGCAGAGGCCGTGGAGGAGGAGGTGGGTTCAGCCGTTGAGGCCGAGGTGGGTTCAGACACTGAGGCAGAGACTGTAGTGGAGACGGTCGCCGAGGTGGTCGCCGAGGCCGCCGAGGTCGGTCGCAGGAGGCGGCGGAGGTCGTCGCGGAGGTGGCGGAGGTCGTCGCAGAGGCCGCACAGGAAGTGGAGGCGGTAGCGGAGGAAGTGGCCGAAGTGGCTGAAGCTGTGGAGGAGGCCGCCCAGGCCGTCGCAGAGCCGGCCGCCGCTGCTGAGGAGCTGGAAAGTAACGGTACGACTCCTCCACCTGAAGAGGAGGAGGCAGCTACCTCTGAGGCCTGAGGTTCCCACACATTCACAACACACACACACTTGCCTATCTCCTTCACACACACACACTCTTGACAGCAGATCCTCTTTTACCCCTCCTCACAACACTAGAAACAATCTCATTGACCTACAGTCAATGTCATTAGAACCACTTGCAAGAGGTTAGCCACTACTCCTCGGGTGCTAGGGTTCACCTCTCAAAGATCATTCTTCTTCTCTTCCTAAACTGTATATTTCCTTTTGTATTTATTGGAGTGGGTTTGAGGGTTATGTGTTATAAGTGTAAGTGTGAGACGGGAGAAGACGGAATAGATTATTCTGTTATTTTCCCCCCTTTCTTCACATAGGATTTTTAGATGACAGATTATTTTGTGGCCCAAAGATGCTTAAAGCAATGCCGTAGTCTTACAAGAAAGGCCGTCTTCTCGCCCATCCCCTTCTTTTCTGGCCGTTTCCAAATGTCTTTTGGACAGATGTATTTTCTGCGACACTCGTTTGCAGTTATGAGTGAAATAAATCAGATCGTCCCGTGAATATGAACAACAGCAGTCTGTTAACTGGACCAAAAATCTACTGATTCCCACGCACACCTCTTACCCCACCGAGTTTTGGGGGTTCAGCTGACCTCACCCTACCTGTATCAGTCGGCAGTTATCCCGCGTATACCTCAGATTCCCCACGCTGCACAAGCAAACAACCAAATAGACAAGCAGGAACATACCTCAATTGCTCTGATTATAGTTTTTGTGATTATCTTTACGGCCCCAAATGCCACTCAGGCTTTCACATTTGTGAGATTTGACAAACATTGTAAAAATTTTTTTTTTTTTCAAAGTCTCTGTAATTGTGTGCTTCCGTGCCAGATATCAGAGTGGATACACCTTTTTGTAATGTTAAACCGCCTGTCGTACAGTTGTGATAGAGCTTGCAGATGAGACTGCTAAGATTATGTACAAGCTCTGTATCCATTGCGGTGTTTTTTTTATTTTTTATTATTAACTGTAAAATGAAACTCGCAAGGTTAACAACTACAAAGCAACTCAATGTGTGGTCGTAATATTATTTCGCTTATAACTGGATAATGGGCAGTTTGCAGCACTTCATTGAGCCATACAATAAAGCTGTTATCAAACCGGAAAGATTTACTCCAGTCTTTAATTTTGTCTGAATTTGGTCTGCTTGCGCTAATAACTTCACATTTGCATTGGCGATTTTGAGTGCGTAAAATTCAAGCCAAATTAACGGTCATCTCAATCAATGCACCACAACACTGTCTGCAAGTAATGGGCTGTGAAATGTTTAGCGCATACATTTTCTTCCACAGCTTTCTTCTACAATGTTTTAGAAATTATATTTTGCCTAATGTAATTCCCTTTGTGTGCAGTTGACTGAAGTTTTACAAGTTCTGCCACTGCCAGAGTTCAAATCGACACACGTTTAAGAAAGGGTCTTTGTAATCTAGTTGCGTCTGATGAAACTCTGTGGGACCTGGTAGGTCTTTATAATGTAGTTTGATCAGGTGTGCTTATGGCAGGCTGGCCTTTTTCTCATTTTAGGTGGAACTGTTTTTATAGTTATCCATTTTACACATGTAATATTTTCTTAATAGAAATGAATTTCACTACTACATCAAATTCTCAGTCTTTTACTGTAATTGCTAATGTCATAACTGTTTTCCTACTGTTTTCACAATTTCCTTCGTGGCCCTTGTATACCTCCCCTGTGTTTCATGTTGGAAAGGAGCATTTCATCAGGCTCTTTGCTTTTCCTTCCTCTGCTATGCTCACTTTCTGCACCCAGCTCTTTCCTACACCGTTTTAGAAATGGATCTGGACTTCCAGGCTACATTTTTCATCAATGCACAGCCCTTCCTTTGTTCACTGAAGTACTGTTAATGGATATATTTACATAACATGCCTACACTATGTGCCAAATGCATTCTTTTAAAATTTGTAGTCTACAAAATTGTTACAAGGAGGATAATCCCACTTTGAAGTTTTGAGGGAGGCATGCAGGGATGAATGGTGTCTGTGGTTTGCTGATAGGTCTACATTTGGTAAGCCTTATTTGTTGTTGTACTATTTCTCTGGATAGCTGCATGCCTCTTATCTTTTCATTTCTGGAAGTACTACATTTGTTTTTGACAGTGTCCATGTCCTTGGTGACTAACATGGCTCCCGTGTAATGCTCCTGTTCCTCTTGTCTTCGACCTCCTGGGATTTTTCATTGCACCTGCATGTAGTCATCCTTCCCGAGTGGTTTGCTACCACTTAATCCTCTGTCACTACTGTGGTTTCACAAACACCAAAACTAGTTAGCATGGCTAACCAGCTCCAAAATGTTCTGTGAACTGTATGTGGGGAAAGAATGGGAGTCTTTATCATGACTTGAGAGTCAGTGATATTTGGGTGGCTGGATTCTGTGTTGCAGTGCTACTGGCAGCTGCCTCTGCTCTAGAGGTACCGAAGGTTGCTGAAGTAAATGAAGACGTGGCACCTGCCGTTGAAGATGTCAAGGAGGTTGCACCTGTTGAAGAGGCCCCGGCACCAGTTGAGGCTGCACCGGTAGAAGAGGCTCCTGCACCAGTTGAGGCTGCACCGGTAGAAGAGGCTCCTGCACCAGTTGAGGCTGTACTGGTAGAAGAGGCTCCTGCACCAGTTGAGGCAGCACCGGTAGAAGAGGCTCCCGCACCAGTAGAAGAGGCTCCCGCACCAGTTGAGGCTGCACCGGTAGAAGAGGCCCCCGCACCAGTTGAGGCTGCACCGGTAGAAGAGGCCCCCGCACCGGTAGAAGAGGCCCCCGCACCAGTTGAGGCTGCACCGGTAGAAGAGGCTCCCGCACCAGTTGAGGCTGCACCGGTAGAAGAGGCTCCCGCACCAGTTGAGGCTGCACCGGTAGAAGAGGCCCCCGCACCGGTAGAAGAGGCCCCCGCACCAGTTGAGGCTGCACCGGTAGAAGAGGCCCCCGCACCAGTTGAGGCTGCACCGGTAGAAGAGGCCCCCGCACCAGTTGAGGCTGCACCGGTAGAAGAGGCCCCCGCACCGGTAGAAGAGGCCCCCGCACCAGTTGAGGCTGCACCGGTAGAAGAGGCCCCCGCACCAGTTGAGGCTGCACCGGTAGAAGAGGCCCCCGCACCAGTTGAGGCCGCACCGGTAGAGGAGGCTCCCGCACCGGTAGAAGAGGCCCCTGCACTAGTAGAGGCTGCCCCTGTAATGGCTGAAGTGGCTCCAGCTGAAGCTGTTGATGAAGCAGAAGCCCTTGTTGAGGAAACTGCCGCAACACCAGAACCTCCTGCCGAAGCTGCCCTTGAACCAGCTGTCACTGCAGCAGAGTTGCCAACGGAGAAACCTGATGATGCAGCAGCTCCAGCTGCAGAGACGGTCACCAGCACAGTTGCAGCGACCACAGCCTCTGTTGTAGAAGTGGCAGAAGAAACACCTGCAGCCCCTGTGGAGACGCAGGCAGAAGATCCCAAAAGAGAGTACATCGTTGTGGTTCTGGAGGGAGCACCCAAGTCTGAGAAGAGGCCCAGGGTGCTGGGAGTGGGGACCATGACCGGCAGGATCATCCCAGCTCCAGACAATGATGAAGTCCCTGCCACTGAGGTATCAGGTAACTTGGTTATTAGACTAATCTGCACTAACAATACATTGATGAAAGACTGCATGCACAGAAGTTGATATTCAAACCTACTAACTTACTCATTACATGCATATTAGAAGACACTTGTCATACTTCTCCTGGCCTTTAGTTGTAGAGTACACTAATATTTTGATATAAAGTTGTGCAGGCTGAATGTTCCTTGAGCTCGTTAAGAACCAAATCACTATCAGATGGTTTTATTGAAACATCCGGATAATAAAAAAAATTGAGTAATGGGATTTTCCCCTCCTGTTTTAAATTTGGTGGGATGGCCTAATTTGGGCCTGAATAAAATCTTGTAATGCGAATCCACTCTAACATGGATTTTTACATTCCGCCCTTCAGGGCAGGCAGCGGCTTCTTAGGATGCAAATGCAGTAGTTCCACCTAAGAGGTACTGAATCTTTGATCATTTCTATCATCAGGGGCCTGTCTCACGAAGCAAGTTCAATATGGTCGTGGTGTCTTGGCGATAGCTTGCTTCACAAAACCAAACGATTGCAATTGCTGGTTATGAACTCGCTCTGTCAACCCAGGTTTCCCCATTCCAGCTATGAGCATGTTGCCATAAAAGGGGTGTGGTTTGTAACAAATAGCAACCAATCGCATGACAGACCCAGAGCAGTGTATTTAACAAAAAATAAAACGTAGAACGTAGGTGATTCAGCAGGGAAAATGCACACCTACAGAATATAAAAATAGTAGAAAAAATAAAAACTGCAATACACTAGACCACAAACAATTGTTGGGTTATGGAAACACATGCTGCTGACAATTTCACCATGTTCAATAGACTAAAAGTGGGAAATAGGGGAATGAAATGGATTACTAACATATAATGAATAAATATTTGCAATACAAAAAACATAACAGTGAAATGTAACACAGCTGCTAGGCTGAGAGGATTGCTGGGGGAAAATTGCATATAATGTTTAAATCGGTGCAGTACAATCTATTGCAGTAACCACTCAGGAATCCTAATAAATCTCAGTGCACTTGTATGCAACAGTAAATTCCATTCATGAATGATGAATGAATTAATTCAGAATTTTTGCAGTAAAGGTTATTTAACATAAATCCCATGAGCTGATTGGTCAGGAGGTGTTTTTTTTAATTTATAAAGTTTTGATCCCGTATCCTTACCCTATCCTGCTCAGGAGCATGTTAGCTTTGCAACCTCAGTTACCATGGTGATCTACCTTGCTATAAAGTGAGCCACCTTCGTGAGACCGAGAAGCCAGGGCTAAGCCCAAAGTTAGCTCGCTAACCGGCTAATCTCTCTTCGTGAGACAGGCAATTAGGCTGCATGAACATGTGCACATGTGACTCAAAATGTTAGATTTCTACTCTCCACAAGTTCTGCCAATTTATTATGAACCAACATTCACTGTGCTTTTAACCGTGGTTTTCTGTCTTCCATCACAGTAAATAGCTCCTGAATGACGACTTGCTACCCTGTGGAAGAAGAGGATGTGCCTTCTCCCCCCTCCTTCCCCAACTCTTTCCCCTCACCTCCTTTTACCCCTAAACACAAAGGACTAAAATGCCCTCCCAATATAAACACACACACCATTTTTAGGTAGATGCGTGCTTTATGGAACCATGATCTTATTACATGTCGGCAATGACCCATATGGTCTCTTAACTGTTACAGCACCTCTGACACTGCACACTAGGCTCTTTACTCCCAGATGAACACTGACCCCCCCCCCCCCTTACTTTTACAGTCAACACCGCATTCACTCAAAGTACCTCCGGTATACCTCTTAAATCTTTGAGTCACCAGTGTTCTTGACAATACCTGACCTCAAGTTTTTTTTTTTGTTTTTTTTTTAAGTGTATAACTGACAATCAAGGATTGCCACAGCTGGCTAAACTTGGTGAAAATGGAGAGGGCTACCTCAGTTTTGCTTCTTTCATTTTCAGTATTTAAAAATTAAGAGTTAGTGACCTCCCCTGATGCAATCCCGTTGTTACAGTTTCTGAGCCAATAACTTTTTATGTCGATGAGCCTGCGTATGCGTATCAAAAGTATTTTTCTCCACGTCCCTCTTCAGACGCACTTAATTTGATCACCAAAATAAAAGCCCCTTGTAAGATTTCATAAGGCTTTACCATTTTTCTCTTCCTTTTTAAAGCTCAGTTTGTCGGTCTTGACTTTTCTTTGGTTTCGTGTAGAGAGCCCGCTATTTCTCCACAATCAAATGGGTAGCCCATAGTTGCACAGTGAAGAGTATTTCCAGTATGGAAAAGTTGCTTGAGAGGCGGATTGAGGAATGAATAAACAGCATAATGTTCTTTGTGTCTTTTTTTTCCTTTGCGTTGAAAGACCTGTGGCGTCGGTCCAAAAGTCGGATGTATGCGGAGGTGTAATTGAAAGGATTGAGGCGGGGGGGGGGGCGTGTTATTGATATCGCTGTGCTTTTGTGATATGAAATGCTGATGTTTGGGTAATGTTATAGTACATTCAGAAGATTACAGTGCGAAATCTAATGTGAACCTAATGTAGTTCTCATGCTATTGAATTTCTGGCTTATAGCTCCACATGTACAGTATTTGAAAAGGGACTGTGATTCATAGAGGGAAGAGGCAAATATTAAGTAGCAGGGGTGGGGTTATTCTGAATATCGCTCACAGGTAGGGTCTATATAGATATGAGCGGATGCCTTTTGGTTTAGCAAAGGCCAGAAAATGACTGTATTTTACATAAATAAATTAGAAAAAAAGTTGTCTGTCGCATTGTCTTTGTCAACGATTCAGTCTACTTTGTATTACATCAGAGGAAAGTAAAAATCAATGGTTTTTGTCTTGCCAAGATTTCTATCAAAGTCACAAACAAACCTTGGGCGGTCTTTTTTAAAAATAAATAAATAAAATTTAACCATACATTCATTCAAGTTGTCTGGAAAATTTTAATTGATCAATCTCATTTAGCATATATTTGAAAGCAATTTGTGTTTATATAAGCATTGCAAATATACAAAATTGCAGCTATTAAAACACTAAACATATAACTAAAATTTCATAAAAATAGTCACAATAATAAAGCTCACAGAAATGGGGCTTGATTGATTAATTTTGTTATTTGTAATCAACCTTAGTGAAATAATGAAATATTTTAATACCAGCAGAAATACTGGACATTACATTACATTATAGGCATTTAGCAGACGCTTTTATCCAAAGCGACTTACAATAAGGGCATTCAACATAGGTAGGCATGAGAACTACTAGTCACCAGAAATTGTAAGTGCATTTCCTTCCTAAACAAGCAACTAAGAGCAGAACCAGTGCTATGGTAAAAGAGCAATAAGTTAGCTACCTACTTTTGTTTAAACAAATGAGACAAATAAGTGAAGCAAATAAACAAGAGCTAAGACAAATAAGTGAAGACAAATAGGCAAGTCCTAAGAGGAAGGCTCAGGGTAGTGTTTTTTGAAGAGGTGGGTTTTCAGCCTGCGGCGAAAGATGGACAGCGACTCTGCTGTCTTGACATCAGTGGGGAGTTCATTCCACCACACGCAAACGGGGAGAGTGCAGAGCCTGAGACACCCATCCCCTCAAGGGTGGAGAGCAGGATCTGGTGGTTCACCATGTCAGACGCTGCAGACAGGTCCAGGAGTATCAGGACAGAGGAGAGAGAGTTCGCTCTAGTGGCATGGAGCGACTCCGTCACTGCCAGGAGGACAGTCTCAGTTGAGTGACCCACCTTGAACCCAGACTGGTGGGGGTCCAAGAGGCTGTTCTGGTGGAGGTACAAGGACAGTTGATTAAAGACAGCACGTTCAAGAGTTTTGGATAGGAAGGGTGGAAGGGAAATCGGTCTAGTTTTTGACCTCAGA
Organism: Hoplostethus mediterraneus; assembly: GCA_034670385.1. Taxonomy (NCBI): domain Eukaryota; kingdom Metazoa; phylum Chordata; class Actinopteri; order Trachichthyiformes; family Trachichthyidae; genus Hoplostethus; species Hoplostethus mediterraneus. The sequence goes on from JAXDDW010000059.1 coordinate 1,240,496, forward strand.
GGGGTCAAGTGTTGGAAATACTGGACATATATTTTATTATTGAATTTAATTTGTGTATATATAACTTTAACATGACAAGGTTTCAACACATTCAAGAGAGATTATATTTTTCAAAGTAGCATGTTTTTGGTTTAAAGATTATCCCAGTCTGCTTTAAAAAAAAAAATGCATTAGAGTGTATGAGAAAATGTCAGGTTCATCTGTCTGTTGGTATGGCAAAACACAAAGGTTATATTTCTTTATTTGGAATGCCGCACTTGTGTGGAAGCATCCACGCTTTAAATGTCAATGGGAAATTGTACAAATTCAGAAAATCTTATATTTAATATATCCATTCTCATCAAACATGTCTACATAACTTTTTTTCTTCATGCCAGGAGGAAGATACAATACTTTTTTAACAGTAAAATATGAATTGCTCCAACAGTTATTTATGTGGTGAAAAGTTCCCAAGCTGGAGGGGCTGGTTGGTGAAATTTAGTAGTTTAGAAGGCATTTAGTTACTTGTTAAAACAATTTGTAGACCTCTTTTGGATACGTTACTTTGAATAAAATGCCTCATTGAGTCTAGTGAACGCACAAGAAAGGTAAAAAAAAAATTCATGAAGTTGGCGAGATGGGGGGGTTACTTCACTTTTAAGTGGGATACATCACCATGGTTACTGAGGCTGCACACCTAATCTGCCGCGGAGCAGGTGATCTTCGGGTACAGTTCTTTTTATTATCAATCTCATTCATTTGCATGCCATATTTTTGATTCATATCTGGTTTTCTGAACGGTAGCAGTACTGGTTATTTAAAAAACGCCAACGCCTCTAAAAGTGGCGATGCCATTTTCTAGAGAGTTGATTGGTGAGGAGGCAGGCTTTTTATACGTTAGTGTCCGATTGTCTAAAAATGGGGTGCATTTGGTGTGCAGCTTAAATTTACATTTTGTGGTTAAGGTTATGCCAAAAGATAGCTCAGTAATCCACTAATCTCGCTTCATGAGACAGATTTAGTCCGAGTTCCCAATGAATATTTACCACCCGAAAGTTTAAGTGAGCGGTATTTTCCCATTATACCAACTATTTCCCATGGCTCTTCAATGCAGCATTAGGCTGTGTTGTTGTGTGTTGTGCTGGGTTCATCGTCATGACGTCATGACGGTCGCAGTGTCTCCGCTCTGACCTGCTGGATCCGCTCTCGCGAAGAGGCGGCGCGCCGGAAAGCAACGGGATAGCAAGAAACAAGCAGTAATCAAAACACAACTTCTGGAACTACACTTGTATTGTTTTTATGTTAACGCAAGAAATCTATAGTTGTTTGCGAAGTAATTTTAGGGAACGTGGCTTGCAGACACTTGTTTTTGCGAGCGAAGTAAGCGTCTCGGCCTTGTGAACTTGGCTAGCTAGCGTTAACGCTAGCTTTTAGGCCCAGCTAGCGCTAGCTGTGAAGCTTACTTTTTGCTGGCAAAACCACAACAAGGTAAGGGGAATAAATTGATGTGCTCTACATGGGTAGATCACATCTCGCGGGATAGAAGACTGATTTTAGCTAATGGCTAGTTAATGATAGTTAACTGCTTTTGCTAGACTTAACTACGCTAATAGTGTCAGCTAACTACATGCTAGCTATTTGCTAACTAGTGCAGTTCTATCCTGGATGCTAAGTTATCAGACTATGCATTTTATTTGTTTTAATTATGTTAACGTTGCTGCATGAATAACATATTGGAAAGCGCATCTTAGTGAACATTAGCTACTTAGTTTGAGCCGCATTAAGTTGCTCAGTACTTGCCAAGTATGTGTCAGGAACGTTAGCTAACGAGCTAGATGGTCAGTTTGAAGCTAACGGTAGCTAACGACTCACACACACTGACGTGCCAGCCCGCTCAGAAAGTAAACATTAGTCTGTATGGTGGGAATGGCAACTGCCATGTCTTTAAACTTAAACCATTGCATTATAGGCATTGCCAGTATTCCAGTCGCTCATCCTAGCGTCGATTGATCTCAATACATTTGCTTAAATTCTGGCATTTAGCCAGACGCATGGTTTTCCTGTTGGGAGTATTCGTAGTCATGAGTAGTCCGGGTACGTGCCCTTCTCTCCTGTACTGTATAGAGAGAACGTCAAGCCAAACTCCACCTAAAAATCTGGCAATTTAATGTTGCTTAACGTACTTACAACATGATTTTTAAAAAAATGGAGTTTGGCGAAATATTCTCTTCTTACAAGAGCAAGAACACAGTGTTATTGGGACTAAGTCATGAGGTGAGACTGGTTGCTGTGGGGCTTTCACATGACCACTCTGCACCCTATTAGCTTGTATGAAACTGAGGTATAAACAAACAACAACATCTAGGCTGGTGCTGTCAAGCACCACCTCTTCTCCTTCCTGACCCAGTATGCTTTTGTTTTGGTAGGAATGAGTGATGACCTCTGTGGTGGTGTCAGATGGTGGAGGGAACATGGTGGAGTATGTCACTGTGATGGAGGAGCCCCAGCAGGTAGGCCTGTATAGCCATGCAGTTGCCAATAGGGAAGTTAAAGTTCAGACAGAATGTGGAACAGATATAGAAGCAGTGTGAATACATGTAAACTCAATAGAAGGAGGCCCAAACTGAGGCGAAGAGACGTTCACTGGAGTTGACATTTGACTTAAGCAATAAATTTGCATGACATCGCCAGTGATCTTCAAGCAGCACTCTCCAACTGCTTGTGAATTTCTATCCCCATTTAGTATTTACAGCAGGGAAAATGTCCACTGGGTATTTGGGACAATAACACTGACCAGTGACATCTCACCAACTCAGTTCACTCATCAAGTCTTGTATGATTACTGATAGATTTTTGGAAAACATACTGGCTATGGCATGGCACAACACCAGGGTCAGGGGGCACGGGGCAAAAATGCTCTTGAAAATTTATAAAATGCCTGTGAAATTTAAAGTAAGGCAGCAAAAAAAGCCCCTGATAATTCGTACCCCTTTTGCATTTCCCCCTGTTCACATTTTATTCATTGAGTTGTCAAATACTGTCCCCCCGTGGGTCACTGTAGGTGATTCATGGAAGCCTTTGACAGGGGATTCTTTACAGTGCATTCTGGGTGAGAAAAATGGACCGCTTTTTGCCGGTACACAGCCTGAAGCAGAAGAAAATGCCGACCTCACATGAACCATTGTATCAACAAAAAATAAAACCACAAATACTCAACAATGGATAGTTGGGGCATGGGCTGTTTGGGGGCGTGTGGAGAGTGGAAAACGGCGCCATCCTCTGTATGTCATGTCATTGTTTATTTGCAAATATGCAATGCAAATGTATTATTTCATAGTTCAATAAAATTGCTCCCAAAAAGGACCAAAATGCCCCTAAAAATCAGATCGGGGGGAAAAAAGCCACCTGGACATGAAAATGATAATTGGATGCAGTAAAACCTGATTTCACTGAGATTTTCCCATGTTCTAATTTTGGTTGCTATATGGTCCTCCGACTAGTAGGGCAACGGTTATTGGCGCTGTTGTACCCACTGTCACATTAGTTTTTCTGCCTTCAATAACAGTATCTCAGAAGATGCTTTTCTTATGCAACCTCCAGTTCATATTGGAAACAAATGGAATGGTGGACAAATGGTGGAATTTTCCTTTTAATTCAGCTGTTCCTCTTAGAAAGATGTCTGTTTGAACAAAAGCATCGCTTCTTCTTTTCAAATATGTGTTTTCTACTTGTGGCTAAGTATTTGGCTAGTAACGGTGCGTAAATAGCTGGGTAACCCGTCAGTGCTCTCATTCAATTAAGCAAGTTCACGTTTTGACTGGTTCAGCCATTATTTTCCTAAGAGGTTAGAGGCTTCTACTGGTCGATTGTAGTAGTTAAGTGTATTGTACACGTATGAATAAGAAGCAAGAAGTGAAATTGTATTGATACGATTTTACGATTACAATTTTTAAATTAAATTGCAAGGTTTCCCACTGGCCGTGGAATTTTGAGAGTTGTGTTCTGGACAGAGGAAAGTGTGATCTATTCTCCGGGGGAGACAAGAAATCTTACAAATGGGTCACGTCACAGGAATATAGCAGAATGTATTTACATGTTTCACACATTCATTGCATTACATGGTGGTTTTCAGCCCAGCTGGAGTGTAAATCCCACTGTTCACACCTTTTAGAAAAACACACACCAACAAACCATGAAGGCAAAATATTTGTCATCAATGGAAACTCTGACTTGGTTATGGAAAATCATGGAAAAGTAATGGAAAATGGCGTTGAAATTTTGCGGTTATTGTTCACCTCCTTTTCAGCGTTCAGCTTGATCCCCGGCCCAGTCGCCCATGCCTTTTTGAATACTATAATCTCATTAGTTCCCTATTACGTCTTAGTTTCCCGTTTCCCATTTTATTGTTTGGTTCGCCCACGTTTTCCCGCCCCATTTTAATCACCCCCATTGCTCTTTTGCATGCAGAGCGACCAGCAGCACGCTGAGGAGGAGGAGGAGGAAGAGGAGGTAGTGCAGCAGCAGGTGGAGGCGGTGATCCTGGAAGGCGAGGAGGAAGAGGAGGAAGATGTGGAGGAGGAGGGCATTGTGCTGCAGGAGGAGGAGTGCCCGGCAGTCATCGTGGAGGAAGTGCCCAGTGCCCAGGTGGAGCAGTGCTATGCCGCCCAGGTGCTGGTGTACGACGACGAGACCTACCTGATGCAGGATGTGGCCGAGGAGGAGGTGGTCACCGAGGTGGTCGAGACAGGTGAGGATGCTGTGTGTGTGAGAGAGAGCGCGAGAGAGAGAGAGAGAGAAATTAAATATCCATCCCACCTGCTTTACTACAGTTTTCTCAAATGTGTTTTTCTGAAACCTGCAGATAGATCCCCCGTGTCACATGTCTGTATTATCTTCAATGTTGTCCTGTGATGAATCATGATTTCAAGAACGGCTACCTGTTGTTATTGCGTAGCACGGCTGTAGACCGCCCTCTGCTGGCCGGATGGAGTTCAGCCTGATTTGACTTCAATACAGGAAGCAGGAAGGGAGGAGGCGGGGAACGGGCTACTGCTATAAACAAGGAAGTTACATTTGTAAATGGTTCGACTGGGGAAAAACCTTAATTCCTCACCAACAGAGATGGGTTTTGCTCTGTATTTTTAATTGATGGCCATTTTCCCCCCTGGCGACCATGTATTCTTTGCACAGGCCTATGTTGTGACTGCTTTTCTTTCATTTTCATCCCCCTCGTCCTCCGGCAGTGGAGATGTCGGGCCACGACATGGTGTGTTTTGACAAAACCTTCGAGGCGGCTGAAGCTCTTCTCCACATGGAGTCACCTGGCATCCACAACGAACGCAACACAGGTAAATGATCATGACTCGATCATCCCTTTGGTCCTTAATGTGTGAGTGTCTTATGGAAACTGAGCTGCAAGCCAACGTGAGTATGGTTATATGATATATATATATATAGGGCCGATATTGTCCTTTTATTTAATGGATATCAGCCAGTCAGTGTCATGCACATCTGAAATGATGGATATAATGCATTCTGATTGAGTACAGATGCTCTATGGAAAGGCCTTAACCTGAACTTGTTAACTAGTGTTGAATGCTGTTTCCGCCCTGACAAGAATACAATTTGGGGGATTTTTGGGCCATGAAATTACCAAATTTAAATATGTTGATTCAATCCAAAAAAGATACGATGCATACACCATAAGGAGCATGTTCTGAATGGCATGTGATGGTGTGTTTTACCCCAGTGGAGGATGTTATGATGGAAACGGTAGTGGAGGTGTCGACAGAGTGCGGGCCCATCGAGGAGGAGTCCTTCCCCATCCCCTCTGAATGTGAGCCTGCCGCCAAGAAGAAGAGAGGTCAGTGTTGGAGCGGACCGATGGCTCATTCCATCTTTTTACTACGATACATTGCATAAGTAACTTAACTATAGATTAAATGAAGCCCTATAATGTAACAGTTTGTGTGTGTGTGTGTGTGTGTGTGTTGAGTGCAGGTGGCCGTAAGCCCAAGACACACCAGCCTGCATCCAACGGCTCCTTTGACCTGGGGATAAAGAAGAGACCAAGGGAAGGCAAAGGTGTGTTAAAGCTCTGTCTATGTTTGAGCCTATGTATGGGAAACACTAACTCCTCCCACAATTAAAGTGGCACTGTACTCACTAAGTTCTTACTTAATAAATGTTGAATATCCATGTGAACAAATTAATTAAGAATGTCCAGACTTTATCGATGAAATCTACCCTGTTTCAGAATTTCAACTCAAAACCCAAGGTTTGGCAGCATTATGAATGCTACCCTCATGCAAACTGTCATAGTCAATGGAAAATAAAGCTTTAAATATTAGTTTTCCTTCATGGGATGCTCAATTGTAGTAAAAAAAACACAACCAAAAAAAACATTACAAATGTTTTCATATTGTCTATATAAAGAGGCTATCAGAATCTTTAAGTCATAGCAGGTGAATACGTTTTATAGCCCCTATAGCTTTTAATCAATAACTCTTTCAGAATTCCATTTTCAATACTGTCATTATGTATTCTGTTTTTAAAAGCCTTGAAATGTGAATAAAGTTTATCCTGCTTCTAGGGTTGGGTGATAGTGTATGTGTAATCTGCATCATTGGCTGCAATGTTGCTTTTGGCCAGCAGGTGTCGCACACAGGAGGGTCCTGATGATTTTTTTTTTAGGGTTTTTCAGTCATCTCTGGGAGGATCTTGTGCTAGGCTGCATCAAAGTAATTTAAATCATGTATTCATCACCCAACCCCACTTTCTGATGGGCATCAATGCACTTATATATTTATCATTACGCGTGGAAGCCATAATAATATTGTACTGATCTGAAGTATTTGGCTGTGTCCTCCAGGCAACACCACCTACCTGTGGGAGTTCCTGCTGGAGCTGCTGCAGGATAAAAACACTTGTCCCCGGTACATCAAGTGGATGCAGAGGGAGAAGGGCATCTTCAAACTGGTCGACTCCAAGGCTGTGTCTAAGCTGTGGGGGAAGCACAAGAACAAGCCCGACATGAACTACGAAACCATGGGCCGGGCGCTGAGGTGAGCCCGTCCTCCTCCCCCCATTAACCCTGATTGGATCGCAGGCTTTTGGCGCTTGAGATAACCCGACCCCAAAAACCTCAGTTGAGCCCTAGTACCACTTTAAGCTGGTGTGCGTGGTCAATACTGGGGTGGGCTCAACCAGTGCAATACCATAAGATTCAAGCTTCTGAGTTTCCATATGCTTGTGTGCGTGCAGGTATTACTACCAGCGGGGCATCCTGGCCAAGGTGGAGGGCCAACGGCTGGCCTACCAGTTCAAAGACATGCCCAAGAACATCCGAGTGATTGATGAAGACGAGGAAGGCGAGGAGGCAGAGGACAGCCATGTGGCCACGCCCACCCAGTTCCTGGTTCACCAGCAGGGCCCCCCCGACCCCCCCCGCCGCCAGCCAGCCTCAGCAGAGCTACGTCACCGTCATCCCCACCAACGCCGGCACCAGGTCGTTAACTCAGTCGACTCATTTGCCAGAATTGGAAATTGAATTAAAATTTAACAAGGTTTCCAATGGTCATGGAGTATCATGGGATTTGTAGAGGTTGAATTCCAGTCAGGGAAAGTACATTTTACAAATGTGTCGTATAGCAGAAGGTATTTTAAAACCTTCACATTGCATTACCTGGTGTTCACCCCTTTAGAAAAAACATTAACAAACTAGGAAGGAAGAACATGTTTAGGTCATGGAAACTCCTGCTTATAATCTTTTCAAATGAAGCCAAGTAGAATACGTCTGCATAGATTCACTTAAACTTGAAAGCTCTCCAGGTAGCAGACAGATATTAACCTCATACTGATATGAGAAATGTTGATGTAACATGTTCTGTCTGGCGGGGATTTAATTCCTCTTCCTGTTTGTGACTTCTGATTTCTGCTGCAGGACCATCCGAGCCATGCCTGTGGTCATGACCAACTCACTGGGTCAGGTGACCCTAAACTCCTCACCCATCTTCACCACCGCTGCTGGAGTCCCGGTAACGGTAGGCAACACCGGCGCCACGCCCAAACTGGTCATCCAGGCCCTGCCCACTATGCTGCCAGCCGGCTCCAAGGCAGGCGAGAAGATCACCATCATCACCATCCCGGCAAACCAGCTAGCCACACTAATGCAGGCCAACCCGTCTGGCCAGCTAACGCATCTCATCCAGGCCGCGCACCTAGCACAGAGTAGCGCCAAACAGGCTACTACCACCGCCACGGTCCAGTTAACGTCAAGCCGGCCCACGCAGCAACTCATCCTGGCCAAGCCGGCCGCAGTGGCCCAGCCGCTACCCCAGCTCTCTGTCCAGGTCAGCCAGCCTCACCCGGCCCCGCTCAAGACGCCCACCCAGCCCCCAGCCCCCGTCCAGCTCCTGCCCTCCTCCAGCAGTCAGCCTGAAGCAGCACAATCAGAGACCACAATAGAGGCTCCGCCCACCCAGTCCACTGTCCCATCAGCAGACACCCCAGCATCCTGAGAGCCCAGCCCTGGGGGGAGGGGTAGAGGAACTGACTCTGGACACTGATGAGGAAGTGGAGGACACACTCTATACTTCCCCATCCACAGAGCAGACCTGCCTTCTGATTGGTCAAGGCCTGACCCCATGACTTTTGACCTCCAATGAGATGAGAGACCAGCTCTCACTAGGACGTTTTGGGCTGAAGACTCCACAAAGGATTAAAGGGACTCTCTTGTATAAAACACACCTGCTTCAGAGCTCACACTACCCAAAAGATATGGGCAGCCTTAGATTGTAAATTTAAAAAAATCCTTCTTTTTGTAATCATACATAATATAAAAAAAAAAAGCCTGACTAGACTTTGTTGTAAAGAAAAAAAGAAATGGGAGGGGGGGCTTTTTTTTGATACTCAGCGGGTATGTATCAGTACCGACATTGTTTTTTTTTCTCCTGTTTCCTGTCTATGGTTTGTCTGAAACTGTTATTCCACAGCACTGTCATTTTCTCCCAACACTTTTCTTTCCTATTTTTTTACTGTTCATAAAAAGGGAGTGAAAGGGTCAAGAAAAAAGAACTAGGTGGTGTGCTCCACATTTGAATTATCATATGCTATTTTTTCTTTTCTTGTACTATCAGTGTATTGAAGTAGATTTTACTGAAATATGTATTATAAAAAATACAAATGTGAATTAAAACTGCTTGCCTCGATTTTGTCCAGACGTGCACATGAAAATAGACTAGGTGAAATATGTGAGTGCTTTTCCAAGTAATGCTGGAGCTACATACTGCGTAATACTTCCCTGGTATGTTTTAGTTGTATGTACAACAATGTCTGATCACGGCCTCAGACGTTCCCAGGATGGCTGAGATGTACTTGAGATCCAGAAGTCAAGGCCACTTCATATGTGAACTAACCTAAACACCAGTCAGCTTGACCAGGTAATTTTAGTTATCTATAGGAAGTTCTATATAGGATGGTCAGCTGTGTTTAAGAAATATTTTAGGCCACATATTGGTGGGCTGTGACATGAGTGGGTAGACTCTCACTGTTCATTTCTTTCTCATAGTTATGTAAAAGTGTAGTGAAGTTATTTAATTGACAAATTAAGATAAGATTGTTCTACAGTATTTACTAATGGACATGAATTCAATCATTCAAAATTCAATATGAATGCTGTTTTGTCGAAGTGGTTGTAATTTTGTAGTAAATAACTTAAAAATGTCAGATTTTAAGGAAAAATCCACCCCAGATCACCAACACTTACCAACCCAGCTGAATACAACAAGGCCAGGCATGTTCTCTGGGGGTTGTCAAAAGGCCTTCTGGGAAATGTAGGAAATAGACTGAAGTAGACAAGGCAGGTTGACGGAAACTGGATACACAAAAAGGTAAATCACAAAATAACTTGATGTATTGAACATCACAGATTAATATAACCTGTGATGGAGGGGTCCTTTAAATAGTCTTCACTTGACTAATACTAAAAACCAAACTTGTGGCTTTATTCTATTCCCATGTATGTGCTGGGACAACGGGCTACAGACAAGAAATGAAAGCACATCAAAAGATCACACCAACCCGGTCATCCAAATAAATCTGAATGTTTTATTTTATAAATGAACAATTTCCCTCATGTTCATTGGCAGTGTGGTCAGCAACAGCACTGTCATGATTACAAATGGCATTGCAGAATTGAGGATTATGCCAACGTCAATACACTTAAATACTCTATTCAATATCATAACCAACCTTATATATCAACAGAAAATTATGTTGAATAATTTACTTAAATTGCAAAAAAAGAAAAAATAAGTGCGTTTCAGTGGAAAGAACAGATGTTGGTTTAAATAATACTTAATAATTGTTTCCAGTGTAATAAGTCAACAGTATCTCATGACTGTTTTTCCCCTCAGAATGAACTGCTGTGTGTTTGCTTCTAAATTAAAAAGGGAATTTGATCGATAACCAAGATGGTGAATATTCAGTCCTCTGCCGGATGGTGACATGATTCCATTAGCTGCCATTTTAGTTAAAACTATCCAGCCTGTTCAAATCTACACCAAGATCAACAGAGTAGCCATTCCTGAGCAAAGACAATTCCCCAACTCGGTGTGACTGGCAGCCTACATCAACCTATGGGGCTGCTCCCTGAAGCTGACGTCACAGAGCAGCGATAGGTGGTCGGAGGGGTAGTGGTAGGAGGGGAGGCGGTCTGGGCCGATCTGCTCCTCAGTGGGAATGTCCAACAGGGTCTCCACAGTCAAGGCGTCATGGGTATACCAGATATAGTCCAGTGTGCTGCAGCTCTCCCCGGACGGGCGGATCTTCCACGTGGTATAGGCAGGCTCCACCTGCCCGTCAGAGCTCAGCAGCTTATAGGCCGAGTCGAGGCCGAGGGGGGAGGAGCTGAAGCGTCGGTAAACGTCCTCGGTGGGCTCGGCGTTAAAGTCCCCGCACACTATTAAAGGAACTCTTTCCGACACGGCGGCCTCACTCTGGCCTCGGCCGCCACCTCGGGACGTTATGCTTCGTAGGTTCTGCAGGAGGTCGGCGCCCTGCGCACTCCGCAGCCTCTCCCAGCCGCTACGGGCCTTCAGGTGGGTGACGGCCACGCAGAGCTGCTGGCCCGTCGCCCGGCAACGCAGAGTCTGGACGATGGCCACCTGGTTGGTGGGCAGCATCATCGCCGACAGCCGCAGGTGAGCCGTGGTCAGGACTGAGAAGCGCGAGTGCCGGTAAAACAAGGCGCAGCCGTCCGGGCCGTTATTCTGCTCCACGTCTAGACAGGGAGACCAGGGTTTGGCCAGGAAGCTGCTGTGGTAACCCAGGCTGGCCATGATTGGCTGGAAGGTGTCGAAGTAATGGTCCACTTCCTGTAGACACACGATGTCGGGGCGGTAGGTGAGGATCTCCTCCAGGATCAGGTACTTCCTCTCCTGCCAGTTGAGAGCATCTAGTGGACAACGAACAAACCCATCCTTCCCTTCGCCGAGGGCTGGGGGGGAGACAGGGAGAGACAGGGAGAGACAGGGAGAGACAGGGAGAGACAGGAAGAGACGTTATATCAGTGATCAGAATTCTACAGGATTCAGAAATAAATCATCCAATCCAACCAATATTTTTGCTGCTAATATTCAACCTCTCTGACCATTTTCATGCCAAAACATAAGTAATAATAAATTACTGATTGTTTCCACAAGAATCAATGAAATATCCATCAGACGTGGGCGACTGACTGGACCAGATCCCATTTTTAATAAAACGCCCCTCGGTCTGTGTGGTCTTGTGTTACTGGAGGCATAAGGTGCAGCTGGATGTGTCCGTAGAGCTCTACCTTGTGCTAGTATGTTCCACTGCATGACCCGTATGGAGGGGCTGTGGCTGTGGTTGTGGCTGTGGTTGTGGTGGCGGGGAACCGGGCCACTGGGGTAGACCAGGTCTCTTTGTGGACGGGCTGGACGCATCCGCAGCGCCTCCTCACACTCTCTGAGCAACTGGTCTGGGTCGGCCTGGGCCAGGCCCTCCTGGTCAGGCTCCTGGTCCGGGTACAGGTCCGGTTGGGCCAGGGGGGCACTGCTCAGCGACTGGGCCAGCGTGCCAAACAACCTGTTGCTGCTGCTGCTGCCGCCCATCGGACACACTGGTAGATGGGAGACAGGGGGAGGGGGAGGCTTGTGGTTATTAAAAGGCACTACGTGTCAAATGAATTATGATACCTTACTGTAACCATTAGATACTGTAAACAAATGCCAGTGCTAGTGTTTCCCATAAACCCCATTGTTTCCTGATGTCAGCATAGGAACTAGTGTGTCGTTAGTGTTTTCATAACGTGGCCACTGTGAAGCCCTTTTTGTGAATGAATAGTCTTAGCGCAAAGGACAGCCAGTTCCCTAATCTGATTATCTTCATTATCTCACATCAGACGAGAGGAGAGGAGATAGGTCGGACAGACTGGATATGGGTCAAAGACAAATATATTAATAGGGATCATTTTGAGCGAATTACATTTGAGTGAAATTACTGTCCTTCATTTTATTGGGAGTCCTCTAGAACCCCCTCATGTTGTACTACTAACCCCCCTGCCTGCAGATACCCTGCTATCTTTCTCCTTAGCTTCTAATCCATGTATTTTACGAGCATGAACAATATTCCTACTTCCTGACCTTTGACCTCCTTGACCTATTGGTTGCTTGTAATGTAGGTGATCCAGGAACTGAAGCTTTTTCTATTGTTGCACTCAATAATAATAATAATAATAATAATAATAATAATAATAATATTGGTTGCTTTTAATTTTTGGAATTGATTGTTACACTCAATGTAAGTCACTGTGTAGAATTGAGTCAGCTACAAGCATAGGCACCGGGTGTGTTTATTACCAGGGAGTGCCCTAAAAACATTTGATCCAAACATTGACTACTAATAGAGCTAAAGGATAACAAACAGGATTTTCCACGTTTATTTCACATACTTCACGTGTATCATCCAATCAAGTTAAATCACCCACTGTGCGTCTACTTGTGTAATTATGATAAAGACGCAGCGTTGGCCCAAAGACGGTGAAGTGATGCCGTCTAAATGAAAAACACCGTACACCAGTAGACGCGCAACTAAATTTAGTAGTAATCACCCGCATCAAACTATAACCGCAATAGTCGGTGCCTATGGCTACATAATTACAAAGTAAATGTCATACCCATGGCCTCCATGTTTCATCAAAAGCTTTCTTCCCTCTTGTGTCTGATGACAAAGATGAAAAACCTTTCTCTCCGGTGTTTAGTTGCCTTGTTTCTTTTATCTTCTTCCACTTTAGAGCTACATCTCTCTCTCTCTCTCTCTCTCTCTAAGCCAGCTTGCTCTGCTCTGTTTGACTCATCCCACCTCCCTCTGTCTGAATCACAGACACCCTCCCTCTGAATCACAGACACCCTCCCCCTTTCTTCCTCTGAATCAGACTCCCGTCCCTCCCTCTTTCTCCCTCTGAATCAGACTCCCGTCCCTCCCTCTTTCTCCCTCTGAATCAGACTCCCGTCCCTCCCTCTTTCTCCCTCTGAATCAGACTCCCGTCCCTCCCTCTTTCTCCCTCTGAATCAGACTCCTGTCCCTCCCCCTTTCTCCCTCTGAATCACAGACACCCTTGCTCTTTCTCCCTTTGAATCACAGAGTCCCAACCCTCCCTCCCTCTACCTCATTGGGTGACGAGAGAGACATAAAGCATAACAGAGGGAGTAATAGAGCGATAACAACATGTACATGTTCCAAGCCAAATAACCATCTCAATGTGGTCTGGGGGGGCAGGGGTTAAGGATGTTGTCTATCCAGTACACTAAGTGGATGGGGGCATTGATAAAAATGGACATGTGTAAGTAAGTTGGTTGGTTTAGTGGGTGGTTGGGAGGTGCCGAGCGGTAGGTCGTTGCCTATTCAGTTACATGTTGTGTAACTAACAGGTGTGGATGGCATGACTGTCCAGACAGACAGACAGACAGACTACGGCTAGTTTTCCAAGACTCTCCACAACTAAGCCTTTCCATGACATAAAAATGGTCATCCTTCTTGGGCTGAAAACCACCAGATAATGCAATGAATGTGTGAAACAAGTTGTAAAATACATTCTGCTGTAGTCCTGTAAAGTAAACCCCAATTCTGATATTCCCTGACGTTTCCAGAGAATTTATCAAAATTCCCTGACCTGGCTGGAATACACTTGGAGTCAAACAAGGCATGATATTCCATGACCTGTAATATTAAACAGGTTGAAATGGAAACATCTTGGCTTTTGGTTTTTGCTGTCTGCACAAACTCAGACTTGCACAGCATTATGGGTACATTTTGATGTCAACAAAAAACATGGTGGCCAGCAGCACTTTATTACTATATAGGGGTCATCGGGAGGGGGGGTATGCTGCTAACTGGCTTATTCATGGCAACAGGGAGATTCAAAGGTTCATGGACACAGATGAACTGGAATAAGTCTTTTTTCACATTTACATTCATATATTTCTACTTATATGAATGTTGTATGTGTAAACACCCCCCCCCCCCCCCATTGCTCTATTCTTATTCATGTTGTATTTTTCCTCGCTGTATCCATTTACCTTTTGCTGCTGCAACAACCAAATTTTATCATTAAATTATTAAAAGGAAAAAATCCACCCCAAGACACTTCAACCAAATGTAGACGACATGGAGAGATACTTCCAGCAGCTACGATGGAGTTTGACAGCAGAAAGATGTGGCATCTATCTAAAACATCAACGGTACTGATTTTTAATAAAAGGACGATATCAAGAAATACTCACAGAACAGGAACAGAGTCGATGAGGGAAATATCTCTCTCACACACACACACACACACAGTTTTCAGTCTCTCCTCTGGTTATCTGCCCACTGCTCTTCCTATCCTGCCTGTCGTGCTCTCCTTCATCGCCCCAACCCTCTTCCTCTACTCTGCTGGTGAAGATGCAGACATGGGAGTAACTGTTCCTCGCTCGCCCATAGGACCAGACAGCTGTGTGTGTGTGTGTGGGGTGGGGTGGGGTGCGGGGCCAGGACAGTGTGACTCTCACGGGGCAATCTCAGGGATTCCTATTGTGGCAGCCAGATGAAGGAGGGGACTCACTGACTGGCCTATTCAGTAAAGCGCCATCTTTCCCTCTCTCACACACACTAATAGAATTAGAGCATTGCAGTGTAGGCGATCCAGAGGGGAAACTCAGTCAACTGGAATGTGAGGCAATAATACACAGCCAGGCAGCCAAAGAGCACGCACAAACACTTGATCATTTAAATGTAGAAAAAGTAAAGAAACGTCTGTCTGTCAATCTATGATGGACCCCAACATGGCCATATTTCACAATTTGCTGCTGTGTGTGGGCATGTGTAAGTGTAAGTGGCAGCCGCTGCTATTCTTTTCTATGGACATGTAGAGTGACTCAGTGAGTTAGGGACATTGGTTCTTAAAAAATTTGTTATTATTATTACTATTTGTTATTATAATAATAAAAGCATTACTCTTGCTGCAGAAGGAACCTCCATCGTACCAAAGATGGACAAACTGACTGGCTGATATCCAGTTTTTAATTTAAAAAAAAGGGCCAATATTGGCCCCCAGATAATGGTTTAACCCTAGTTGAAGAAGAAAACAGCAGAAAAGGACATATGGTGAAAAAATAAAATGTCCAATTCAAGCATGCACTGGAGCCAGAGCATGTTGCGTAAGCAACAGCTATCGAGGTTGGGCTCCTGTAGGCTACACAGAGATCAAATTCCAGATCATTGGTCAGCACTGAAGCTCTTCTACCATGTAACAACCACACGACAATTTACTAAATGACCAGGGTGGCATATTAGATTAAGTGGTATGGAGTAAAAAAATGAATGAGGTCTTGTTCTATAAATGTGGCAAGCAGGATTTCAGTGGGTCTGATGATCAGACAGTGGGTCGTCTATGCCACTGCTGAATTCCACTGCCAGAGAGATGCAGAGACCGTTATGGGTATTAAAGGCCGATACCAATATTGTTGGATTGAAACTAGCCAATATTTAAATGTGACCATTTTAATTAAAGAAATAAATACTAGTTTTAAGTGTTTCCCGCAGAATTTGAGTAAGCAATCATGTAAACGAACAGTATAACATTGCAATTGCATCTACTGATTTCATTAGGACCAGTCAACTGAGTTGCAGAGTGAATACAGTGGCTATAGGCGTCACTGCAAGTAGAGGGGAGCAGCACGCCCAGGTAACTTAACATTGTTTCATCACTGACATTTTAACTTTAACGTCAGTGTATCTGACTATAGGAGCAAGAATCTTACATCTCAAGAGTCTTTTGATAATATTTAAAATAAATATTGTAACTACTTTCACTGCATTTACTGTCTTGATAGTTATGTAACCCAACATTCCCATCCCATGACAGAGGAAGGCCAGTAAAGATTTACATGGGTTAGGTAAGAGACACAGCAGCACAAGGATTAAGCCTGCTAATTTAGGAACCCATTTTGCGGCTGACCCAATACATGTCACCCAATACAAGTATGTGATCTGACCGTGAAACCAGAGACCTGACCCGTTTTATTATGACAACAACTAGAATAGACTAACTCTTCCTCCGGTCTCTAGCTTTAGCATAGGATGTATTATAGACATTAAATGAAGGTCAGTTGGTTCTGACTCATTTAATGTGATTCCTACATTATATTAAGTACTCATATTTTGATAATCTCTTACAGATGTAAAAACAAACAAACATGGCACTATGTATTTGTGTTATTATTTCAGGTTCAAGTGCTATAGTTATAGGGCATTTATAAGTTATTATGGTATGCCAATACATGTATTTGCAAAGTTAACAGTTGAAAAACATGTGTGTATATTTTTAGACTGAACACCCACCTATGGTCTGAGTTGAGTTCAATTGAAGTCCGTTTCGCTTTTTACGTATTGAGAACATAAAGAGCCCCCAGTGCGCTTGTCATTACAATCGCTTTTTCCCAGGCCTTTTTGGCCCCATGGCTTACCACACACTGCTGATGTTACAGCAGCGCTCAAAAAATAAACCAACACAGACAAAATATGGCTGGACATTGGATTGACAAGTTTTTTTAAACCTTTATTTAAACAGGGTAGGTCCGTGCCATTGATGGGACACCTGCATACTCCATTGATCTGACCTTAGGGCAAAAAATTAAACATGTTTTTTCTACCATAGGGGCCCCCCTAGTAGCAGTAGACCCTCACCTTTCTGAAGGGGCATCCTAATGGGACACTTGCATGCTTAATTTTAGCCCCAAGTTCACAAGGAATGTGGGGCCAAAAATAAGTGTGTCTTCTTCAAAAGGGGCACCCTATTAGCTTGGCTGATTTACTGGAGAATTTATCAAACCTTCCTCAGAATACACCTCTCAGAATTCCATGATGTTCCAGGATTTCCATGGCCAGTGGGAACCCCGTGTGGTCATAGTTTGCACACTTTTTTTTTAAATTTACCCACTACATCCCTGGTCGCCAGTGCCCGGACACTATAGAACGCAGGGCAAAGAGAAACATAACTGCTAGAGCTGTGGAAGTGTTTCATTTGAGCTTCACAGGCCTGGCCTGGAAGCAAAAATATGGGGCACACGTCAACAGTGGGCCACAACTGCCACCCGGTAATAACTGGCGGCTAACGATTCAGAAAATGTCTTCAGTCGTATTCTATGAGGCTTGTCCCTTTGCCAGTAAGCAAGGCGCCATTAAACTGCCACGTTTTCAGTGAAAGTCGACCAGAGGACCAACTACAAATGTCACTGGTTCTTGTTCAAAGGTAATGAGACGCACCTGCTGTTGTCGCCCCGGTGGGGGGTGCTCCGCTTGGCTTCACCTGAGGTTTGGTCGCACTGACTCTCCCTCCTCCTCCTCCAACGCCCTGGGTGACAGTACCGTAGTCCCGTCGGGGCTGAGAGTACCCCCGGTCTCCTGGAGGTCGGTCCTCCCCGTGAGGAGACACACAGTTGGTTGAGAAGCCTTGAACAGCTCCGGGCTGGATTCATTCCTCACCACGGTGGGTCCACAAGAGAACAAGGTGTGCTGGACGTCCGCCGCTGTCTTTTTACATTAACCAACAAACTGGAGCCATGTATTCAACAGAACCCCGGGGATATGGCGCCTACACACAATTTAAACAACGAATTCCTATTAGTAAAGTTGCAAAGCCGGTAAGTTACATCATTTTTCTGGTGAGTCACGGAACGCCGGCTTCCGAAGGGGGTTATGTTAAATGGACTAGTCTGTAATGCTCAATCCAGGGCATTAAAATACATTAATATCAACTATATTCGAGACGTAGCGAATATAATATGCATAAAACGTATCCGACACGTTTAGTTTCCTTCATACAGAAACAGGAACCTAAATAAAAATCTATATAGAAACCTCCCCCCCTCATGATGTAAATGGTTCGCGCCGTGCGGAATCTTGTGCGTAAACGAAAGAGGCGGTAGCTCGTGGCAAACCATTCAGCGTTCAGTGCACTTGTTGCACGGAACATGACGCATATGACGCAGCTGTACTTTTATGTAAGACTCATTTCCCATGAGGGACAACTTATGAATAGTCTTGCTGATTAAGTCTTACTACTTACTCGTAACTCTATGATCCAAAAAATGCTTAATGTAAAAGGTCCTTTTTTTTTTTTTTTTTACCAAAGCACTATGCACTCACTATTTTTGGTTGCTTCCTTTGTTTTGCTCTATGTAAGTGGAGTTAATTCAGGCTAAACTGTGTCAGCTGTCTCATGCCGTTATGTAACCAGATGAAGGGTCAGTAGTTTCAAGATGTCATGTTCTCTTTCTCTGTTAATCATTCATGGGCTCTAGGTGGCAAACAAGGCACACGCTGGATGTTTTTCACGGCTGGAACAAGTGGGTATGTTGCAAAATTGCAAAGAGTGGGTGAAAGGGGGCAAATAAAATAAGCCAAACTATAAAAATATCAAGTTAGTCAGACTTACAAGACTTTAAAAACAAAGAGGTAGAGAATCAGTATAAGATCAACATGAGCAATCAAAAATTGTACAGATTTTTTTGTTAAACACATTAATATAAACATTACATAATACCTATAGTAAACACATCTATTTTCTTAATTCAAAATTCTTAATTTTGGAACAAGAAAGTGATAAAATGTTCTCAAGCAATATATTTTCCTTGAACTTGGGTGCTCCCAACTCAAAATTAGTATAACTAATATGTAAACAAACACTCCTGCTAAATCCAAACCTGCTGAATAACTGAAAAAAACTGTCAGGTTCCCATTTATAATTAGTATTTCTGCTTAATTACCTAAATAGCTCTTTTTTCTTAATGCTTAATTGCTTAAGCAGAAGTTTAAACTTTTTAAAAAATACTGAAAATATACTACAGTAACTATAGTAGTTACTCTCTAACTCTGCTGAATGGATGGTTTATCCATACATCTGATGTCACTTGGAGACATATCCTCTTAAAATACACTATTTTGTGCTCACTTTTATCCAAAGTATCTTACAGGACCATGATTGGTATAGGTACCGGGTTTATTTTAAAAAAAAGATTTTTTTTAATGATCCATACATTGACTACTAATTCGCATACATTGGGCCTCATTCACGAAACGTGCGTGCGATCAGACTTGATCGTATAATGTTTGTACAAACGTTTCTATGAACATTTCTACAAACGTTTCTACAAACATAGTCGGATTCATCATTTTGTTCGTAGCTGAATTCCTTTGATCGTTTGGTACGATCAAATCCTACAAATGCTTGGAAACATGCAGGAATGTGTTCATGTGTTTGGAAACATGCAGAAATGTGTTCGTGTACGCCTTACTAATACAACTACATAGTCCTACCATCTGATGAAGATGCAGCCTGGATTTGATCTGTGTCCAACGCAATGCCGACTGGACGCCCGACAGTGAGGTCTCTCCTATTATTAATTGATCCTCTGTTCCATGTCGGAGAGCGGCTCAGTGTGCTGCGCTGGCGCTTATACATGTTCCTCAGGAAATCATTTACCTAAGCAGCTGAGAAAATTTGAAATCTGGAAGTCAACCCATTTTTCCTTTTATTGATCCCTAGAGGGCAAATAAAGAGGGAAAATTCAAATGGCCTATAATCAAGATTTTCATCTATATTTATATAGGCTATCTATATTTCTCCAAACTGATTTTTATGACAAGCTACTCGTTTCGGCTAAGCGGCTGACATATTATGAATCTGACTGTAGTTAGCTGGCTAGCTAACCTTTCTCACATTTTGAAGGTTTCCCAAAGAGAAAGAGTTGATAGACATCGATTATAGCCTAACTATTGAGATTCTATGTAACTAGAAATAAAGCTTTTTTTCCTACTCCATGTAGATCATAAACCCTTGAATGTAAAATGACTCACTGAAATCGGTTGAGAAATGTAAATGTTATAGTGCTTTTCATCCAGAAAAAACGCAGCTCCTCCGTTTACTTGTATTTGTTTACAGGCCAGTCTTGGCCTGGACCACTATGGCGGCAACGTTTACGTACGATCCACAGGCCAATGCGGCATCTATGTATATATGTCTATGATGCCCACGCCCAGGTGAACAACCTAATCCCATTTATGGCATTACGGCAGCGCCGCAAGGAAATCGATAATTACAAGTTATCCAGGACAGAGTGGATTAATTTTATTTTTAACGGCAACGGCTACAGTTTTTTCTGTGTGTGATGAGCAGTCCTCAGACTGCTTGAGCAACAGCAGGATTAGCATCTAAATTGAAGCTTAAAGATGGAGCAATTCATAAGGTACGTGACCCATCTGCAAAATTGGAATCTGTAAGTGTCACCATGTTTTGATTTAATTTACCAAATTAGTCTGGTTAGTATATTCACTGCTGGTTAGCTAATGAGCTAGCGGGGCTAGCCACGGGCTTGTTGGGTGTGGAAGAAGTAAGAAAACTAAAGCTGGAGTCATTAAAAGTGAAGTAAAGTAAAAGTAAAGTTATTGGTTGCACTCAGGACTCATCTTAAAGTTATTTGTTGGGACCAGTGTGTGTTATAAAACACACACTGGTCCCAGTGTGGTAAACTTTAGCCACCATTAGTACAATCAGGTTTGGTTGTTTGGCTGCAAATAGATTGCATCCAATAATATATTGGCTAACTAGCTCAACAAAATTGTCAATCCTAGCTTGTCTGCAAGTTGTATTCAATAAGCTTATAGATATGAGCCATAAACAGACCAGCTACAGCAGAGAGCGTCGCTCACACATCCACATACACAAAACAAAGAACAATATTACACAGAATTGTTATCATTGAGAAACTAAGTGGAACCGCCTCAGCTGCCTCTTCCCATTCTGGGTCAGACTCCGGCTCAAACATGTCCGGTCTCAGTGTTGGTTCTGGAGCGGCCGCCATGATTATGGTAGAGTTCTGCATCAAGCTTATTTGTTTACCTTGAGCAGCATGAGCGCTCTGCTCTCCGTGGAGGTTGTATGTAATGAGCACTGCCCTGATAGGCGTACAACCTCCACGCCCTCAAAACAGCCTGTTCTTTACAATGAGAAAATGAGAGACTGAAACACACACCACAGAAGCTGGTTTTAGGATTTTTTTTATTTTTTTTAAATATATATAGACTTCACAAACATCTTGTAAAGACCCCCAGGAACAGTTGAAATAGCCTAAAATGAGTACAATACCCCCCCTTTAATAATTTCTTGCCATGCTTTACTTTTATCAGTGACTCCGCTGCTTAAGCTTAAAAAATCGGTTGTTTTTGTCTCATGCATGCAACACTTCCATTTCGGACTCCACCAAGTTCCTCTTTTCCCTCTTTTCCCCTTGTTTACTTGCACAACCCTTCAGTCTGCAGCCTTTTACGGTGTTGAACAGGACGTTTACCTATGCAAATTGGCTTCAACAGGTACGCGCATCTAATTTACGAACGATCGGCATTCCACTGACAGGCTCAGATTGTTATTCGAAGTGTCTGACAACATTACGGAAAGGATCCCTACCTACCTACCTAACCAGAAGCAGAAGTCTTGCTCAAGGAGAAGTCTCGCTATGAAATCTGAAAGCTGAGGTGAGTTGTTGCAGAAAGAGGTTAGACAAAGGTTTCTGGTTAAACAAATGACTATCTCTGTAGCGATCCTTTCTGTAATGTTGTCAGACACTTCGAATAACAATTTGAGCCTGTCAGTGGCAAAAACAAGCACTTTTAGTGGACATACTTTGATCGCGCACAGTTGATTACGTTGCAGCCATTGCAGCCCATTTCGTGACTACCGGCTGAGGCGATCTACTGGACCAATTCCAAAACTTTTAGTACATATTTTGGGGTCGAAATGACTAATATGTACAAATAGGGCCCCAGGTTTAAAAATACCGGAATTACCCTTTAAGTCAATGGCACTGCATATGAACAGCAGTTGTGACAAATCACTGCAATTAGGAGGCATATTGATAGCTGCCATTCGTTGCATTGTTGCGGTGCAATGTAATGACTGTAATGGTGCGAGTGAGGATTAAGGTGCAATTGTCTTCGCTTGATTCGCTAGATGATGAATATGGAGGGGAATGAAAGCACATCTTCGGTGCCTTTCGGAAGGAAGGATGGAAGTACAAGAACACACACACGTAATGTAAAAATAATAAGATGAACGTCTCATCAGCCTGTCTGTCTGACTACCAGATCTTTTTCAAAATGTTCCCCGTGGAAGAACATTTTCTACAATCCAATCAGCCTGTATCTTCCCTAAAATATACAGGGACTGAGAAAGTCACAATGTGAGGAAGGGGTGGTGACTTTGAAAAAGGGTTTTAGCCTGTTAGAGTTGAGTCCTCAAAGTCTTAAAAGTGGGAATACACAACTTTTTAAGTAACAATAAATAAATATGATGTATTTATACATTTTCAGTCAGTGTCTGCAGATTTGGCTGTGTTAGCTGTCTTCTTCAGTGCCTATGGCGGCTTGCCTCAGGATAGATGCTGCTTCAAGACAGACAGCTCATCAGGGTGAGTGACAGGTGTTGACCGACTGAACGGGAGGAGGGCGGGACTAGCAACACACTCAACGGGAGACGTTGCATATTGTAGCTTTAACACAGAGTTGGATTTGAGACCATTTATCTCAAGCGGAATCTTAATGATGACTATGATGCTGTACTTATAATAAATAAAAAAGAAATCATAAATAAACAACACAAAATGATTTTAAAATGACTGACTTCTAATTCCTTTTCCCGCCTTTTCCCCGCATTATTTTAAAAAAACAACTACATTTTCCTGCTCCTCGTCAAATGGATTAACGTTGCTGTATTTAATTACTGGTATAGCTATATGAAAAGGTCTGCATACTATTATTGGTATTATTGTATTATTGTCTCGCACCACTATTCAGTGCTTTTTCATGACGTGTTTCTGTTATTTTGTCCACCCGCTGTACATGCTAGTCGGGGTGTCTAATGAATCTTTGTGGGGAAGCTGATCATGTGTAAGTGCAGATATTTAATAGTAACGGCCAAAAAGTCTCTCAGCCGCGCAGAACGGAAATGCTGATATCAGACTACATGGAGACGCGAAGAGGAAAGGTTACGACTCCTATCCACATATAATGCACGAGACGCGGTAGGACCTGAAACGGAGCCGACTATTTCCTCAGCAGTTTTGTACCTCATTTGACAAAGTACTGCTGATAGTGCAAAAGCAAATGTGTGAAATGCATGAAGGTGTGTGTGTGTGGCCGTTGCCTAAGTAGTATTTCTGGGCGATTACCCAGGCTTTTATCCTCATGAATGTAGTTTAAATGGGGATCTTAACTGTGACTGGTCATGCATACACATTTAAAGCTTGGACTTCAAGTGCTAATGTTAGTTAAGACGGATTAGACGGGAGAACTTCCCACCTCATCTGACTAAGGCCCCCCCCCCCCCCAAAAAAAATGTAAAACTTAGAAAAACTAATTTTAATTTGGCAGTAAAGTGCACTAAAAATCACTGATGACTGATGATGTACAATATTATGTCAAGATCAGAAGTGTGTGTGTGTGTGTGTGTGTGTATTGAGGGTTTACTTTATGCTTCAGCTGTTCCACCACTAGGTGGTGCCCAAGCTCCACGTCTCCACATCTAGAGTATACAGTTTTCATTACTTTCCAAAATCCGGCCTGGAATAATATGTTCACGTGTGGATAACGAGATCAGAGGAGCAAATGCCAAACCCAACGTTAAAATGGAATAGGAGCAACGACTCAAAGCCTTGAGCCCTTCCCTACACGGAGTTAGTGTTCCCAGGGGAGGTCAGTCGTTTCATTGGACTGTAAAGTAATTTACAAGGGGGGAGGGGGTGCGTGGTAATCCAGGGACGCAAAGTCGAAAACCACAAAGAGTGATGCTGCACCGCCTCGTCATGGCCGTTGTTCCCTCTGACCCGAGGCCCTGCGCCCCCGGGGGCCCGTGGGTAAATTCAGCACGGCAGAGACCGCGGAACGTCACCCTACCGCATCTCTCGAGGTCCAAAATTAAAATGGCCATAAAAAGTTGCCGCCCCCAACAGATGGAGAAAGGGCAGCCGATGGGACCAATCGATCGATGTCTCCTCTGCCACTCAGACCTGAGCGCGATCGATTCCCTCTCTCCGCGAACAGGAAGTGTTGATGGACTAAAGATGCTGCCTAAGGGAGTGGAAGAAAAGCAACAAAAAAAAAAAGAGATGAGGTTGGGAGAATGAAGGGGCCAAAAAGAGGGAGACGAAAGCAGAAAGCGGCGGGCGGAGGTGGCCGGCAGCCTGGCCTCTTGACTTTGCCTGGGGCTGCAAGGCGGCTCCGACCGAGAGGAGGGTTCAAACACACCCTCTACCCGTCTGTTCAGATGGAGATGGAGTTGAACTGAAATGATGTCATAGGATAGGGGCCTCTCCTCTCTCACCCCTGCAAGCCCAGGTTAGATCAGCCTATGCTCTGATGTAAGTTATATGACCATAGACTCGACCCGGATAAAGTTGCCAACACCCTCATCCAAAGAGAAGGAAAGGAAGGAAAGAGGAAAGAAAGAACTTCTGCAGGTTTCAGAAAGCCAAATTAGATGCCTTAGTAAAGCTAATTCAATTGAAGACCAATTTAACAAACAAAATAAAGAAACAAAAATGTGTCTATTTTTCTGATTCAACACAGCTAATGAAGTTCTGAAGCTATAAATGAGCAGCGTAAGAATACGGACACTTGGGAATGGATATTTTAGTAATCTCCAACTGTGTTGAAAGTGCATGTGATGTTTGTCACATTGCATCAACCCTCCTTTCCAACTCTGCCTTGACTAAATATCACTTAATACAAATCTATCATTATACGATGAAAAAATAACACCTCTAATGACAAGACATATGATAGTTTTTAAAGCCTCAAATTTAAAGCCTCTGTTCTTGACCTGTTTTGGATTTAAGCTACAAAAAGCTGATATTTTTTCAATTTTACCATTTTCATGTTTAAAGAAATTTGTTATTGCTGCCAAAATTCCAATAAATGACTAGTGTTCAGTGTTTTCCCCACATTTTATTCTAATCAGGGTGAAAAAGCCTCTGTAGCAGCATTTGGAGCATCATGGGACACTAAAACTCTCCACTGAAGTCCAAACTAATGAAACGCTTCTAGGTGGGTTAGCAGCTCCTGAAGGCAGGGTGTTTTACAGACTGACACCCCTGAAGCTGTTGAGGAAAATCCTCCCACATCACACTGGAATGATTCCTCTGGTCAGACATCTGATAGAAAAACAACAACAATAAAAACATATTCAATAGCTGTGGTCAGGGCGTTTATTCTCAAACTACATTAAACTTACATTGAAAAATCCAACCTACTGATAACTCAATCCCGATTTGAAGACCAGCCAGACCAGCACCAGCGAACCGATATACTGGTCTGTCCCAGTTGCAAACCCTTTTGAATTAGCGGCATTCCTCATAAATGGCCCCTAAAATACGGTCTGATCTTCATCTGAGTCACAACCATAGATAAACACAACGCGATTTAACAAGTAACGTTGACATGCGTTGACCTGACGGTGACCACTGGGGGTGTGTTTCACCTCAAGGCTTGCGGAGGTGACTAGGTGTCCTCCCTGACAAAAGCCAGCAGCAGATCCACTCTCTCAGCACCCCATCCCCACCCACAACAGGTCTTTCTAATCAGCAGATGTTTTCCGCTTGACATCTCAAGGCGAAGGCCGAGCTTTCTAAAAACCTTGGAGAAAGCCGTGAGGGAATAAAACCTGCGTGTTATTCCTCTCCGACTCTTTTTTACTTCTCTTTGCCCTTGCTTTTTTTTTTTCCTGTTTCCCTCCAACCCGATTGGTTCTCCACTCCGGCGTGTCGCTGGCAACTCTCAACCCCATTGCGTTCTTCACATCTCTTGGTTTATCTCTCTTTCTGTTGCTCCTCCCCCCCTCCCTGTCAACAGTCTCTGGTGCAGAAGGCTAAGACGACAAAGCGGGCGCAAGTTGGTGTGGAGTGGGTTAGCTTTGTAGGCATTACATTTCAGGTGGCGTGTAGATTCCTCAGTGTTGAGTAAGTAGTGGGTGGTGACAAGTTGTCAGGCAGTGTCAAGGGGGGGTAGTAACAGCCTGTGTGTGTGTGTGTGTGTGTGTGTGTGGGGCTATGCTGCGGAAGGTGAATACAATCATAGAGGGTTCTGTTGCTATTTAACGCTTCGATTTCCCCCTAGGAATAACATTCCTGGTTGTTTGGCCTTCGAAAGTAGTTGCTGATGATTTTTTATTTTACAAGTGCAGACCAAAACACACATACACAGAAAAACACTCATCTTTATAAAAAAAACTACACCACTCATCTGACAAAGTGACACTGGTTCCAGAGGAGTGGAGGCCAAGGTAAAGCCAAGAAATACTCAGCATGTAGTCTTTCATGCTGTCACCCTTCACCTCCTCCTCTTCCTTCTCCTCGTCGGTCTCTCCAGTTGAGTCACCCCGGGTTGCTTCAGTGCGCTGTTTTCTCAGCATTTGTACATCGTCAATAAAACCTTCTAAGTAGAGGTAAAGAAAAAAGATGAGTGAACTATGACCCGCAGCGGGTGTTCATTATGAGGCCAAACAACCACCAATAATAAACTAAAATCAAGTGCAGCTTCAAAAAAGCACGAGCTGATAGCATGATAAATAAGCAAAGGTTTATTTATTTAATTTTGTCTTATTTTTTTTATTATTTTCATGAGATTTGAATTTTCCGCAAATAAATAGGGGGGTAACAATATGATTCAATATGATATGAATATATCAGTGATTTGCTTGCGAGAAACAGACGCAAATTCCAAAATATCATCAGTGACATTTTCACATAAATGTTATAAATGTTAAATCTTCTAAAGCTGCTTGAAGCGATAGCGGTAAGTAAAAGCCGGGTAGCTTATGGCCCCCAGTGGGTGATCATCATGAGGCAAACAAACCCTATCTTCATGTAACTTACATCAGTTTGATATGACTTATTATGATATATACCATGAATTAATGTAAAGTTTTACGTTAGCCTAAAAAGGTGGTAAAATCTATTCAGCAAAAAAAAGGGTGGATAAAGTGTATTTAGGTATAAACCTCGTCCTACTCTTCTTCTTTTTGTAACTTCTCTCCTTTGTTTGGATCCCAGGAGGGGCTTCCTGTAGGAGGGAAATATACTGTGAAATGAGGATACAAATAAACTGATAAACAAATAAACATAAGAATAAGGGAATGATCTTGTACACTCGACTTATTCAGTACAAGGGAACGAGGTCTATCTGGTCTCCTCGATGTGGTAAATAGTTAGCTCGACCACGTGCTTGAAAGTTTGTGAACCCTACAGGGGGTGGTCATTATTTCATATATTCCATCCGTCCGTCGCCGTGGCAACAGGGCAAGCAGAGCAGCCCAGACGTCCTTTTCCCCAGCAACTTCCTCCAGCTCCTCCTGGGGGGAGCCCCAAGTGCACCCGGGCATGCTGGGAGATGTAGTCCTTCCTGGGTCTCCCCCCAGTTGGTCTTGCCCCTCCTTAGCATGTGGCATAATTTCCTCTAAAACCATATGAAACTGGTAAATATAGATTCTTTATTTCAGTTAAGGAAAGGGGTCATTTTGTTTAAACAAAGACTTCATGGTAAAAACTTTCTATAATTACACTCACTGTGTATTTTGTTTCATACTCATTTTGAGCCTTCTTTCCTCTTCTGTCCCCTGGTTTCTCTCTCTCTCTCTTTGCCCAACTCCCTTTCTGAAGCTTCCCGGCCGAGTGTTCGGTTGATACCGAGGCTAAACGTGCAAACGCGACGCCAGGTCCCGCAAATTTAATATGTAAAAGAAACAAATATATTCTTATGTTATTTGGTTTGCTTGTCGCTCCTTGTACGCACACCCTGTTATGGGGCGAAGCGTCAGCTGCCGTGGTTCAGGCCCATTAAATCTGAATGCCGCGGCAGTTACATGACGTTTATTAAAATTTTGCCGCTCGGCTCGCCAGCTGCGCGTGTTAACTCGGTTATTTTTAGGTGCCGGTAATGGCTTACAGATTATAGCAGGTTGCGGGGCCGACAACAGAGCCTCATAATAAGGACTTAATGAAATATGAGCCTTCAAGCTTACTCTTGTTTAAAAGGTGCTCCAGTAACACTCTCTCTCTCTTTTTCTGTCTATGTCTGTTGTTTGTTCTGTAGCTCCATTCTTTCCCTCCCTGTTCGCAGCCTTTGCATAAGAGGCCGTTTATCAAACCAACTGGGGAAGGGAGAAGGAGTAAAAAAAAAAAGATTGATTACACTGTTTGAGTAGAAAAAGTTTTGCTCCTGTGAGTTCATTATTCCTCTGGAAATCTAATGGAAGCAGCCGAATCTTCAGTTGCACATATGATATTGTAATGCACTGAGTAATGCACATACAACCGCAACAGGGACTCACGCATGTTCAGAAACAACGCATATGGTGGACGTTTATTTTGCAGACAATAACCCCCCCCCCCCCCCCCCCGCTCGCAGTAATGGACTGGCTGACTGGTTTTCTCTACCACTGCTTTTGCAGCTCTTCAACCCTGACAGCGGAACTCAGTCCTTGACTGAAGGTGCCGGTGTTTTTGTACCCTGGCCCCCGACCCTCCAGCAATGCTGCACGTTTATTTTTATACCATGCGAGCATGCTGAAAAGCAGCATGATTCGCCTAGTCCTTTTCCCGTGTCTCCGAGCTAGAAGCGGGGGATCCAAAGGCTTTTTACTCGGAGCCACCCCCCCGATTCTTTACATTTCTTTCTGTCATTTCTGAATTTCAGCTTCTTTGCCTCCCTTCATCTCTCCCACCCTCGCTTGTTTCTCATTTCTCTCTCTCTGTCTGTAATACTTTCATGTGGGGAACTCTTTGCATGTTGTACCTTTACACACAGTACGCATGCATAACATTAAAGTACCTAAACATTAAAAAGATGGTTCTACTTATTTTCTCCATCATCTACCACCTCTTCCATCGTTTTCTCTTTGCGGTTACAAGCAAATTTGTGACGCAACTGTGAAGCCCCTGTATTGGATTGTGGATTGAAGCTGATTTTGTGGATAAAAGAGAGACACCTTCATGATATATTGGAGTGCCTAGAATTGATCCAAATGAGCCTTTTTAATCCAAAGAACATTCTAGCCCTCCTATTTGTTTTCCAAGCTTATTTCTTTTGCTGATATTCTTAAATTTGACAATTTCACACCAAAAAGGATTGTATTGTGTGTGTATCATATCCATCATATCAATGGGCTCACACACACACATACATACATACATACTATGCACGCAAATAGTCAACCACCACGACACCACCCCCTCCTCACTCACACCCACACACACACCACATGCCATGTAACCAGCTCCTCTCCATTTCAGGTGTGTGTGTTGCAGTTGTGTTGTTTTTTTCCCCGATCCTAACTTTCCATTCCATTTAACGTGATCAGTTCATTAGGAAAACGAAGCGCGAGTGTGGCCTTGGAATGAGTGGAATGAGGCCTTGTTAACGAGGGAGAGCCTCCACCAGCTCAGATGAAGGCAAGCTAAAAAAAGAGAGAGAAAGAGAGGGGGCGAGAGAGCAATGTGAGAAACCTTCAGGAAGTCACACACACTGTTTGAATTTTTGAGATCAAGCCACTCTCAAATGACAATTCAGTGATGAAACTTTATTGACTTTATTAGTTGTCGCAAAAGTAATAGGATTCTGCAGGGGAAAAGGCAAATAGAATATAGGCACACAATGAAAATATAAAATAAACAATGAAAATGGCAGGAATAACAAACTAAGAATTAAACTAGAATTAGAATTAAAGAAAAATATATCCAAGGCATTCCAAAATGGGTTAAAAAGCCTTTATTCTATTTGGCTAGTCTTTATGATAAGTTACACACCAAGAGGAAGTGACCTCAT
Source organism: Hoplostethus mediterraneus (assembly GCA_034670385.1). Lineage (NCBI taxonomy): Eukaryota > Metazoa > Chordata > Actinopteri > Trachichthyiformes > Trachichthyidae > Hoplostethus > Hoplostethus mediterraneus. The sequence goes on from JAXDDW010000059.1 coordinate 1,270,904, forward strand.
ATATACTATGATTGGTAAGCAGACTGGAATGATTACCAATGATCATCTCAGAGTGCCACGTCATGGTCCATAAGCATGACACAGCAGATGCAAAAATACAAAGATGACAGAACAATATAAAGATGCAACATGCAAAAGAGCTACATAGAACCACCAAAGGGGCATTCAAGAGGGCGCCATTTGTGGCTTTTAATGTGAAAATCCAGTGACGCTCACAGCAAAGATAGAAGTAGATTCTGGTTTAGTATGGATTTTAATAAAAAGATGGAACTTTAATGATCTCCGTGGGGATTTTGGGTCATCGCAGCGACAAAATAATAATAATAGGATACAGCAAACAGGTATTACAGGTATTAACATAATGCAACCATTCCAGCTTGTTAAAACAGAGTATGAATGCAATTTATGGAAAAGAATTACAACATGATGAGGTTGTTCAAAATAATAGCAGTAGAAAATAGAGACAAAGTAAAAAATAAAGTAAATATGTACAATATGAAAATGCACAAAAAAGTGAGGATCCCCGAAACGCCGCAGGCAGAAACAAACTAATTTCTCTCAACTCTGCGACAGTTTATGTAAAGATAGAGGAAAATAAGAGGAGCAGCTCACAGCTGCAAAAAACAAACAGTTGATGCAACACATATTTCCCCCAAGAAAACAACAAGCTGGAAACAACGTCAGGAAGCAAACAGGCATCAGGTGTCAAGACGTGAATCCCAGGATTGTATTTTTGTGCTGTGAAACATGCCTTTTTCAAAAACAAATGGAATACAAACTTCCCATAACTTTCCAATTAACCACAGATAGAGCTTTGCTTTTTTGTTTTACCAGAAAATGTCGGAAAATGCACTTCAGGAGTCACTTATTTTCTTTTCCTGTCTCCAGAAAGTCTGCTTGGGTTGATGCCAGGCAATGCAAGTCAATGAAGAAATGGAGCAGAAATAAAACCGACTGAAAAGTGTTCTGTCTGTACTTTTCTATACACAACTACAACTACATACATAACTACAAGAGTCAAACACAAATATCCCTAATGCTTACATGGCTGGCCACCACTGGGATTATGGCCCACTGGGCCATAATGTTCTTTACCTAAGAAAAAGACTATTGGAAAAGGAAAATTGTCCATATTTGGAATGAGGACAGTATCACTTTTGCTTTGTGGGTGCTTTGACTCATCATTGATCATCAGAGACCACATACAAACCTACTTAACAAAAGGCAACGGTTACTTAGACAAGAGGATGTATGGGAATTGGAACAAGAAATAAAAAGGCTGATCAGTGCTGACAAAAGCAGCATAAGGACAAGGTGGAGAGCGCTCTGATTGGGTGCAGTGCAAGGAAAGAGACCATGCATGACAAGTGGAGCCCATAAGAGCAAAGGGAGAAAGGATTTAAGGTTTTAAGATATTGGCCCTGTGACCCCACACACACACCTGCATGCCATTGAGGAAGAGACATAGGCCGAATCTCAATTCTCATTTTCACCCCTACGGCTTCGGCTTGGCCCTCGGAACAGAGTCACAAGGGGTAGTGGTAGAAATCTCTCTCTAAGAAATGGGACAACCCTTCACGACCCTGATACGTCATCGATGACGTTTACATAAACAGACGGGACGAGTTTGTTATCGGAGATTACTATGGCAATAATGGTATTATCACAGTGACATTTGCCGTTCATCTGATGGAGATAGAAAAGCATGGACGCTCGCGATTCGTTCACAACTTATACGTTTCACGCTACCAATCGATCAAACAAGTCATCAAATAAAAAAGACCACTGCTTCATTACCAGTCCACTTCTTGACAGAATAAGCGTTAGCGGTGCTCTGTAGGCTAGCAAGCCGGCTCCTAACGTTACCCTGCCAGTCTGCACTGGTATTAGAGGAGCCGTAACAAGTGCAGCAACTTCGCTGCTGAACTTTAGTTATATTTCGGGCGTCATATGCCAGCAAAGGGGGGAAATGCGACATGGAAATATGTCAAAATGCAGGACTGTCATGCACAAATCAGCCTAAAAACAATGTTGTAACGTTAACTAGCGAGGTAGAGACATCGGCATACTAGCGATTTTTTGTTATGCTTGTTATAAAGAAAAGGTCTATAATACATTGAAACGACATTAAACTAAGATAATACCACGGTTAGAATATTTTTTAAATCTTTATTAACGAAGAAAATACTACATTTGTGGTTCACTTTGGATGGTAGTGTAGCGTTCGCCATGATCTTCCAGTTGATTCGCAGGTCATTCTGGGAGACTTCTTCTAACCATTGGTTTGTAGTGTGCCCCATTTGGAGGGCCATGTAGCCCTAGCACTTCGCCCTACCCCTCAATCCCAAGAGAATTGGGACACCCCTACCCCTACACGTGAACGCGCAAAACGGAGGGGAAGGGCTAAGCGGGTAGGGCCGAGGGGTGAATTGAGATTCGGCCACTGTCTACCAATCAGCTACCCAAAAGGCCATCAAACTCTGTAGTGCCTACAAAAGCCCAAGTCCTGGTGGAATCCCTGGCCACGCTCTTAAATCCTCATCAATCGGCAAGGCATTTCTTCAAACATTTTCCAGCTTTTGACATTTTCCAGGAAAAAGTCAGTCATTGTTCCTGTCCCCAAAACGGCTAAACCATCCTCTCTAAACGACTACCGCCCCATTGCTCTGACATACCTCGCGATGAAATATTTTAAAAAGGTCATCAATGTTTCCAATTGCCTATCAGGCAGCGCAGGGATGCCCTCCTGACCCTGCTTAATGTGCTTTACGCTTCATCCTCTACAACAACTGTGTCAGTTGTCATCCCAACAGACGCCTAATTCAATTGCTCTAGTTAGCCAGTTAGTTGGTCAAAACAAACTTTTTGAGGAAATTGTCCTCCTTTGATGTGGACCGTTTTTGTATAACCTACTGGTAGTGATGATGCTGCAGATTGTTGTAATGTAATGTCATATCATGTGTTATCGCAAACTTTTTACCACCAGAAATTCTCTGTGAGGGATAATAAAGTCAATCAATCAATCAGTCAATCGGTTATGGAATCTTTTGCCAGTGAGATAATATAATCCAAAGATTTAATTTTTCTGTTGTTGGAATTTTATACTTTCACATACATTTCTAAATAAATAAATGAATAATGAATAAATTAATACATTTCTACTCTACTTCAATTTTGACTCATGACATTTTAGTACATAAATTATTAGATTATTTGGCATTGTGACAGACCTTGAAAACGACCCCTGTATTTTACAGGACATGCTGTATATGAGTGTTATGAGCAGAGTTGTAGATCATTGAGTACTTCATCAGTGCAATGGCACAGTAGCACATTTCCACAATCAAAACAGGAAACACCTTGTTCCTATGGGACTCAAATTATCGAGTGAAAATGAGGAGCTTGGTTGAGGAAACTTGGCCCAGAACAAAGCAGCGGAGTCGAAACCTCCCCTGGCCTTCTGGAGTGAAGTCTTCTACCCTGATGTCTGTAGCCCACACAGCCTGCCTCTGTAAACTCCATCCATCAGGACTCTTTAACGCAAAAAGGCTGACTTCGACACACAAAGTTTCCTCGCCCACTTGGTTCTTGGATGTTTCTGGGGAAGCTCCAGGCCCTGTGGTGAATCGGTACTTTGCTTCTTGGATGAGTTTTATAATTCTCCCCCTGCGGACAAGCAACTTGATCCACCGCCGGGATGCCGTTCGGCCAAAAAAAAAAAAAAAAATCAAATTCTCTTTTCTTCTTTAAATGAGAGGCTTTAAGAGTTGCCAACCTCGCCTAGCCTGCCCTCTGACTTGTTCCTCCTACTCCTCTACCTCCTCATCTTCCCTCTCACGGGGATGAGAGGGTCCTGGCACTCTTTTAGAGGTTTTCCTCCGTGTGGCTGGCCTGTTCAGTCGAGCCTTTCAACAATGAAATGGAAGTGTCTGATGAGTCTGCCCACGCGCCTCTCTTTTTCTCTCTCCACTGATGGACAATGATTTAGGGTGCGATCACACCTACAGTTGATTTTCTTTGGTCCAAGCCATAGTGCATTTTTGTATGTGGTTTGTTTAGGTTCACTCTGTCAAATTACAAGTGAACCAGGGCTTGTAAACAGTAATCTTGTGAGTCACATGGATACCAATGCTTTTCCTCTCTACACCACTCTTTCACTCTCAGTCTGTTTGTTGCCTCTCCTCCCTCTTGCTCTCTGGCTCTCATTCTCTTGCGCTCATATCTCAGCTTGCATTCTGCCTCGCTTTTAACTCTCAGTGCCTTCATCTCCCTTTTTTCTCTTTTGCTGCTTTTTAGCGCTGCTGGGCTGATGCCATCCCAGTGGTTGTCCTTGAGCACAGAGAGCTGCTTGGCAGTGGAAAAAGGCTTTAGAGGAGGTAGGTATCCAGACATGGAGAGAGAAACACAGGCTGAAAGAGCGACAGGTCAGACCAGGATACAGGATACTGGGAAGGTTACTTTCAAAATGCAATATATTACAGATTACCTAGTTTAAGCAATAATCTGTGCCATTTCATATAAATAAATGTCAATAACACAATAGTGATCCATCCAGCCAATTCATGAAAGCTTTTACATTTGCTGTTGCTGTAGGTTGTTTCTGTGAAAAATCCTCATGTTTTTATGGAGTGATATCACTGCCACAGTTTGCAAGTTAAAGATAAGTTTTGAAAAGTCCAAGCTCAGTTTGCGGGAATTAATTCTGTGATTGTAAGAAAGTTTTGCATGCTGGAAGTTTGAATACTTGACAGAATTTTTTGAATGCTTGTATATTAATGTTATTTACGACTTATAGTACATGTAGTATTAAAAAATAAAGGTATGGCCACTAAAGTCGAAAAAAAAAGATGAACTACTCAGTTCATTATAGCATACAGTGCAACACCTGTGTGCCTTAAAAGTGACTATTTTGTTACTTTTCATGTACCTCATCATTGCTACTTATATGTGGTAAGTACTTGCTCCACTTTAATAAGTATTGATGGCAGGATGACAGGTTACCAAAACTCTGTCCAAGCTATTTTGCGACTTTTGTTTTGAAGCCCTGGTTTACATGTAGGCTAACTGGGCAGTGTGAACCTAAACCAGCAAAATACAAAAATAAACAACATTTCCACTATGGTTTGGACTAAAGAAAACAAACTGTAGGTGTGGCTCGCTAATTGGTGGTCGGGCTTTGTAGTGGCACCAAAAATCCAATAAGAACAATCTAAGCATCTGTGTTGACCTCACAAAGCTAAATGAGGCAGTGTACAGGGATACAGTATCAGTGGGCCAGTGGCTGGCACAGCTAAATGGAGCTAAATAGTTTACAAAGCCTTGATGCCTGCTGGATTCTGGCAGATACCTCCAGCAGAAGAAAACGTGGAGCTTTCTACATTCATCTCACCCTGCAGGCAGTGCTGCCTCAACAGCTTGCCATTTGGCATCAACTCAGGACCAGAGTACTTCCAAAGACGCATGTCTCAGCCGTTGGATGGACTTGGGTGGCGTAATATGTCAGGAAAATTATATTCCCATATATGGGGAGGAGAGGGCACAGCACGAAGAACGACTCAGTTTTGGGATGGCTCCAGGACGCTGGACTGATGCTAAATGAAAAGGGGGCATTCGCCAATACAGACCTCAGGCCAAAACGAGAGTATCGGCTGACGCATAAGGAGCCCTCACACAAAGACATGCCAATATGACACCCCGCCGCCTACATCGCTCACAGCCTATTGGACACAGAGTGAAGATATGCGCAACTGCAGAAGGAATCATTGGCAGTAATATGTGGGAGGTTTAGCTCATACCTGATTGGACTTCAGTTTTCCATAGAGACAACAGTGCAACAGTGAGATCCTATTTGCAGTCAGCTGATGGAATGGTGAAAAAAAAGGGTGGCTCTGCCAAGACAGGAACAGGAACTGTGAGGTATTAGTATTATTTGCTAAAAGTCAACTTCTTTGGCCTGAGCAAATGATCGGCACAAATAAAATGATCAGATCAATAATAAAATCATTTAAAAAATAAAATAATTTTGCCATATCTTTTTGAACCACAATATACAAATATCCTAGATACCCTGGAGACATAAACGATCACTGTCTAGCTGCAGTTCTTGGACAAGGTGGTGATACTTTCTCAGTCAGTATCAATAGATTTATGCTATGCACCCACAGAGTGTTTTTTTTCCCTTTGTCTGTGAACGACAATGGCAATAGCAACAAATTTGCACTTGTCGAGATAAATGTTTCTGTTTACAGATTATCCACCCACCTATTTTCAAAAATGCCATGGCCCAGTGTACGATATACAAACATATACAAACTTCATATGTTTCATCCGTTTATGTCAGCCCCTCTTAGGTTACTAATATTTCTCACATATTTTTAAAAAATAAATGAGATTAGCAAGCATTGATTACCAGTGAAGTCCATACACCTCCATCTTTGGTCTCCTCCTTCAGCTAGCAAGCAACATTTTTGAGAGATGATTTCGATATTCGCAGCCAAAATATAAAGTTTGTTATTTGTGTGCTCTGTCCTGTTTAGTTATTTTGCTAACATAGTTAAGTATTCATAACCAAAACACAAAGTAAATTATGTTTCTCCTCTGTTATTCAAGTTATTTTGCTAGCACAGTTAAATATTTATAACCAAAACTCAAAGTTATGTGTCTCCTCTGTTACTGTTACTACTACTGTTAACATATTATGCTAGTTTAGTAAGCTCAGAAAGCAACAGTTTCTTTGTAGAAACAGTCTAGCTGCCTCGTCTAATTTGTAATGTATCAATTTAAGTGCATTTAACCATACTAAAAACACAATACATGCAGGAAATGGAGACTATACAAAGAAACAAAGAATTTTCCTTTACCTGAACCAGTTCTGCCGTGCAAAGGCAAAGTGCAGTATCTACAAAATGACCGAATTGAGAAAACGGGCCTTTTATATTTATCCCCTGCCAACAAAGAGCAATAAATCATACTCAATGTGGGTGTCTATAGTCTGTAGGACACAGGACTTTCACAAGAAATAGAACAGATACGGTACCAGTAAATAGTACATACAACTAATTTTCACGAAAATGCAGATACTGCACTTTGCCTTTGCACGGCAGAGTTGTATATCAATGTTCTTGTTGGCTTTGAGGTGCAACTTTGAGTAACTCCCATATTTAGCACTAAATCCTGAATAAGTAGATAAGTGTTAAAAATGAATATGTAATATCACCGTGATATTAACACATGCCATATCAGGCAATTAAAAGTTACGCGTTTGGGTGCATTTTTTGGCAAGAACTGAAATAAAAACCTTGAGTCATGGCGCTATGTAGAAAGACATAGTGTTGAAGTTTAACACATACAGACCAGAATCCTCTTCAGTCAAGCAATCAGTGCTTGTCACCTCCCGTCTGGACTATTGCAATGGAGTCTTAGCCAGGGTCCCTAGCAAATCCCTGGATAGGCTCCAGTACGTTCGTAACTCTGCTGCCAGAGTTCTCACCCATACCAAAGCCTTGCAGCACATCACCCCCACCCTCATCCACCTCCACTGGCTCCCAGTCAAGTACCGCATCACCTTTAAAATCCTGCTCCTCACCTACAAGTCCCTTCACGCCCTTGCTCCCCAGTACCTATCGGACCTTCTCCATACCTACACCCCTACACCCCGACATCCCGAAATCTCCGTTCCTCTGACACGGGACTGCTCACCACCCCCCACACCAGGTTGGGGACTCTCAGGGACAGAGCCTTCAGAGTGACGGCCCCCACCCTCTGGAACTCACTCCCTGTGGAGATCCGCAATGCTGGGTCCATTGAAGTTTTTAAACAGCGGCTGAAGACCTTCCTCTTCAGCCAGGCCTTTGGACCCAGCTGCTGAATTGTGGCTCTGTAATTTTTTTTTCTGTCCTTTGCTTGTCCTATTGTCTTCCTACCTTTTAGCCTATTTGTTATTTTCTCACCTTATCTAGTTCTTCTCTTTTCCATTGTTAAGTACCATGAAAGGTGGAAATAAAATGTCACACTGTAAAATGTTATCTTTGGAATAGAAACAACACAACCAAATCAGTTTCTGCATTTGTATTACTAAAATATCACAATTTATATAGGACGAAAATGTTTGTTGCCATTTCTTTATTCTTTATTAATTTCTTTGTCTTTATTATATTATAGGTGCATCACCAAAACATTTTTGAATCAATTTGAATAATTTTCCAACCCTGGGATGAGAACCTTTAAGGGCTCATACACTGTTATAATACAACATAATCTGTTATACGTATATGCTTTGAGTGCATCATTAACTCAACCACATATTCATCCACTGCACAGTGATTTTTAGCTGTACAGTCTCCCATCACCCACCACCTTCACTTCTTATGAGAACAGTGTAAGTATGTCCGTGCACGCATGTACGTGCATGTGTGTGTGTGTGTGTGTTGTAAATAGAAGGTGTGGCATTGTGCTTTGATGGTTTCTAATTTGAAAGCAGCTTTCTAAGCTGTCATTAGCAGGTATGTTCTCACTCTGGGAATTATCACTCCTGCAGTGTATCAACGCAGCAAGACATTAACACCAATTAGACGCTATGGTAGATGAATTCAGTTTACATTCCTTTTACAACTGAATAGTTTAGGTTCAAAGACAACATCCGTACAGCGCTGGTCAGTCAATTATACAATAAATACAGTATGTAATTAATCAAACTGCTCAAACTAATCAAACTCATATCTGTCATTTCAGAGGTGGACGACACTAACTGGACCAGATCTGATTTAAAAAAAAAAAAAGGCCAGTATTGACAAATCGATATGTCCGTCTAACCCTATTTAAAAGTCTGTGTTTTTACTTGAGTAGTACTTACTCTCACACTTTAGCCTACTTTTGCATGAATAGGCTTCATTTTCAGGAGTATAATGACAGCTGGCATTTAAAGCCAAAAGTCATTCTGGATTTTACCATCCATAATTGATGTGAGCTTAAAAAAAGGAACCGTCATCTAAAAGGCTGGACTGATGATAATGAGTTCAATTATTAGCAAGCATTACGCCAAAATGGAAAATTCCATAATTTTTGGCATGATGATTTGGAACATGCACAGAATCTTAATGATTGATGGTTAATGGCTACTGAGCCTTTTACTTTTTACTTTTTCTTGAGTCATATTATAGAAAAGTACTCCGACTGAAGGGAACTGAAGTAGCAGTAGCCTGTACTTGAGTCAAATATTTCACCGCTCAACTTTGACGGTGGCCGTTTTAAGAACTTACTTACTCTGAAGGCTGCCACAGCTGCGATGCTGGGAATGTTGATGGTAATGATGAAAAATCAACGCTTCCACACAACGCTGAAGAATGGCGCTCATATCCACGCCAGCCCCTCCAAGGAGGAGGCAGATAGATGGATGGACGGATGAGCAGAGGAGTGGAGCATCATGAAGTCTGCCTTGATGGAGAGGGAGAGAGAGAGTGGGGACAGATGAGTGATGAGCGCGTCAGACTGATGATAATAGAAAAGACAGGATTGATTAGCAACGCTCGGCTGTGCGCGGGGAGGATGGAGAGGGAGATTCTGCAACACAAAGAGATACTGAAGAGATATTCACGACTCACAAAACATTTATGAGAGACTGATGTAGCATGCACGCACAGTTCTGGCCAAGATTATTGGCACCCTTGCATTTCATGCAGATAATGTACAATATCTTCTGAAATAACTTTCGCAAGAACTGTACATCCTAGGGTTGGGAATATCATAACAAGATCATAACATTTTCATATGAATGTAAATGTAAATGTATGTTTTGGATTCATATAACACAGGAAGTGATGTGCTTTACATTTCCTGTTGGTTTAATAGTTAGCATGAACAGCCATAGCCACCGTGGCTGAACAGACAAAGAAAAGAGCGCCACCTACAGGAACTCCATCAACAGAAAATCCAAGCAAAAAGACATCACAATACTGGACACACTGTTTGATTGACAGGTTATCTCTGGGAAGAGCAGTGCAGAAACACCACAGGGCTGAGCACGAAGGTGGAGACTAAATTAAAAAACACCACAGCAATTAAGGTGTCAACTGTAAAGTTTCACCTTATCTAATGCACCATTTGGAGAGCACTTCTATCCAAACTTCTATCTACAATGCCATTTAGCACACACATACACATGCAGGGGATTATATACTTTGAGGTTAGCTTCTGAAAAAAAAAGAGCAAAGACATTTTTGCAAACAAAAACAAAGGCAGAAAGAGCAATTCAATGTGTAAAGAGGACTATATACTTGGCAGAGTTTTTGATTCACTGGCTGTCTGTCTCATCACACTCTTCTCGTAATTTAAATTCTGTTGCCAAGACACACACATGCGAACGCACACACACTAAATGCCTTAACATGAATAGCATACACCTTAAAAGTATTTCATCCGGTATTCTAGGTGTATTTGAACTCCTGCACAACCCAACCCCACCCAGAGGCGTTTCTAGTGTGTCATCTATCCCTTCATACGCAAACCCATCCCTCTGCTCTCGCCCCTTCACAGCGCTGTTTTGCCTTTCAACCTCAAAAACATCATTGTTTTTCACGCCGACACACTTTCATGTGTCTGACTATGTGTTTGCCTGGGCTTCAGAGAAACGGCAGATCTGTCAGTGCAGTTTAAATGCCATCCTTTGCTCTCTGCCCTCTCTCTCTCTCTATCCACCTGGTTCCTCCCTCATTCCATTTCAACCAAAAAGGGACATATGACATTCGTGTGTTATGATTTTTGTTCCCTGTGATGACATCGAGGAGGACTAGCGATTTATTCACTTGTTCATTCATCTGTTGGAAACACAATATCTTGGGCATTGCAAGCATCTCCACAAAGCGACAAAACTTAATGCATCTCTGTCCCACACAATAAACAAGTTAAAACTAGCTTAGCGCTAAGGCCTTGCTAGCCAGCTGTGAGCATCTTAGCTAACAAAGCAGCTAACACTGGTGACTGGCTACAGCTGACGCTAACCAAGCTGAAGCACACAACACACCAGCCGCAACATTTTAAAGTTTTTGAAAAAACAAACAAACAAAAAAACACTTGAAAATATTAGTTAGCTACCAATGGCAGTGGAGTGACAATAAGAGAGCAGGGGGTGGGTCGGACTGAACTGTAGGCTCCTACCCACATGAGATAGTAGATGCAAATCTTTCAATTTAACATTGTCCTTTTAAATGTATGTACCAAGAGGGTGTGTGGGGGTGGGGGGTGAACCAAAATCCCCCCTGTTCCAGTTGTAGTAATGTGTACTACTACAACAACTAATGTCACTGCTAATGTACACTTAGCATGGCCTAAGTAGTGTAAAGTACTTATAAATCAGAAGTGAGGAGCCGTATGCTTGGTCAACAGATGTGTACTTTATTGCCGGAACTGAAAGAAAACTGCACATGCGGATTGATCATTGACACAACAACTCCCGCGGAGGAAGACGCACTACAGCTAGCAGTTCAGGGGAGGCTGGACCATGCTGCTCCGTCTCAGTTGATGGATCTTGTTGCTCAGTCCATGGCTCTACCCACATCCAGTGGCGTGATTGATTGGCCGCTGGTGTGCTTGACCGAGGGTGCTGGCTGTTGCAGTGGTATTCTTTATTTCCGCTCTCCACAATGTATGATCGTGGGGCGCTGTGTGGCCTGACAACAATATAGCGTAGATAGCGTTGCATCCTAATCTTGTTTCCAGGTCGCAGGGCTGGACGAGGATTACCTGCTCTCTTGAGGTCGTGGTGGTATTTTTGGATGTCCAGCAGGCGCTTCACGTGTATAGGGTCGTAGGCTGTGGGGGCAAGAAGCGCTTTAGCAGTACGCAGTTTTTTTCGCGGTCTTCTGCCCATGAGGAGCCGGGCTATGGAGCCTCAAATGGCAGCTCCAGCGTCTCCGTTGGTTGGAGTGGCTGTCTGCAGGGTAGCTTGTTTTGAAAGTCAGCACACTTGCCGCAGTTTCGGACTGACTCCTCGATTTCTGCACTCATGCCTGGCCAGTATAGCACTTCCCCGGTGCTATAACTATTCCCAGGTGAGATTGGTGTATAAGCCTCAGCACGTGCTGACGCATAGTGGGGGGCACCACTATACGCAGTCCCTTGTATATTATGCCATCAGACAACGCGAGCTGACTTCTTGAGTCCCAGTATGGCTGCATTGGTGTTGGCACTTCCCGCCTGTGGTTGGTCCAGCCTTGCTGAATTGTCTGTTGGAGCCCGCTTAACTCTTCTTTGGTGCATTCCTGAAGTTCTATTATTCTATTAGTATTTATGATCACTGACTGACACAAAGCTGTGCATGGAGACCCACTCCAGGCCAGCCATTTCCAGCGTACTTGCTGAGAGCTGCGCTCTGGATAGAGTGTCTGATAGCTCCATGTCCTTACCTCTTCTGTACTTTACCGTGAGGTCATACCACTCTAGTCGGAGGCGCATTTTCTGGATGCAGTTCTTGTGTTTTATTATGAGGTCAACTGCGGCCACTGGCTTTAGCTTGTGATTGGAGTATGAGCGTAGTACCCTCTTAGATCGCTTCAGCTCAACTGTGTGCATCAGTAGCTGATAATTGCCTAGTGTTATTGTGTTGCACTTTGCGCCGGTGTCTATTTTGAACCTCACTGCTTTAGACAGAACTTGAATGTCTACCACCCATTTATCCTCTTCAGGGGGGTGTCATGTTTCTTTTCAGCACTTCATCCTCCGCCGAATCTTCCTGCACTTGCTCTACATACAGAGTTCATTGCATGCTTCCTACACACAGCCACCCAGTGGCAGTAGGAGCATTCTGATCCTTTAGCTGGATACTTCCCTTGGTTTCACTTGTGTTGTGGGTCTTTACCACAATTTGGGCAATTTTGGGGATGGTTGGCTAACATTTGTCTTTCATGGATTTTTTCTCTCTGTCCCATGTTAGGCACGTTCCTGCTAGAGGAGGCAGTGTATTTTGGTTTGACGGACACTGCTGCTTGTGAGTCTTCTTCTCTGACGATCTTCATTTGCTTTTGTTACATTTCAAACTGCTGAGGGATTTCAATGGCTTTAGCAAACGTCAGCTCTTCCCATTTGTCCAGCAGTCTTTTCCTGTACTCATTTTTCTCTGACCCCCGCTATTATGGCATCAATCAACACATCATCAGCATCAGCGTACTCATAATCCATCAGTATAAATCTCAAGTCCTTAACAAAGTGGTCAAAACTTTCACTCGGTCCCTGCTTTCTCTGTTTAAACTCTGTTTAAAAGTCTCGCTGCACGCTTATTCTTCCTGGGTCTGATGTAAGTGGTGAACTTGTCAAGTGCTTTATTAGGGTTTTCTTTCTCATCTGCCTCCCAGGGCAGCGTCTTGTAGATTTCTCTACCTTGAAATGAGTCTTCCGCTAGCCATTTGAATTGCGGAGAAATCTGAAATAGAAAAATGTATCTTCCATTGTAACTTCAGTGAAAAAATCAGCAGGAGCATAACCTAGTAAAGGCTACTACCACAGGCATCTCAGCCATGGCAGTTCAACAAGGACCTAATGAAAATCCTACAGGCTCTTAAAACACATAAGCACATGGAGATGCAGGCCCTTCTGGCGAGCATAACAACCACTACGGACCCAGAGGGGAGGTGGGGGGCTGCATCATTTGTTGTAAGATGATGTCTTTAATATGCAAAACCAGAATCCACAGAGCTGTTACACGAGCTCCTCTGTCTCAGCATCAAAGCAGATACAGTCTTTTTAAAGTGGATAAAGTGATTGATTTCTCTTTGATGACTGTCTCTGCCTTGTAAATGTGAGGCAGAGACAGTCATCCCCTGAATGGAGGCAGTAAGAGATGAAACAGAGATGAGGAGGGAGGGTGGAGAGTGTACTGTTTGCACATACACACACACACACACTGACTGGCATGAAAAATGTAAAAGGTAAAGATCATCAGAATAATGAAGCAGGCAGGTTTTGTCTGTCTCTGCCCTTCAAAATCATCAGTGCGTCTTTCCTCTACGCTGGAAACACAAAAGAGATATGATGGGGATGGAGGTAGAGAGAGAGAGAGAGAGAGAGAGAGAGAAACAGTGTGCATCAATTTAAACTGCAGGGGGCACTGTAGTCTCACATAAGAAGTGTGGTTAAATCAGACTAGCACACACACACACACACATACACAAAAGCAGTGAGCCAACAGTGTGTAACATGGCGTGGGCAGCAAGCATCCTTGTGTCAAAATTCTCAAAGTGAGAACACCAGATCAAAGTTGGTGGATTCAGACTTTCATATGAAATGTGTTTCTCTCTCTGTAGAAATGAGGAGCAACCTTTAAAAAAAATAATAATAAAAAAAATCTTTCCCCAAACAAACTCCAAACAACCTAAATGCTGCAATCTAGATGAGAAAGAACTCGCAGAATGTGATAAAAATAATTTGTGTACATGTCTTAATTGGCCACAACAGCCATTATATTCGAGGAAATAATATGGAGCTGTTTTGCTGGTGAAAAAAAAAAAGGAAGTCATCATAACCTAAATCTGTTAGAAAAATCAGTGTGAGGCGGGAATGAGGCAGCTGACAATTTACCACAGCAGAAAAGGAAAAACTAAATGTGAAAAAGAAACTTAATTGTGTTTCTCCATCAGATGGACTGACAGCCGGCATCCTGCTGCAGGAAATTGCTGGCGCTGGAAACAAATGCATGCAACGTGCACACATGCACGCACACACACAAGAATCAAGGTGTCACCTGAAGCCAAGTGGGAAAGCTCAGTGGCATAATGTCAGTGTAGCCCAGTCTCAGAGTGGCATTAGATTACCCCCTCACCCCCCACCCCCCAACCAGAGTGCTGGTTCTTGGGGGTTGACTGATATTGTACTTTTATTAAAAATGTAATCTGTTCCAGTCAGTGTCGTTGTGATGATTGTGATTCAGTTTGATTGATTACATATTTATTGTAGAGTTGATCAATACTACATTGGTTGTCTATGATAAGCCCTTCAATCAGTTTCCACACATGTATGTATGGATATGATTGTATTATTATTATGTTATTATTATAATTAGTATTATTACCTGGATTGTAATGGAAGCTTTTAGTGTCTCGTGGTCTAACTGCTGCTTCACTGAGTACTTGTACACTTTTGGCATGGAAATGGTCACATTTACATATATTGAATATTGGCAAAAAAATCTCACTACTCACCTTCAAAAACCCATATTCGTTGAAACCTACTTTTAAGTAGTCAAGGCTTAGCTCTCACTAACTGTTCTCACCAGTTACACTTCATCCCTCTGCGTTAGCTAATAGCAGAATAGCTAATAGCTTACTGCATTAGCTAGTAAAGGAATCCACCAGTGTCCTGCAGAAACCTCCTATCTCCAACTTCAACTTTTCAGAAAATTGGCTGATTCGATTCAACGCATTACATAATAGTTTTGCTTGGTCCCAGGGTTATGAAATATTTTGTTCATGTGAGAGACAATGTCATCTGTCATAAAAAGACAACACTGGGGAAAGACGCAAGCCACAATATGCAATGTTTCACCTTGAGACAGGAAGTGTATTGTTTGTCCCGCCCTCCTCCTCCTCAGTCGGTCTAGTTTCCCGCCCTGACACGTGTCTTTTTCTTCCTGCTTTCCTCTGTTGTAGTTGTTGTTGCTGTGTCTCCCCTGTTCTGTGGTCACTAGCCTCACCTTGATGGCCGCAACCCAGCTCACGTCTGAATACAGCCATATCAAATAGTATACACCCCATCATTGAAAAGACAATTGCAGGCAGGGCATTTAGCTATGAACAACCAGGTTTACAGAGTGACACAGGCTGATAGTGTATAATATATCCTATTTATTTATCTATTGTTAATTTAAATGCCAGAAAAGTTGCATATTGCAGCTTTAAAAGCGCATGAAGTGATCTAGCAGGAATTAATGTCTCTAGTTTCTGTACAACCTCTGGAGCAGCCAAAGTCTACAGAAAACTTCAGCCATGGTGTCAAATGAGTTCAAACACTTATAAGTTGTTACTTTTATGACATCATTGTCTCTGCTTCCTGTTCCTGAGAGGAAGCTATATTCTTTATTCTGTCTGCGCCCACAGTGTATACCAGAAGAAGATGGAATTTTCAAAAACTATGGACATAACTAGCTTAGCGCTGACATTTCTGCATGAGCTCACAAATTCCTATCTTCTTATCTATAGTACAGCCACTCTATTTCTAGTAGGAGCAGTCAATACCCATTTCTTTTCCCCTTGCCAGTCCCACCCAAAAAACTGCTGTTAAAAGCAAAAGCCAAAACCACCACCACCATGAATCCATTTGGTAATGAATGGAAATAAGAATAACAGAAGCGCTACTTGCCCGTCTTTTACCAAGACGAGGCTACAGCACGCTTCATTTTGCTGGGGGGACCCGCTGAGACCCACTCAAGGACACCAATAATGAGAAAACTATTAAAATACATGTTTGCAATATATATATACGAACGGGAACAGCTGCCGCGGAGCCCGGGAAGAGTTGTGTTTCTACTGAGTGGGATGTTTGACTTGTGGGATAATACAGAGAAAGAGAGAGGAGACAGCCGGGGAAACACAAAAGATAGAGAGAAACGACAGGGCCTGATTGAAAAGCGTCACTGACAGCGGATGAATAGATGACTGCTGTCATGTATCTGTGGGAATGACAGCTATCTTCCCCGTCACCGTGTGTGTGTGTATAGAGAGTGTGTTCTTCGCTGTTTGAGGAGTGACAGGGACTGAGGAGACAGGAGAGGAAGGACAAACACACTGTATATAGACAGTAGGTCTCGACTGATGTTCGATATCTCGTTAAATTTGAGAATTTCATGCCAAAAAAATGACTCAGGGTCAAAAAGCCTCCAATGAAACGCAGGATAAAGAAATTTAGAAGAAGGAGCCTGATGTTTCAATCGATGGCGGGCACTTCCTGGGTGTACGTTCCCCAGCAGGAAGGGAATGAAGACATACTTGCGTCTCAGGAGCAGTTGATTGTCTCCGAAGCTTCCCCTCTGTTCAGTCTGTCCAAAACCCTCGATCGACAAGCCTTTTGCCTCCGGGGTTTTGAAATCTTTGGTCCGGAAAGAAAGAAAGAAAGAAAAGAAAAGAAAGAAAGAAAGATCTAATTTCATTGTAGGTGCAGGTCAGGGAGGAACCTCTTCACATGGGAGGTGGCGGACGACACGGCCGATATCCAATACTTAATGAAAGGCCAATATTGCCCGGTGTATCAGTACAGATAGACAAAAGGCCAGATAGGGAGAAAAATGATGATTAATGAAGACAATGAACTCGGTTGATCTTTCCCCATAGTGTGTGTGTGTGTGTGTGTGTGTGTGTGTGTGTGTGTGTGTGTGTGAGTGACCGTTCAATGGGCTGCGAGAGACATATTAGGGAATGTTTTTTTAATGAGGCTCCGGAGGTTCGCGGAGGTCATTTTGAGGGAAAGAGCCTGAGTAAACTTTATTAAAATAAACTGCTGCAGAGGAATTGATGTGGAATCGCGAGCACATGCCAGCACACAAGGATGTAACTCCTTTCCAAACCGGGGAGATATAAAGTGTGTGAGTGAGTGTGTCATACCTCATTAGTGGCTGGAGTGCTAATTGGTGAGCTCTTTCTCTCTCTCCAGGCCCACCCACCACTCTCCTTATCTCAAACACACCCCAAATGATACACTGACACTAAGGAAATGAATGTCACTCAGAAATAACTGAGAAATGTACAATATATGGGTTCAGAATCGTATATCGTGATATGATGCAGTTTGATTGATTAGATATTTATTGTAATAGTAGTAGTAATAGTAGTAGCAGTAGTAGCAATAATTGTAGTAATAGTAGTAGTAGCAGTAGTAGTAAAACTAGTACTAGTACTAGTAGTAGTAGTAATTGTAGTAGTAGTAACAGGAGTGCTTGTAGTAGCAGTAGTAGTATTAATAGTAGTAGTAGTAGTAATAGTAATGGTAGTAGCAGTAGTAGTAGTAGTAATAGTAATAGTAGTAGTAGTAGTAGCAGTAGCAGTAGTAGTAATAGTAATAGTAATATTAATAGTAATGGTAGTAGTAGTAATAGTAATGGTAGTATTAGTAGTATTAGTAGTAGTAGTAGTAGAAAATAGGAGTAGCAGTAGTAGTAGTAGCAATAGCTAGTAGTTAGTAGTTTCCACATATCCAGTATTGTAATGTACTACAATAGGCAGAAGGGAACCAGAGTCGGGCAGGAGTGACGTCCTCTTCGGGTCCCTATGAGGCTTGTAACTCTGGTATCCGCCGTCCTCCCTCCGTTCAGAAAAGGTTATTCCATCTGGCAAACGAGCAAGCAGTCATTTAACCGTGAAAGAAAACTAATAACCCAGATAATCCTGCTAAAAAAAAACAACAACAGATTTTGTTTATCTCTCCTTGACGGAGTGTTTGAGAGTGATGTCCTGCTCTCCCTGGTGCATTCTTTGTTCTATTGTTTGCCGATGTGTTTATCAGATTGCATTGTGGGACGGGTGACGGGACGACAGAGATAAATGGGATGTTTTGATGGCTGTTTGTGGCGCTAATGTATTTTAGTCACTCAAACGGTCTCTGCGGAAATAGAGTTAATGAGCACTCTGGTGTATATGGGGCGGATTAAAGTTATTATGCTGTGTTCAGATGAATAATGCGTGTTTGTTTGGCGCTGCAATGCTCTTAAAACATATTCTCCTCACTCCCAGGACAGTAGCGAGTGTCAGCCCACTTCCCTCGGCTCTCCTTTGTTGAGGTTGAATGACGCACATACACACGCACATGAGCAGGCACACACACACACACACACACACACACACACACACACACACACACACACACACACACACACACAAGTGAAATAACAACTGTAAAAAGCCTGAACAAAGTTTGGGGCACCAATTATCGTCCCCGCCATCTGGAGGACTTGGGACATCAAACGCATCACGGTCGCTGAGAATAGCCACGAAAAATAACAGGTGATTTGCGGTGCCCGTGTCTTATTTCTTGGTGTCGGAACCCCTGTTAGAAGTTTTGAACTGGCGTGGTCCATTATCCTCTGGCCAAAGCGTCATTACACTCTTGAGATCTGAGAGCTCTGCGATTTCGCAAATTTCTCCCTGTCAGATGAGAAGAAAATCTTCTCTCAGATCAGAGCGGAGAATCGCCTCTGCGCTGAGTTTTGATGTTGGGCTATTCCCTTAATCCGGCCCCTTATTGTATTTCACCTACACTGCCTCTTTGGTTTGCTTTAATGAGCTGTTATTTATTATTCACCTCTCATAATCCAACTGGCCTGAAGATTTAATAATTCAATTCATCAATGCACAGGCTTTTTTTCTTTTTTAATACGATTTTGTCTGAAGCACTGCAGCTGTGGAAATGCTGAAACAAGTTGATTGATTTGTATATCTGATGGCTGTGACGGGAGCAGAGTCACAAAGAAGAAGAAGTTGGCGTATTATTGCACTGCGAATTGTTGCCCTGTAATTAGGTTTGGCTTTACAGTGAATAGGTTGGTTTTGGGTCCCCGGCCACGTAGGTACCAAGTTACCCAGAGTAAGAGTGTGTCTTACTATTACTGTCACTGTTGAGGAAGTTCCTGAACATGGATTTTAAATATATCAAACGACATACATGAATAAAACGCATTTCGAGAAAATCACTTGGGCGGTCGGCTTTAAAGACGGCCGGGTTAGAGAGACTTCTCCTTCACCTGGAGGACCCCAGCATCCAACCCGCCGAGGTCCTCCTTCACCTGGAGGACCCCAGCATTCAACCCGCCGAGGTCCTCCTTCACCTGGAGGACCCCAGCATCCAACACGCCGAGGTCCTTCACCTGGTGGACCCCAGCATCCAACCCGCCGAGGTCCTCCTTCACCTGGAGGACCCCAGCATCCAACCCGCTGAGGTCCTTCACCTTGAGGACCCCAGCATCCAACCCGCCGAGGTCCTTCACCTGGAGGACCCCAGCATCCAACCCGCCGAAGTCCTCCTTCACCTGGAGGACCCCAGCATCCAACCCGCCGAGGTCCTTCACCTGGAGGACCCCGGCATCCAACCCGCCGAGGTCCTTCACCTGGAGGACCCCGGCATCCAACCCGCCGAGGTCCTTCACCTGGAGGACCCCGGCATCCAACCTGCCGAGGTCCTTCACCTGAACAAATGGCGGGTGTCATTGTGATAATACCATTATCGCCATAGTAATGTCCGACAACAAACTTGTCGCGTCTGTTTACGTAAACGCCATCAGCAAAATTTCAACCACTACCCTTTGCAACTCTATTCCGAGAGGCAAGTGAAAAAGCGAGGGACACTCGAAAACAAGGGGTAGGGGTAAAAATAAGAAACGGGATTGGGCCTTAGTGTACAGTATGTTGAGTAATTGATGATTAGTGATTAGCATCCAAAGTATGAAGGTAGAAGTTGATATGGTTTATTACTCTGCGGCCCCTAGATTCATAACTGAAAGCAAAATCTCACTCTTCATCATTAGTGAAGTCCAGTCAACCTCGCTAAAACCAGCTAGCTTAGCTGCCTGGCTAACTTCGCTTAGTTACGTTCAAAGCATTTTAGAGCTCTTCTACCATTAAAAGTGATTGATTTTTGATGGAATTTTATATCTATTTTACCAATCCCTTAAACAAGCGTGGCAGGTTTAGACGCAACATTAAAATTAACCATGCAGCCTCAGAGCTGCTAGACAAAGCTATCTACCGATTTTGGGGCCAATCCTAGTTAAGGTGACCAATGGGCCAAACTCCCAAAAAGTGCAGCCCATGACATTGAGGCTTACACTCACTTCATGATCTATTTAAAAAGTTTATGGTACTTTTTATAGTAGTGGTCCTCGGCTTACAAAATGATCACACCTTCAGAGTGTATCGTCTATATTTTACTGGTATCGTATGATGAACCTCATCGGTGTGTAGGGAATGAACTCTTTCTCGTCGTCTCCCATCGTTCCTGTTCTTCTATATGACGTCTCGTGGAACAGAAATGTCCTAAAAATAATCTTGAAAATGGATGCTGCGGGTAAAAACTGGTTCAGCTCTCCAACAGCTTTCGTGTCAGAGAACTATGGAGGGTGAGCAGAGAGCTACAGGTTACCCTTGGCTTTGAATTAATGAACCCCTAGGATATCAAGTAAAACATTGAGAGCCTACACACACACACACACACACACACACACACACACACACACACACACACACACACACAAGCATATCCTTCTGCTAATTGGAGCAGTAGTAAGTGGGAGTGAGCAGTCCATTCACTGTTCAAACCTGATGACTAGTTTTCTTTGATGTTCCAGCTCTCAGAATCAGATTATTGCTTTTTTCCCCCCAGGAACCACCAGTGTATCAAAATCACTATTTCAATTTCAGTAATAGCATTGCAGCTGCCAATCAAAAACAATAAGCCCTTACTTTTGTTATCATCCCCTCTAAATGTCAAATACAATATTTGTTTTCCTCTCGAATTAGATGAGAAATGGTAGAAAAGTTGACTTTCTCCGGGTGTATTCCTGCTGCTTTGATTTCATCCAGTCGAAGGATGACAAGAACATTGGACATCAAAGCTGTTTGGTTTCCTGATGGTTCACAGGAGAGGAAACTGACTGATTCTGATTTCAGAAGGGAGGAGAGGAAACACCACTACTGTAATGAAACAAGAAGAAAAAAGTAATATATTTTTGAAATTGAGTAACAACAATTTGTTGTATATTACATTTTTGGCGAAACGAGCCCATTATTGTGTGCAATGTAAAAATACTTTAATTCCATGGTGCTTGTGTGTGCCTGTAAAAGTGTAGTTGTAGAAGTAGTCAATGAATTTTCTATGTGGTAGTGCTGGGTGTTAGTCTCTGTCCTGGCCTAGCAGTGTGTGTGTGTGTGTGTGTGTGTGTGTGGACCTGCAGGGTTGATCCAGGAAACCCCCCAGAGAGAGCAGCCTCTTGGCCATCCATCAGCCCCCACGCGGCAGCTCTCCTGTGGGGAGAAAACAGAGCAGCAGCCTCCCCACCAGCCCGGAGAGCCACCGGGGCCCGGAGGACACAGGCGGCAAGGGGAGAAACCACTTTCGCACCTCCTTTGTTTCCCCGTGTTCTTTATGCATGACAAAACCAAAACCAAACTGGCAGAAATGAACTGCACTGAGCAGCGAAGCAATCTGTAAGAAAAAAAACGACTCTCGCGGGAGAAAATATTGACCTAAAAAACACAACCAGTGTGGATTTTTCCAGCATAACTGCATATTGGGTACGGCCTCGCATTTGTCTCGACTCCGCAACAATGAGCCATCATTTATACATCTGTATTATTCACAAACCCATTCCCCTGTTGAAATCGATTTTCGTTTTATTTACTGGAGGGGGGGTAAAAACAGAGAGGAAAAAGAAGCAGTTTCCCGCAGTATATTATCACTGTAAATCTGGGGAATGCACTGTATTTGCAATTCAAAAGATGGATTTATGTCGATAAACGCCAGTTTATTCTGTCCGCGGGGAATCACCGCCGTCGATCACTTTTGCAGACAGCCATTTTGGAGGTGGAAAGGAAACATCGATACGGGGCAGAGAAGTAATACGGCGCTGATGAGTCAGCAGTGCCAGCCCTGCCTCATTCTGGAAATATACAGTTGCGGCGATGCAACGGGGAAAGGCTGGAGAATGGAAAATCAGAGAGACTGAGCGATCGAACGAGGGGAGAGAGCGAGAGAGAGAGACGGTGTAAATTGAAAATGTCGGGAATTTGTTGTCTGCCACTGCCTCCGCTGACCTTTTTCCTGAAGGACAACTGTAAGAAACGACCACGGCGTCCACCAGATGCACAGCAGGCATTATGATGGATCAACTTCCACAGAGGACTTCCCTAAACACAGCAGAAGCCCCCCCCCCCCCTTAATCCCTGCTTTCTTTGGAAGTAAACAGCTTACAGAGAATAATGGGAAACAATAATGTGAATACATTTTGATTATTTGGCCGGGGGCCTTTTCATATTGAGATGTCGCCGAGGGAAAATCAATTACTGGAATGTGGACAAAATAGAATATAACAAATGCTTCAGCGGCCTACACGAGCACCTCTCATTCTAGGTGCTTATGTATTGTATTGTTGTACTGCAACTCATTATCGCTAGACAATACTTCTTCGACGAGAACTCGGAATTAATGTAATAACGTCCCATCGACGGCAATAAACCATGTAATAGCAGTAATAACAGTAGTTTTCTTCTTTTCATTCATACACAGGACAAGATGTTGCTATCCCTTGTGCCATAATCCAAGGAAAACACTTGTAGAAGCCCAACTCAGATAGAAACACGAATGATACAACCACCACCAAATGAACACCATTTATGTAACTTTATGTGAAATGTATTAACTTAATACATTTCACATAAAGTTACCAACTGTCAATGTAATCTTTTTTTTCTTGTCAATATTGTAATTATTAAATTATTGGGGTTTAGTACATGAACAGTAAATGTTAGTTAGTGCTAGTAAACCAAAGACCTCTACCATACATATTCGTCCGTTTTTCAGATCATAATTAATTATCAAATTTGTGAATGGATGACATCTTTGAAAATGTATAATATTTTTCACGTTAATAGGGAAAAGTTATTATAGTAATGGTAGGCAATTATATTAATGGGAAATGTGTTTCATTAACAGGATAGCCGATGTGCTACAGCTGTTAACGTAAAAAGGTCCCATCAACGGCAATAAGCCATGTAATAAAATAATAATAGTAATCATCCTGTTAAAGTGATTTCACATGAATGTAAGTTATCTACTATCAATGTAATCATTTTTTTCTTGTCAATGTTATAATTATTACATTATTGGGATTTAGTACATTAACAGGAAAAAGGTCACCCTTTTTCAGATCATAATTAATAGCCAAATTTGTGAATTTAATAATATTTGTGTTAAAAAGCAGCTATTGGCGATGTAGCTTGTATTTCTGGGTCAATTAAATGACATGATGCTCGTTTTTTCACAAAGCTTGCTTTCTTGCTCTTATGATCGCTACCGCTATTGCGTAAAAACCCAGCTGAACACGACAATTTCAGGCACGTCCTCTGGGAGCTGTCAAAAGGCATTCTGGGAAATGTCAGAAATCACTAACTGAAGTAGGATTACGCCGGGTTCAGACTGGATCGCGCGTGCAGGAGCCTGGCTGTTCACACCTGAAGCGCATTTCTGAACGGTCAAATCGGTTAACATGGGCGCCGAAAGGAAACTGAAGCGCCTTCGTGAAGGCTTTGCGGCGCTTCCGCGTCCGGTCTGAACCCGGCGTTAGATGATACAGGTTGAAGGAAAGTAGGTGCACCAAAAAACAGTAAATTACAACACAAAATAAACCCGACAGATCGATGATATATAACAATGTAAAAGTTGATACAATGCACAGTTTTGGGGAAAGACCCTCTGTTGAGGGACTTTCCATCATGAGTGCAGGGCCAAAAAAACACACCGTATGTCTGGGGAGCCCCTGCCCCACCCTAAGGCGTACATATCACCTCTGCGTGGGCTTATCCATCAGCTGTGTTGTACTTAAACCACAACTCCCGGCACTGTGAACAAACAAACAAATATAACAAGGCTTGGCATGCCTCCTGGAAGAAAGCAGCACGGCAAGAAGCTTGCTAAGGCTAGCCAAGCCCCCAACCAGGCGCACCCTCTGGAAGGAATGCAGCTATGATATCCCGAAATAACGCCTGATGTGCTCGCCGAGCCCCAGCGGGGTCACGCTAGAAGGCTTTTAGAGTCCTAACCGTCGGATTTCACGGGGTCACTGATGTCAGGACCTCAAATCTAACAGGAACCTTTGTGATCTAACGTATAGGAATTGGTCCTTCAATAAAAATTGGATATCGGCAAGTCGGTGTTTCCCACCGGCAATATCGTGGAGGAGAGGATGTGATTTTCCTCAACGGCTTCAGGGGTGTCAGTCTGTAAAACCTGCCATGAAACCTGCCTCACCCTGCCTTTAGGAGTTAACCCACCTAGAACTTCATTAGTCTGAGTTTTAGTGTCCCATGATGCTCTAAATGCTGCTTCAGAGGCGTTTCCACCCTGATGAGAATAAAACGTGTGGGGAAACTCTGAGTACTTGTCATATTTTGGACTTAAAAATTGTCAAATTTAAATTTATTGAATATACATACATCCTAATCTCAGTGTAAAGTGGAGTACAGTGCTGCTTTTAAGCTGAGATTCTGCACAAGAGAATGTTTGCGAGCTAGGGAAGAGTGTGAGAGACCAAGAGAGTGTGTGCACTGTATATATGTGTGTGTTTGCCAAGCAATAAAGCAATGTTTGGAGCGGTAGAGATATTTGCTGGAATGAAACGAGGCCGTCTTTGGGCCCTGGTCCCAGAAAGCGAAGGAGAAAACAGTCCCACAGGCCCCGTTATTTGATTTGGAGGGCTCCGCGACAAGGTATAAACTGATCAATTTGCTCCGTCACTCCGTGGCCTCTCTCAGGCTTTATGAAACCTACATCTGCCCTCCTGCGTCTCCTCATTTATTCTCCCCTTTTTCTCCTTTCTCCTTTCTATCTGTGTGATTCTCACTTAATTTCATGAAAAAGCCAGGTGTTTTAGTGAGACGGAAGTGTGTGTGTGTGTGTGTGTGTGTGTGGCTTGGCATTTACTGTATAGCCTAGAGTGGACTGGCTGAATTTACCCGCACACAGTCGATCTCCTTTGTCTGTCTGGCAGCCTGCTACACCATTATAGCATTACACATATCTCTGGCTAGTAGTGTGTGTGTGTGTGTGTGTGTGTGTGTGTTAGCTGATTGCATCGGTGATTGCAAAATCAAGCTCTGCTAGCATAGTTTCCATTCCTCTGTCTATGTAGGAGGTTGGGCCTTTTGTAGATGCTGATTTTTACATGTTTATTGAATAAAACGTGTCTGAAATTGTTTTTCAAATTAAAAATGACCTGAAACTCTACAACTAACTTAAGTTACAAAGGTGGCATGATGAACCTTGGCCATTAGTAATTAAGTGACGTGGGATTTTCTACAACATGGTGTCTGGAGTTTACAGAGAATAATGAAACGAACAAGACGCAGAAGTTCATTCCTGAGGGTGAAAACGCCAGAGGTCAGAAGAGAATGGTGAGACTTACATTCAAGCAAGTACAACAGCGGTTTGCAAGAAGTGCATCTCACAAACCGACCCAACCTTGAAAGGTGACGTGAAGACCGCGCTGAATTCCACTCCTGTCAGCAAAGGAAGTCTGGGATACATCACTACCTTTAATGTAAAGATACCACCAGTGGCCCTCTACTTCTAGGGTCCTCACATCCAGCACAAATTGCCTCGTCTCTCTCTTTACCCTCTTGTCCTCTTTCCTTTGCCTACATGGTCGATAGTGCACTCTAAAGCCCACTGTCTCTCCTGCTATTACGTGCCATTCTGTCCTGAGGTTGACTGAGATGGATGGATGGATGGACAGACGGACGGATGGAGCGAGGAGGTAGGTCACAGGTTTTGAAACAAGTGGAAAAGGAGGGCTGCCCTGAGATGAGTGTCTAGAGTGTCTGTCCATGAAAGGGAGAAGGGAGAAGACGTTGGAAAAAAGAGGGGGAATTGGAGGCGTTGAGGGGAGGTGAAGGGAGAAAGCCTGACGAATGGACAGATTGACATGCAGGGAGAGAAAAAAGATCGGCCAGCCAATAAGATCGCGCAGGAGGGAAAACGACAAGGTCAGATAATGAAATTGATTGCCGTGCACTGATGGGTGAAGGTGTTTTTGGCTTCACCTATCCGACAGGAGTAATGGCCGTGATTTCACTTCGATAAGGGCTGCTATTATCTTTGTTATTTATTTTAGAGTGGATGCATTTTGCCGCCTATTTCATTGCTCATCATTTAAAAGCCCTGTCCTTAATCCAGGAGCAAGCAGAAAGAAAGGCAAAGCACGTTGGTTGGGGTATAAATGGACAATGCAATAGCTGGATTGGGGCGCTTTGACGGAACTCATCATGGAATGGGATGGAAGTAATAATCTGTGACATTTTCATACAAATTTGCTGCTCTAAACACCTGGTAGGTCTTCCCTGGGGAGAAAAAATCCACTGCCGCAGAGGAAGTGATGCGTTTTCATGTTGCCGTTTCTTTTGAATTAAATAGAAGAACTGGCTGCATCGTTTGATTGACAGGTGATATCTGGGAAGTGCAGTGCAGGAACACCGCGGCGATGAGCGAAGGGCGATGAGCGCTGGGCACCGAAGAACCAAGGAATTTGAAGATTACCACTTTAATCGATGGACACCAAAATCGCCCAGGTAGATCATTGGCTCTGATATGTTGGTTGACTTTTTTTGCCTTTTTTCCCCCCTATGGCCGATCACTTCCCTCTTTCAGGAACATAGGTTCAGAGCGCAGGTAATAACTGGTGCGAGTGCCGGTGCGAGCGGTGGTAGTGACACCTCTCCCCTCCTCAGTAAAAGGAGAGAAAGTCTTTTTTTTTTGGAAGAGAGAGTGATAAAGAGACCGGCTTTGGGGAAGAAAAGAGATGAGGCGGAGAGAGAAGAGAGAGAGGGGGGGGAATGGATAGCATGTGGCAGTGCTGATAAGGAGGGATGATTGCATTTTTTTGGGAGGACACAAGGAGGATTTTGTGCACCTTGAGTAGAGGGAGGTGAGGGGAAGACAGGGAGACGGTGATAGAAAAAATAGGAACCTTGGATGATATGAACTCACTCATTCCCAAAACCAGGATTAGGGCTCAGTGAGAGAGAGAGAGAGAGAGAGAGAGAGACATAGAGGCAGACAGACGTATCATCAGGCCTCCAGAGCATGGGTGTGAGCGTCTCTAGGTCGGCCTGCAGTGCATTCACAGACCGGGACGTAGCTTGGTGATTTTCTAACCGTATTAGCTTGTGATGTCGACGTTTTGTTCAGTGATTCTCTTTTTAAAGCCAACGTAGTTTCACTCACTCCACTTGGACGTTGATCTTCTGCTCTACACCAGTCTGTATTTCTGCAGCATTCCTCAGCTAGCCACTATTGCATCCGTGTGGGGTAATGAACTGTGAAAGGCGACCGTATATATATTGGGCTCCGAGACTCAAAGTATCGAGAAACGTTGCACGTTTAGCAAATGACCGCCGTTGGACCCTGCATACAGATGCCCCGAAAATGGCTTTGTTTATGTCTCCTCTCCCACTGGCAATGCTAGTAGCTAATGGAGCGCTGCCGGTGCAATGTCCTCCCCATGTTTGCTTCTTGTATGATGCTAACAGCAGGTGTCACTAGGGTTTGTATTTGTGTGTGTATGTGTGTGTGTGTGTGTGATGTCAGTAGTTAGGCAGTGCAGCAGGTTGCTTGCCGAGAAAGCTGATTCTATTAGGAAGCTATAGCTGTGAGCGCAGGCGCTGCTAGCTAGACGCGGCACATTCACACCCAACATTCCCCCATGGCCGCAGCTACTTACCGTAACCCGTGTTGGTTTTTCCCACCCTGATAACAACGAAAACTTTGGAGATTTTTTCTTTGGCGTGAAAAATATTGGTGTCGGTATTGGCCTTCATTGGCCTTCAAAAACCCATCGGTCTAAGCTAAGCGGCAAAAACAGCAACCGACGAAGAAGAAGAAGGTGACGTTTCTCTGCGAACTGATCACTAACTCTTCCTCAAATTAAACACCAAATACCACTATTTGGTGATGGCGAGATGTTTCTTCCTCACCCCCCTTTTTTTGCGATACCACCATCGGCTACCTAACGCAGTCGATCAGCAGGCTATCGATCCGCCCGCGACAAGGAAAGTAAAGTCGGAAAAAGCGCCGGCCGTTAAGGAATTATTGTAATCCAGGGCTACATGACCGCTCTCAGCGAGACTCAGGGCTGTTTAGACCTTGAGAATTGAATGGTGTTGTAAATACCACTGGAGCAGAGGGGGAGAGAGAGAGAGAGAGACAGAAAGGGGCGAGAGACAATGCACACAAGGCAGAGAAGCTGCAACATCATCAATCAGGGAATGGAGATTGCATCGCTACATGAAGCAGTGATGGGCCTTGGAAGTACACACACACACACACACACACACACACACACACACACACACACACACACACACCAGCAAACCATTTCTTTTGTGTGTTTGCAGGCTGTTTTACTGTATTAATGGATAATAAATGTTACTATTTCTATTTGAATCCATATTCTTTTGCACATTTTCAGTCACACGTTTCGTCCGAGTGCGTCCACCGTTTCTTCTGTCCCATTCTTCTTTGATGCAGCCTCCTTGATGCTGCGACGGCCCAATTTCCCCATGGGGGTCTCGTCTAATCTAATCAAATCGAATCTAGGGCTCAAGAGACTTCAATATATGAAACATTTTCCTAAAATCACTTTAAAACCAGTTGCATGTGTGTGTGTGTGTCCTAGTGTTGCAGAATTCAGTGATTTTAAGCTTCACAGTCATTTTCATGCCAGCATGGATAATAAAGATGATGACGATCTCTACCTGCAGGGGGCACTCTTGCACCACAGGTAAGCACTCCACTTGGCAGTGGGGTGCACCCAGAGAGGCTGAGAGAACGTTGTTACAAATGACACACGCACACACACACACACACACACACACACACACACACACACACACACACACACACACACACACACACACACACTCAAACAAAGCCTTTTTGATTATCATTCAGAAGCAGTGTGGGTATGACCAATCATTTAGCACCATCAAATAAACAAAACAAAGATTCAGATCAACAGAGAGCCAAACAAGGTAGCCAGGTTGCAACACCCGCTTCCACACGCACGCACACACACCTACACACACACACACACACACACACATTTAAAGCGAAGACTCCTTCTGCTTGGCTGGGTGGATCAGAGCTATTTTACACTGTGAAGTCACACACACACACACACACACACACTCCCATTAAAAAGGCTCACTTGAAGAGGAAGCCAGGCGTTGCTCTGTGGGCTAATAGCATCTCTGATGACTGGCATCACCAGCGCTTAGAGATGACACACGCTTGGAGTACAGTCGCCACGGTTACCCTGTCAGCGTCCTAGAGTCGCCACGGTTACGGCAATTCATTAGCGTTCCTGCCATCTAATTGGTCCGTCGAAGGAAGGGGATTCTCGACGGGGGTAAAGGTGGATGGTGGATAAAGACCTCTGAGACTGCAAGAAGTCGCAGCCATGATTATGGAAAAAATCTGATATAGTTTTAAATAGTGTCGTCCTCCTCTGGCGTAAAGGAGGCTCCACTCTGACCACACCTACTAAATATGTTTTTATTTTACATTTTTTCTATCAGACGTCCGATCCTTGGAATCATTCCAGTGTGGTGTGGGAGGATTTTCCTCAACAGCTTCAGGGGTGTCAGTCTGTAAAACCTGCAATGAAACCTGCCTCACCCTGCCTTAAGGAGTTAACCCACCTAGAAGAGTTTAAGTGTCCCATGATGCTTTAAATGCTGCTTCGAAGGCTTTTCCCACCCTGAAACTCTGAACACGTCGATTTTTGGGCATGAAAATGATCAAAATTGAAAAAAAACATTGAACATCAGCACACAATATTGGCTATCCAACGATAGCGGTATCAGTATCGGCCTTCAAAAAGCCATATCGGTCAAACCCGACACATAAAGGCGCTTATCATCACTCAGTCAAGGTGCCTCCATATATACGCTTCCAGGAATACAGTGTGTGTGTGTGCTCGTAAGCCGGCGCCTCCGGTGAATAGATTATAGTGTCTTTAAAACAGGGCGCGCGTTTAAGCTAAATGCTAACACAGCACCCTGTCACCGCTCAGCTTTGTATAGAAATCCCCCACAGACGACAGGAGGAGGTGGAGGAGCGGTGCTATCAGAGGGAGGGAGGGAGGGTGGGAGGGGAGGGAGGTCTAAAATAAAAAAGATCATATTTGTTCTCGCTGAGGGAGAATAGAGAGCCCTTCCTATGAATTATGCATCCACGAGAGTGGCGGGGGGCTTGGGGGGCGTGTCTTTGCGGATGACAAAATGTTTATTAAAAGTGAGCGCTCTTATTTTTTTGTCACCTTTCCTCAACCCCCCGATGTGAATGGGGAGACTCGGATTGGAGGCAAAAGGGGGAGCGATAGTAGGGGGAGAAACGTGCCCTAGAGGATGAGGTTGTGGGGTTTGTAAAGGCTGAATTATGCTTCCCGCAAGGGTTAGGTATCATGTCGCAAATGTGATATTATCCAAAACTATAGGGGGCAGTGTTTGCAATATTGTAGCCGACAGCTCGGTTTCTCAATGAGGAGGAAGAGTTGTTGCGTTTGCTTTTATTAGCTTTTACACACAACTTTTGCACGTCCATATGGCCTTTTTCACCTGTGTTGTATAAGTGAATATGGGAATACCTCTTAACCTCCGCTAGCAGGTGCTCCTCAAATGACTGCTCAGATGTTTATTTTTGACAGGGACCATATGCAAAAAAAACCCATTTTATTCACAACATTTTATTTATTCACAACATTTTAAAAACAGTTATTCTCAGATGAGAACAAAAAGATGCTTGCACCAGATTTAGCAATAAGCTAATTTCCATCTGCAGTCCCTACACATAAGGTTGACGGTGCGTATCTACGTAGTTCCATTTTTTTGGGATGTACACAGTGCCGACGGGGACAGCCACATGGGCGTTCGAAAAGGGGTGTGTCCACTGATTTTACGTCACTTTTAGCCGCACAGATCCTCCTGCACCTCGCGGATGCGTCAAGCATAAATCAAGCTTTAGGCGGCTGATGCTGAGAAATTTGTACCGTTTTCATACCAAATACATACCAAAGTTTCCCCTCCAGAATCTGATTCTCATCCGGGTGGAAAAGGATCAATCTGAATCAATCCATTACCGTTGATGCTTTAGATCGCTGAAAGTTTCCGCTATCCGTTGTAGCTGCTGGAAATATCACCATTATCATACCATTTATCCACGGGAATAAGAAAAATACACCACCAAACGACAAAATGTATCCAGAAATGCAAAAGTGTTTTAGGGATAGTTTCTTTAAGGGCTTCCTGCAGTCAACCAGTGTCTTATTGATTGTCTTATTATTGTCTTATCGATTGATACCCATCACGTTGGAGATGGACAACACTGCCCGGGCCCATATCTGATTTTTAACGAAAGGCCAATACGGGGGCAGGACAGTTACTTCAAATGTCAACACAGAGAGCACGGGATAGCGAGCTAGACGGAATAATCAGCAGTCCGCGGGCTGTGCAACATGATGGACTCCTGGATTCTCCCCCTCACCCTCACGCTTCCACCACCTTTTCCCCTTCATATTTCATAGTGAAGTAGTGGCATATCAAAACAAATTTTTACTCTTCTTTATCGCCAAATCATATGACATGTGATTTCACCTCTATGCAAGATTTTTTTTTATGCTTGAAGGCTGGAATTTGTATGTATGCCAACAGGTGCAACAGCAAAATATGCTGGTTTTGATAGGAAAAAAAGAAAAAAAATGCATGCATTGTTAAATAGGTGTATGTTAGGGCATGCAAAATTAGCCAACAACCTGAAAAAGTCATTTTTAACTTCATTTTGTCTTCAACTTGTATGTGTTTGCATCACTGCATGTGTGTGTATATGTGTGTGTGTGTGACATTTCCTTTGTACTGCAGTTGATGTGGAGGCTAACTGCAAACACACCCACACACGCCATAATCCGACATACTTGACGCCTTCACCTGTTTCTGTTTGACACGATGTGCCGTCAGCAGGCGGATTCCCGTGCAGCTAGGAGGTGTGGCAAGCCTCGCTTCACATGCCGGCGGCATCGTGCCGGCCTGTTTATCAGCCGCGCACCCTCCCTTTGATCAAAGCTGACAGGTCACTGATAAGAGAGTCGCTGCTTCGATGACTTGAAATATAATTGACTTGTCGGCCTTCCCAGCTGTGGTGGGGACTAACACTAAAACCGTCAACCGGCAGCGGAAGGAAACGCATGGGTATTATAAATGGTTTTACTGAGGTGTCACTAACAGGAGGAGGAACTTTGTGGTAATGCCAATTGTGGTGGATTCACAGCAAGGGAACCAAATAACCGCACAGAAGACTCCTGAAAATGCGGATGTCTGTCCTCGTCCAAGATAACTGAACTTAATGCAAACACACAAGTACAGGAAATGACCCCGAAAACACACGCGAGTGCAAACCGTAGTCTGGACTGATGCTTTTATTAAAACTCAGATATCAACCACACTGTAATACCGAGTAAGTTCAGAAAACTCTTGTGGAAACTGGTTACCTCCAAATATTTCAGTTCGCAAACTTAATTGTGTTAGGTAACCAGTGCTTAAAAATGATGCTGTCATTGTTTGTTTTGTTTCTGTTCTATCAAAGGGGATATTGTCCAACTGCTTTTCACATATTTACAAGGTTGAGCCAGAAACAGGGCAAATGGGGAGAATGAGAACATGTCAAACTAACTATTTACGTATCAGTCATACTGTTCGGGTTTTACAGTCAGTACCGCCCACCTCTGATATAAGGCTCTTCCTCCCTGACCACAGCTAGTCGATATGTTTCATCATTATTGTTTTTTTCTATCAGATGTATCAGAGGAATCATTCCAGTTTGATGCGGGAGGATTTTCGTCAACAGCTTCAGGGGTGTCAGTCTATAAAACCTGCAATGAAACCTGCCTCACCCTGCCTTCAGGAGCTGCTAACCCACCTAGAAGCATTTCATTAGTCTGGGCTTCAGTGGAGAGTTTTAGTGTCCCATGATGCTCTAAATGCTGTTTCAGAGGCTTTTCCACCCTGACAAGAAAACAATTCTGGGGGAAAACACTGAATCTGTGTAGCTTTTGGATTGTATTGGTCATGAAGATGATCAAATTGAAAGGTACAGGTGCAAATCAGCATAAAAAAAACCTTAACGCCAATGCAGAAATCATCCAAATCTGCACATTTAGGTGGAAGAGAGGAAAAGAAAAGAAAAGAAAAGAAAAAGAGATATAGAAGGAATGGAAAGCTAGTGCTCAGATGAATGCCTATATAAATATCATTGGTGTTGTGTAGTTGTGTGTGTGCATGTGCATGTGTGTGTCTTATCCCCTGCAGTGCCACAGCCACAGCAAAAAGAGGAACCCGAGGATTACCACCTTAACTAGCCCGCCGGTTCTATCGTCTATCGAGCAGGTGTCGAGGAGCGTGTTACATCCGAACCGGGCAGGAGACATCTTTGTGTACACGGTCCGCCGATGCCGTTTTTGCCCAGCGCAGAGATGTAGATGATTGAGCGCTACGAGGCGGCCAGACGAGAGACTGTGTCTATGTGTGTTTAAGGTGTACGGTACATTGTACGTTTGGAGATGTGGGTTGTATTCTGCTCAGCCATGTGGAACGCCGTGGTGTCAGAGGACTGACAGGGATGGAAGAGCAGAGCTGGAGAACGAATGAAAATGTGTGTGCGTGTGTGTGTGTGTGTGTGTGTGTGTGTGTGCTCTCGTTTGTGTATGGCATCAGATATTAGTCTGCGGCTTTGTGTGGCATAAAGCTTTGAACATAATGTCTATCTCTAATCCAGCCCGCAGCTACGGATGTAGGACTGAAGGGGATAACACACACATGCACACCCACACTTCACAGTGCAAAATGTGTGTTCGTGTTCGTACTAACACATCTTTTATCTTGAATCTGTTCAGCAAACACACCAACAACTCCTTTTTATCTATTCGCACAATATCGATCTATTACTCTGTGGCCTTCAACGTTCATGTATGGGAATAGGGATGTATACATTTAAAGGTGCTCTGTGTAGTATTTTCAAACATCAGCATACTGATTGGTACAATTGGTAGCCTCTATCTCACACCAGTGGTATTGTTACAAGTGTTTCTCGAGATTAACACTACAGTTCCCATAAACCCTGTTGTTTTCTGGCGCCACTACAAACAGCATCCCTAGTGATCTGCTTTGTGCTTGGAGCAAAAATAAATGTTCAGTAAATCTTAACTCTTCCAGTTGACTGATTAATTATTCATTAAATGCAGCAGGGAAGGGACATTTGTATTTTTAGGATTAAGCGATTGATTGATTGAAGAGAAAATCCTGCATGCTTGAAAAGAAAAAAACAAACAAAAAAACACAGGAAAATGGCAGAAAGAGATGCAACGCTCTCTAAAGGTAATATGATTTACCAAGGCTTTTCTCCCATTATCAAACTACAGAGGCACTTCCACAGAGCCTGGATTCCTCTTGCATTATGAAATTAGGAAAATGAAATTAGTTTATACTTATGAAATGTATGAATGTAATAAGTTGACGGTTTCATTATATTTTATGTAATGGGTCATTCCTTGGTTTAATCATTCCTTCTGACGGTTATTGTGTTACCTTTTTTCCTTTTGAAAACTTGTCGACGGCAATTATTCATACAGTTCTTTAACAGCCATTTAAAGCTTTGATTGGTGCTTTACGAGTGAATAGTCAATACGGCTCCAACCTTCAATTTCTTTTACTTTACGTTACCAGGGTATATTCAGTATAGAAATCAGATACTCAGTTCTGGCCAAGATTATTGGCACCCTTATGTAAGATATCTTATAAAATAATTGGAAATTTCTTGTGTTGTATTTAACAACATGTAATAAGGATACCGATATTTAAAAATCTTTTGTGGCTTCAAAATTGAAAAGTGGCTATGGTCATGATTACTGGCACCCTTTCTAATACTTAAAGAAAAAAGACATTTGGTTTACTGACCTCACTGCACAGGATTTCTGGTTAATGAATTCCTCAACATGTAAACCGTTTAACTCTTGCTGCCATCTGGGGCGACCAATGTGCAAATAGCCTCTCTTGCAGCATTAAAGGAATACAGCAAGTTTTTTTGTGAGATTATTGGATTATCATTGGTCCACTTTACCATTAAGTAATGAGAAAATGTGTCCCCCGTTGATCACTGGCTACAGTTCTCTATGCTAACACTTTAGCATACACTGTGTTGTGTGATAGTAGGCTCTTGGACGTTTGCATAACTTGCACATTTTTTTGCACTCTGTTTTTTTTTTTTACATTGCACATTCTTTTTGCACATGTACATACATACCTGACTTTCTACTGCTTATTTTTTACATTGCCATATTGTCTTTATATTTATTTTATTTTTAAATTTACTTGTAGTACTTTTTTAGTATATTTCCTAGTTGTAGCCCCCTTTCCCTTTCCAACTCGTAGCATAGTGATCAAGTATACCACCGCGCATTTCACTGCACTTTTGTATCTCTGTAACTGTGAATGTGACAAATAAACCTTTGAAACCATGACCCAACATAGAAGAAACCATTTCATTATGTTCAGAGGCAGAAAGACGATAATAAAAGAGAGAGAGGGGCGGGGGGGGGGGGGGGGCTATGTGATACATTACATACAAACAGTAGGGGTGAAATTTGTGCAGTTTGTGGAGAAAACAGACAAGGGAGGAGAGGTGAGAGAGGGCAGGCCAGCATATTGAGACATCTACATTTAAGTCTTTAGTACAATTCAATTGGCCTTCAGGACTCCATTTTCTCTCTCTCTCTCTCTCTCTCTCTCTCTCTCTCTCTCTCTACTGCTTACCAGGCCCAGTGCTTCTGTGACTCACATCAGTTCTGTGCTTTCTCTCATCAAGAGTAATGGAAATACCCCACCCAACGCATACACACACACACGCACACACACACAGTGTGTGTGCATTCAAGCTCTATAAATTGGGTTTCCTGACTAGAGGTGGGACATATTGAGGCTATTGTTTTCCTGTTAACTGCATGGGTAGCGGCGGCTCTGTGACTGCTAGCACAGCACCGCTGTCTAATGAAAAACCTGCTGTCTCAAAAAAAAGTCATTATTTTTTAAAGTGGTGATCATAGACTGTATAATAACAGCCAAAGTGACTGTGACGTCCCCCTCTGACCCTGCTGACTTTGGTCTGGCTTGTGTGAAACCCAGGGCGTCTTGTGTTTTTGGAGCTAGTAGGTGAATATCAACTTTAACAACTGGCTCGGTAGTACTGGTTTTGATGTGATGAGTCTTTCTCACATTGGATCTTGGGGCTCCCTGTGTATTCTTTGGCTATGGCCATAAAGCAGGTGGAGCCAGGCTGAAAACCACAACTACAGGAAAGCCCAGCCCATATTGCCTTATATGGTCATGAACACGCCCCAGTGTAGCCCAAAGCTGTGGCTGCTGCTGCTAATTGGACGTTCTCCTTCCATGAGACCAACAGAGAGCAAGTCAATGTAACATAACTAACCAGACTAACCAACTAACCAGCCCCAAAATCTGTTTTATTGTGATATTTAATTCACTGTATTAAATACTGTGGTTATTTATCACAGAGTTGGCTTAACATTAACTTCACTTAATCACTGCTCTTGAAGGTTATAGCCAGCTAGCTCGCTCATTAGCTAATTAGCAGGTCTGTTTAGCTAACTATCATTGCCATTGTATTTCACAGACTGTAAGCATGTCAGAGAGAGCAGAGAGCAGTCTGTGTCTGCTTGGTGTCATACTCAGCTACTCTTTTCACATTCAGTGTATTTGAGTCTCTACATGCTACCGTGGCCACATAACAACACGTGCAGCAATCTGTCTATCGTAACATGAAATTAACATGGCTTCAGCCTTTACACCCTCAACGTATATCTGAGCTATTGCTGTAGGTGTTTCATACACAGATGAGATTTGGTAGCAGGCAGCTACAGCGAAGAGAGAGTGTGTCAGACACCAACACTGCACTTTTCCAACCGGTCCTCAGAGGAAGAGCAGCCCCGGCTGCAGCTTTAAGATGGATCTGGCTACTTCTAGAGCAGCTTTTCTTTTTGTTTGGACTTGTTTTTATGCTGTCTGTGATGTTGCGTGACCTGTGCGCTGTGTGTGTTTTGCAGACAGCAAACAGGCAGAGGTTTATGTCTTCAAAGGATACAGCTGTTCAAAGCAGAGCGCAGAGTCTTTGGTCAGCAGCAGCTGTGAGAAGTGTGTCCAAGTGTGTGTGTGTGTGTGTGTGGGTGGCCGGTTGTGCATGTTCAACACTTGCTTCATGTTGCGCTTTTCAGCTCGCCTCTGACAGAGTGAGGCAGAAAGATGAACCTGCGCGCACACGCACACCGCTGTGACGGGTACAACCACATGATGCCTGAATGCATCCCGGTGCTCTCCCTCTCAGCAATGGAGGATGGCGCTACGAGCGACACATCTCAGCTACGGAGGCTAAAAAGCATCCGACACAGCAGTATTATTCCAGTATTTTGCATGGTGATATATATTGCCTCTTCCCTTTCTGATGCTTTAATTGGCTAGCTCACTCTCTATTGTGAAAATGGGACTTTATTATTTGTCCCACCGTAGGTCAAGGGGACAGGAGTGGTCTAAATAAGGGCTGTCAATGTTGTTGCAGTTGCACTACAGCAGGTGATTTCACTGATTTACACACCTTCAACCAGAGAGGAGGGACTAATCAGTGAATTCACCTGCTGTAGTCTTTGGTTGGAGTGAAAACCTGCATACTCTCAGCCCTCCATGGCACATGATCGCCCACCTCTGCTTTAAAGGTTCCCTCGGTGAAATCGGATAACCCTTCTGTACTGTGAAGCTCCTTGGGTAAAGGCAGCCACCAACTGGCATTTCATATCCTCTGTTCTCTGCACTTGTCCATTCACCCAATTCTTTTATTGTTCATATTGAGGAGGGGGGGTTGAAATGTCAACAGGCTGGCCCAGTTAGCTGGTGATCAATACAGAATAGATTCCTGCAACATGGAAACTACCGTTCAGGCATATTGATGAAGGGAGTAGAGGAGAAGAAGGAGATGGAGATTCTACTTCCTACTCCTGCCCTCTCCTCCTCTCCACATGATTGCTTTCACAATCACAGGTGTTTGAGGGTCATCATTACATGCGAAATAGAGGGGGGGGGGGGGGGGGGGTGATTTTGCAGAAATCCAATAACACAACACAAGAAGAACATCGACTGCTGACACGTTCCCTCTCGCCATGCTGCTCTGACTCACAGTCGGCGGCTTCACTCAGAGAAACAAAGTGTTTGCAGAAGCATCTGATAAATACATGCATCCTTACATTCACTTTGTGAGCGTGCATACATCACGGTGAACGATTGCAGTCATAAACGCTAATCTAATGTGTGTGTCTGTGTGTGTGTGTGTTTGTGTGTGTTTGTTTATGTGTGTGTGTCTCCCACTATCTGCTCTCGCTCACCGCTGCCTCAGTCGCTGGAAGACAAAATCAATGTCGGGGGGGTGGGGGGTGTATAAAGCACATGTCAGCTCCTCGTCCTGGTTAATACTGGACGCAATAACACCACAGCTCCCAGCAATAACACCTATCGGCCTCATCAGCTCAATCAGGGCCTGATTTATATAGAGGCTTTTCCAGCCCGGGCACCAGCCAAATCCACCAAACACTGCTTTAGAAGAGACAGGGAAGATTCACTTTTTTTTAACCTTTATTTATCCGGAGGAAAGTCGACAAAACGCCGCGCTCTTTTCGGCTCGTTCACACCAGGAGCTTCCCCTTCGTCTTGATTTCGCGCAAAGGGGGGAAAAAATGTTTTCACAGGGATTGCAAAGACCGAAAGCATCCTACTGAAATGAAGCTACCTAGTTTCCTCATTCCCCAAAAGTGGCATCGTGTTGAATAATTTCATGATCATAGGGGCCCCAAGAGCCCCCATTTATAATACACCGTGTAAGTTGTGTAAAATTCATTTCACTATTTTCCTCGTCTTTTTTATGTTATCATATATATATATTTTTACATTTAACAAGTGCATCTTGGCATTCATGACTTTCCTGAAATCTTTTTTAAATTTTTTATTTAATAACAAGGCAGAAGGTCAGCGCAAAAACCACACGGTTGTTTCGGCTCGGCGGCCATTTGTCCCGAAAGCGCAGCAGATCAGAATCCCAGTCGTTTGTCTGCCTGGACTGTGAGCAACACCCTCTCCATATGTTTGGCCTTTGGCAAAAAAAAAAGCTATTTTCTCTCTCTTTCTCTCTTTCTCTCCCCCGCAATGCTGTTGCTTTCTCTCTCGCCCGCTATCACCCGAATAAACAAGCTGAGAGGCGCAGCCATTCACAGTAACTTTTTTAATTATCTTTTTATGCTGATTTCTTTTCTTTTTTTGGGGGCTGCCATCAAGCCTCGGGGACTCACAAGCGCAAAACAATTACCAGTTGCTGCTTGTTTTCCATCTCTTATCTGAAGAAAGCTGCTGCCTCTAGGGTGATCAAACACCTCTCTCTCTCTCTCTTTCTTCTTCTCAGCTCTTTCTTCCCTCCATTTCCTGTTCTCCGCGTCTCGCTTTTTCCCTTCCCTCTCTTACTTCCTTTCTTATCTCCTCTCTCGTTCAGTGCCTCCACTTCCTATCAGTTTCTCTGTCCTCGCTTGCTCTTCACTCTCCTCTCTTCTTCGCTCTCCAAAAGATAGACTTCTATGAGTTAGACTGATATAACGGACCGATATTGGTCTTGTGTTAAAAATGGGATCACTTCGAGTCAGTGTCCTCCAGCTCTGATAAGATGGTTATAACGCATTGTGATTTGATTGATATGTTTATAATAATAACAACAAATTGGATATTGGGCTATTTTTGCTTTCCGGTACTCAATTATCTTCTTTCTCACGCTGCACTTTTTTTCTTTAGCTGTATTTCCATCCATATGTAAATGAAGATATATCGAGTTAGAAAGGCTGAATGGAAACGTCAAATTCAGATAAAGCATTTCCTCAATTTCGCAATAATAATGTGCTATGATCGCTCGAGGCAGAATGGTTTCTGTCGCCAAAGAAATTATGCAGTAAATGGCAGTGGAATTCGTCAAATAAATGATGACGTCAGCTCAGCGCGGTCATTACTCAACCATTCAAAAGTGGCTTCGGACGTTTTCCTCCATAAGAAGCCTCCATTGTGGCTGTATGATCATTAGAGTATCACCAAGTGCATTTCAAATATGACCAACATTATCTGACGCTAAAGAACAATAATAATCATAATAATAGTAAAACACTTCAAAAGTCTGTTTAATATTTCTTTGATACTTGGATGGAAGCGTAGCTGGTCCCTCCCCCTTTTCATTTGCTCCTTAAACTTTCTGCCCAGTTATTCTCCTTTGTCTGTGCGTCTGACAGCCTGCTATACCATTACAGCATTACACAGTGTGTGTGTGTGTGTGTGTATGTGTGTGTGTGTGTGTGTGTATGTGTATAAGGACTAGGTTCAGTTCAATTTTAATCAAACCAATTCAGGAAGTGGCCTTTCCTTCAAAAGCCTTTGGCAGCCTTTGATTGATTTGCAGGTGAATTGGCCCTGACTCTGACATTTTTGAGTGATGCTACAACACTGCCCTGCAGGAAGTCAATGGAAAGTCAAAGGAAACTTACTAATATCAGGTAAGACCTCCTTTTGACCACAGAACAGCCTTCAAGGCCTGCATTCAACAAGGTGCTGGAAATGCCGACTGAATAGCGTCGCTCAGTTGTTGCTGATTTTACATCATCACAATTGGACCGCAAACATCCTTTTCCACCTCATCCCATCTCTAAGGGTTGAGATCTGACAAAGGGGAGATTGTGGCCATGAAGGGATGCAACTGGTCAGTAATGTGTAGTTTGGCCGTGGTGTTCAAGTGATGGAGCCTGATATGTACCAAGAAAACATTCCCCACATCATTACACCACCACCAGCCAACTACACCAATCCTTGAGTTTTATTTTTTTTTCTGTAGTTCTCATTCCTAACAAACCCTGCCACAGTTCACTTGGAAGAGGCATTTTCAGTCGATTTGTGCGGTTATTGTTAGGTTAGGTTAGGTTGAACCATACTTGCCATTCTCTCTCTCATCAACGAGGTGTCTGGATGTTTTTTGGTTTGGTTATGTGATCATTCTCTGTAAATTCTCGACACAGTGCTGGAATCCCATCCCACCGACCATCGTAGCACCTTTAAAGAGAGTGCAATAGAGAGAGATAGGCGGGGGAGGAAGAGAGACACAGTGGAATTCCAGATGATGAAATTGCTCTCGATCAATCCCATCGGCCTGAGAACACTCGCGTCTCGATCGATTGGACCCGTGGTGTCTTGTCGTGGCTTCTCCGACACATGGTTTAATAACGGCTGTGACACGTGCTTGACACCTACGTGCCTTTAAGCCGGCGCTTCATCAACCCTCCATACAGTCACACATCAATAAGAGAGCGCTCTACTGTACTTCTTGTATTTCACTCTGCCAAGAATCCTTCATTTGGCTTAATATAACTCCTATTGATTCCCGTTGCGTGGTGGGGATCCAAGACAAGTACATCGGCAGGTTACTTTCAGCATGTATTCAGATTACTGGTTACTTGCAAAAAAACTGAAATCAGCAGTGTAATCCATTGGATTTCTGCCACTCAATAATGTTACCCAATTTGCTTTCAAAACCCATAAAATCTACAGTACATAATAAATACATGTATTATGTATTACATTGTAATATGAATTTTTTCATATTCACATTTTTTAATTTATCGCTATTATAACAATCAACCATGATTAACCATTTTTACATTGAATAAGGTTTAATAGTCTCACAGTCGAAATTACTTTTCCTTGATATTATAACATATTACATCTACCAGATTTTGTGATTACATGTCATACATTTCTTCCCAATTGTGCACATCTCTCATGGCTAGTGACATTTTCATTTCCCCTGCAACTTATATTATAATATTAATATTATAATATAATCATAATATTTTTACTGTTTTCTATCTCCTTTTTGTTAAATCTCTCTTTGAGCTCTACAGTAGGGGTGGGAATCACTAGAGAGCCTCCAGTGTATTAAGAGAGCACTTCAGCGTTGATATAATATCATGATT
Organism: Hoplostethus mediterraneus; assembly: GCA_034670385.1. NCBI lineage: Eukaryota > Metazoa > Chordata > Actinopteri > Trachichthyiformes > Trachichthyidae > Hoplostethus > Hoplostethus mediterraneus. The sequence goes on from JAXDDW010000059.1 coordinate 1,313,790, forward strand.
CTTAATGTTCTGTGATACTTTAAGTGCTGTGATTCGGCACTGTGATATATTGTAGCGCATCACTTCGTATTTACTTCACTTCACTGCATTAAAAAGCTGAAATCGTATCCCTTATTTAAATCAATTGCACTTGTGGGTAAAAACCCATGAAACAATTATTAGATCAAATTCAGGCCTTTCAAACTTTCAAGTGCTGTTTTAATAACCATTTCCCTCATTATCGCGCTTTAATTAAAAGCCTTGATATGTGAATTCAAATTTCTTGATCCTGGGTGCGATTGCATCAATCCAAAACGCCAGAGTAAAGTATCTCTATCATACTGCACATATGTTTTCCCCGACCCCCAACGATAAACCCAATCCAATCTGATGTATTCTACATCTTGTTCAACTCCCTTTTCATCAAGCCACTTGACAGTAAGTGAGGCTCGGGTTACACTGTTTTTTAAAGATGCATTCTTTAAGATTTTATGCATTAAACTATAAAATAAATGCTACCATAAATTGTGAGGGATCAATAAATCAATAAAGATATTCCGTGGAAGGGTTCTCATCATAGAACACTGCTTTGCCTCACTGCAGCACTTTCTATATTTGGTATCTTTTCTTTTTTTAAACCATTATTTATCCAGGAAGGTTTGCTGAGCATGCATGCTCTTTCTCGGCGATGCCCTGCTTCACATTCATAAAGTTACAAACACAGCGGTGGACGAGAATACATATGCCTCTCCAGGAACTAGTCCTAATCACTCACCAGCTCCCGAATTCACTCCCAAGTCATGGTGGTTTGCAGGGTAGACCCAGTTTACCAAATAACTTGACCCACTTGAAACAGCGAAGAAAGGTAAGATTGTTCTTGGACTTGGTTGTGGCAGAGTGTGTGAGGTCCTTGGTCCTGTTGGCAGAAACGTCACCCTTCAGACAGCGGACCCAGGTTCATGCATCTGCCCTGGTGAAGTGCCCTTGACCAACACGCTGAATCCCTCCAGGCGGTGCTGTTCTGTAGCTGACCTCTGACCTCCAATAGAAAAGAGAACCCTCCCCTACGAAGATGAATTGAAGCTGCACTAGTCAACTTGTTGATGTACATGTTGCACTCTGAATGGCAGTGAGAGCTAACGGTCTTGACCTTCAGTAACCAGTAAACCAGATACAAACCAGAGTTTGTATTTCACTCTCAACATTAAGACACTAAAACTGATCCCTTAACCTGCCTTCTACTTCAGATTCTACTTTGGATGTCATGTTTCCCAGAATTCCTTTCAACAACCCTTTAACAACTTGTTGCTTTCAATCAAAGGTGAGCAGGTGAGCAAATGGGCACATAAACATCACATCATCTATGTTTGGCCACAGGAAGAAGAAAAAATACACCAAACAACAAAATGGGCCCAGAAATACAGATTGTGTTTTAGGGTAGATTTTCCCTTTAATAACTCATATCATGCAGGTATCATGCAGCTTGAGCACATCTGCATCAACCTACATCTTTGTTCGCAACTGGACGCACTCATTCATTCATCACTGGAAGGCTGCCCTGCGCCTCCCACACTTGGGGCAGATGAATTAAATGAGAGATGGATCGAAGCTTGAAAGAACAGACACATAAAAAAAGAGTCACATTTTAATTGACTATTCAAACATACTGTAACTTGGTGAAAGTAAAAAAAGGCATATTTCTCACAAGAAAAGTCATGCACCGAGAAAAAATAAGGTTTTTAAGACCATATTCAAGACTCAAACCCAACATGGGACCACATTTAAGACTATTTGAGGCCTTGAATTTAGATACTTCCATGTAAAACAACAACAACACCGCAGTGTCTCTAGAGTTGCACTGAACAACAGTCAGAGACACAAGCTTTGCGGACAGTAGTGAAGCTTCCCAGGAGGACCGTCCTGCCAAAATCTCTAAGAACAAGATGTAAAAAAATGATCCATGAAAACACAAAGAGCTCTAGGTCAACACAGATGGATCTGCGGGCCTTTCATTGCCTACACGCTACAGTCAGAGTTCCACTGATAAAAACATGAATGCTCGTTGTCACGTTTGCCAAAAAGTGCCCGGATGATCCTCAGGAGTTCTGGAGCAATGGAATTTCCTATGGAGTCAGAGGCCTTGGTAATATCTGGCATGAACCACACACGCCAAGAGCCTCAAGCATGGTGGCGGTAGGATCCATCATCAAAAGGACCACGAGTTCTGCTTTGTTAAAGTTAACTGGTTATCGAGCCCAAGGGGGCAATCGCTTTTTCCTCATAGGGGCATTGTGTGATGCATAGTTTGGCTTTAATAAATAAATTACATTACGGTCATGTTCACTCTCTTATAATGACTCTTTGGTTGAAGGTAACATTCAGCGGCAAAAAAAATAAATCACAGCACTGTAAATAAACATTAATTTACACTAGAAAAGTAACTTGTGTGAGCATTTAAGTTCCTCCTGAAGAAAAAAACCTCTGTTGTTTGTCGTCCCTTGTGACTTGTGCATTGTGCATTGCCGAAATGCCAAAAATAAATGAGCATCACTTAAGAAAAATCAATGAGTTTGTCTTTTTTTGGGGGACAAATGGGCTACCTCGTCCTGTGTGGTGTCCTGTTCGCTACAGCTGCTTTATAATGGAGGGCCTTTAATTTTATTTGTAAATAAATTAAGTTGAAATACGGTCGGATTCTGCGAATGATTGATCTTGCGAAATGCTTTTGGATTCTGTGAAAGATTGATCTTGCCTCGCTGGCACAATGGAAATAATTGAATTGAAACAAAAGTACACACACACACACACACACACACACACACACACACACACACACACACACACACACACACACACACACACACACACACAGAGGGAGGGAGGCGCTGTGAGATGCTGGTGATTTAAACAGCTCCTAGCGCTGGGGATATTTATTAGCCTCCTGCTAAAAGATGCTGACATTCAGCTTACTGTGGGGTGGCAGGTGTGTGTGTGTGTTTGTGTGCATCTGCGTGTATGTGTCTATGGCGTAATGTGTGTGTTTGCGCTCACACGGATGACTGGATGCTTTGTTATGTGCTTGTGCATCAACGTGTGTGTGTGTGTGTGTGTGTGTGTGTGTCCACGGGCGAAGGGGTGGGCTGATTACATTTCACAGCACGCCGACCCTGCCAGGCTCAAACATGTGTGCACTAAATCAGAGCTGTTCTTCCTCTTCCTGCTTCGGAGGCTGCTTCTCTCTAGGATGAGTCTTCCTCACACACACACACACACACACACACACACACACCCTTCAGGACCAATGAGAACCCTCTTCTTTTAACCATACATTATACTTCTACTTTCCAATATTTCCGCATCATTCTATGAAATTTGCTCCGTAAATAACTTTACTTTCAGGTTCAGGCTCTTTAAGCAGGTTTGGATGTGTAGTGATATTAGATGCAGCGACGTTACAAAAGCTTAGGATTTAGTGAACTGACATATTGTGTGTGTGTGTGTGTGTGTGTGTGTGTGTGTGTGTGTGTGTGAAGGCTCTGAAGACACTCCATGTTGCGCTGTCTTACACGTAATTCTCATTTCGGCCACTTGGGGGCACTTTAACACCAGAAACATAAAGACGCATTAACACTTGGCATGCAGCATCCACAGAGAGAATCAGCAGATAGACTTGTTGGCACGCACGCACACACACACATTCCCTCTCCCTTGGATGGTCCCATTCTGTTTTTATTGTGTGTGTGTGTGTGTGTGTGTGTGTGTGTGTGATAGAACTACAGAGTTAATGTCCAATAAAGCAGCCAGGAACAAAGGAAGTGCAGCTGAATGAGAAAAATGAAGAGAGCGATTAACATCCTCGAGTGAAAGAACTCAGATCGGGTTGATATTATGGAGAGAGAGTATTAGTCATTTGTACAGTGCTTGTAGTGAGTTTTGGACACACACACACACACACGCACACGCACACACACACACACACTGCCTGCTGTCTGAGAATTCACATGACCTCTGGCTGTCAGCTGTCACTCAATATACAACAAGAGGGGGCTTATATCTCGCTCACACACACACACACACACAAACACACACACACTTTTTGACATCCAAAGGTGCCGGCGCATCACCGGTGTGTCCACTTGCGTGTTTCCTTTATGTTATTCTAAAGGAAAGCTATTCTCGCCTGGCCGACCAATCAGATTCATGGGAGACAAGAACAGGACGATCCCGGCGGCCAATGGTGCAAGAGTAAGCAACGGCAAGGCGAGCAAGAAGCGAGAGCAAGAGGTTAAAGATGGATTGAAGCGACGCCTATGGCTCTGCACCTCACGCCGGCCTCCAACGTCAGTACACAATGTGCTAGTTATCACCGGCGGAAGCTGGGAGACCTGGAAGCTATTTTCTTCTAGGACATGGTCATAGATTCATTTTCTTTTATTTTTCTTTGTTTCAAGGCTCTATCTTGAATGGTTGTAAAGATTTTTTTTCCAGAAAGAAAGTGCGCTTCTCTCGATAACAGGAGGAGGAGACAGACAAAGCAAAGTGCAAGAACATCTCTGTGTGTGCAGGATGCAATGAGATGTCAGTTATTATTCCAGGGTTGCTGAAAGGAGATGACTAATCCTTGGTGGTGTAGCATATTTGATCAAACGGTTTGCTTGTATGCATTTTTTTTGTTCTTTTAGCAGCCTTATCCAAGGTTTTTATGTAAAAATCCAGCCGTCTTATCAGCCTAAATAGGGCTGCAACACTAATTCCCCGCTAATTGAGCAGCCGTAGATTCACCCTATTTTCCCATATTAAATTCTGGTCTCAGGCAGACAGTGGTTATGGATAAGCATCGCTGTTAGAGAATGAAAATAATACAAAGATGTGTGTGTGTGTGTGTATCTCTGCACAACTGGGGGATACCGGCTAGTGTTTAATGTTGGAGTGAATCAAAGCATTGCAGTTATGTATGTATTTAAAAGCAGGCGGAGTGTGTGTGTTGTCAGAGCAAACTAAAATCCAAACCGATTGATTTGCGAGGAGAAGGGTGCTGAGGGGTAAGAGTTACTATGCTTTTGGCATGAACAAATAAAAGCCCCTGTCAGATAATAGTACACACTGAGGATTGAGATGTAAAGACCGGTGCTTTTAACCAGCCGGCACCTGCACTCAAATCAATACCCTCTCACCAAGACAGGTGAAATCCAGATGCTAAAAACACACACACATGCACACGCACACTAAATGTGGGCAGCTCAACCCTGCTCCCCACCTGTCAGTAGTAATCCTGTGCGTCAGAACTGAACATTGGAGATACTACCAGTGTGACACACTCTCCATAGGGGCCTGGCCGGTGTGTGTGTGTATTCTTGAATCCTCATGAGGTCAAAATGTCTTCACAAGGATAGTGAGACGAGGAAAATCTTCCACTCTTTAACATTTTCATGAACAAAACATTGCCTTATTTTCAATCAAAGTAATGTGTTTGGGCTGAGCAAGAAAAAACCCCACCCATCAGCGTGTGTGACGAATTGAAACTGGGATGTGCATGTTTAACATGCATCTTTAAAAGCGAAAGAAAAACACACAGTATCAAATTGCAGACATTCACTCCTTTTGTCTATTTGGTGTCCTCTGCTATAACCAATGGTTCTCAACCCTGGTCCTCGGGGGCCAAGAGCACTGCTGGTTTTCTATCCTACCAGGTAGTTAATTGTATTCGCCCGGCGTCCCTGGTGTAATCAGTCCCTGATTAGATGGCTGGAATGAAACTGGCACCGGGATTGAGAACCACTGCTATAAACCAATCACGGGCCTGCTGGGTTGGTAAACATACGCGTGCTGTGTGCAGTTTGTTGGTGTCACGTTACATGATTTCTGGGTATTATCCTCGAATTTTTTACAATTACGCCCCAGGGCCCCTTGAGGCCTCCAGCCTGCAAAAATTGCATAATGCCGATTTAAAGCCCTCCTCCAGTATTTTTTAAATTTGCAAACTGTTGCAACTGTTTAATGATGTCCTGTGCCCACCTGCTATACATCACCATCATGCACCATCAAACATTTTTGATATACGTGTTCAAAATTTGGAGCCCCTCCTGAAATACTGCACTCACTGCCATCTGTCTATCAAGTCAAGTCAAGTTTATTTACACAGCCCTTTATCATGAACAAACCTCAAAGGACTCTACAGGCCTAAGTCAGGCTGATAGACAATCTAATCATGACACACAGTTGATGCAGAATGCTGAACAGAAGGCCTCAGGTGACTTTCAGACGTAACTGAGTCTGAAAATCAATCAATTATGACAAATAAGATGTTACAGAAACATAGGAAGCCTACATAATTTGCCTAAGGTAGCCTAACCTGGCCGGCACCACCAGCCTAAGGCTCTCACCTGATCTTTCTTCTCTTTCTACTGCTAACTATCAAATAAAGGCAAAAACTAAATCCTGAAAAATAACTTTAACATTTAAAATGATAAATATAATGTTGTCTCCTCCTTGCTCCTAAGGGGGGTTTAGGAGAAACATTTCAGATGAAGGTGATCACAAAATGAGCCAAAATTCAGATCTCCCCTATTTCTCAGGAGATAAAGAAAAGACAACCTCGAGCAAAATATTTCCCCCCTGGGATGCCAGCAGACACTCTCAGCCATTTATGCACTCACTCAGACAAGCAGGGAGCCAATCAGTGGCACAGGTGAACGAGATTGTGTCGATTCCCAAACCAGACAAAACTAAGGTTGGTCATACGATTACTCCTGGCAACCAGGTGGATTTTTGTCTGCAACGTCCAGCTTCATGCAGGACTCGTTCTCCAACGCCATGGCAGTGGAAATGGGCTTCCATGTTGACAATGAACCTATCTGCAAGTAGAACCTAATGCTAAGCTAATAGCCAGTGTTGCATTGGCTGAATGAATTGTGTGGCATACTTGTTTCCATAGTGTTGCTATGGAAAGCGTTATGTCACATGAACACAATATCTGGTTTGGGGAGAATTTTTTCTTATTCCCACAGATAACTCACCACATGTAAATGACGTTGTGTCACGTCAGGATATTTACAACGCAGCGACAATAAAGTTTGACAACAGAATATTTTCCAGCTATCTCAAACATCAACAGAAGCCCCATTGTTCACAAACTAGCCGGCTAGCTAGCTAACATGTGATGCCCATGTGCACAACTTGGATTGAAAGTTCACCACCAAAAAAGTAAATCAACACTTAATTAACACACAACATCATCAAATTGATGATGCATATTTTAACTGTTAAGGTTAGAATTAGGATTAGGTGTAGATAAAGGTAAGGATTAAGATTAAGATGCTAATAAACTGGTCTATTTTGCACAGGCTAGCTAGAAGTTAAGGAATGAATGTAATCAATGGAAGTCCCTCGCAAGCAATGTGAGGGACAATTTTACTGTCCTTATGAAAACCTTCCTTTGATCCCATTGATTACCTAATTCCTAATCCTAATCTTAACCCTAAACTCAAATCCTAATCTTAAACTGATCACCAACAAGGAGAGGAAGGGGGGGGGGAGCAAGAGAATGAGGGAGAAAGAGACAAGATCTGGTAAGAGCTGAACCCCAGGGATTGAGAGAAGGTAGATGGACAGCCAGCGACAGTGTATAGGGCGGGGTGGGCGAGAGTTATTGAAAGAGGGTGTAAAGGAGAGAGAGAGAGGGACATTTGGAGCTAGATAGATAGAAGAAGAGGCTTAGCTCCTAGGGGACACTGAGGAGTTTTATTATCGCTCCCGTCCCTGAACCACCTCCTCTTCCTCCTCCTCCTCCTATCTCGCTACTGTTGGCTATTTTCTAGCAATCCTGACCTGTCACTGCACCTGCCTCCCAGGACCACCTGCAATTAAACACAGAGGGAGGGAGATAGAGGGAAAACAGAGGAGAAAGAAAGAGGGGCATATCAAATCCATCTCCGCATGCAGAGGCCTCGGACAAGCACCTGTGTTCCCCCCGCTCTCAAGGAAGTGTGTGTGTATGCGGTGGAGGATGATGCGAGATGGCTAGCCTCATGCTATTAGCATTGACAAGCCGTCCTTAATGTAAACGCCAATAGAGCATTTGTCTCTGTCTGACGCTCTTGTTTCTCAACAATGATTCCCACTCAGTGTGAAGGTAGCCCGCCATTCCCCAAGTGGCTATTGATGGACATGGAGTAGTTGTCTCAGTGGACGGAAGTAGGCAGGAAAACTTTTTAGTTGTTTTCATCCATGAAAGACAATCACAAACAAAAAAATGAAATTAAATCACTGTCTGATTGTTGCACTTCAAAGACGATGTTGTCTACGATGGCTGCTGTTGGAGGTAGACAGCTTCTTCATCAATTTGTGACTTTCAGCGCATTCCAGGAGTTATTTTGTGATGAAATGTTGTAACGGTTAGGGTTAGGGTATTTTGACCTCATGAGGATACAACATTACATTCAACAACCCTCAGAGAAGGGGTGTGAACTTGTTGCATTCAATCAAAGGTGGGCGTATGGGCACCACTTTCTAGCTAGCTAGCCAACTAGTTGATGAGCACTGAGGCGTGTCTGTGATTGCAATCATGCCCCTTACTCAAAAAACAACATCCCTTGTGGCTGCATTGCATTCTGCTCTATTGATGCAATTCAAGTAATCACAGGGATATGAAAAATACAACACCACGCAGAAAAATCAACCCAGAAATATAAGGTACCGTTATGTTTTAAGGTTGGGGGGGCGCAAACGGACTGTTAACCCCTATTTCACCCCTGAAATTTGCACCCTTGGCTGTAAGTGAGGTGTCGTGTCCACATAAAACAGTATAGGTCGATTGTTTGGGTCTCAAAATTTGAGCTCTTTATGCTGTATTGACTAGTGACCGCTTGTGGTTGTGTGAATAATGACATTACCCATAGACATTCAGATGACCCTCACCAATATTAGACTGCCCAGAGCCCCTTTGAGTCAGTATTTATATTTTTTGTAAGGCAGTGAATGACTAAAAACCAATTTCTTCACTGATCACAGGAGATGGATATACATTTTCACGCATCATTTAACCAGAGGATGCAACATTTTTTGCCTGAAAAGAAACAAGTAAAACACGGTATGTGTAAAGCGTGTGATATATTTCTCTCAGTTCCGTAAGGCATTTTTTAATTGCAATAACTTTTCACAACAATGGTGAAATCAAGGCAAGCAGGTAGGGAATCATTTCTGGTTAAATCAAACTATAACATCATCTGTTCCTTGTCCTCTGTGAGGGTCTAAGGCTGGGGGATGTTGTGTACTAACCATTTATTGTTTTCACATGTTTGGCACTGTGAAGCCCTTAGAGACTGTAACAGTGATTAAGGGCTATACAAATAAATGTGATTTGATTTGTCTGGCAAGCTTCAACAATCAACGTATGCTATCGTTTATTCAGGAGATTGTGTAACATAAAGCATCAGCTATGAGTGGGGGAGTGAAAAATCCTTGGTATTGGCAAGATTGTATGATTTGCTTCGAGAGTGACCAGTGACCTTGGACGTACAGCATGTTGATGTGACACTTAACTCCTTTGGAAATGTGCCTGGTAAAAAGCGATCTTGTAAAAAGAGGGGCGGATATCCAGTGAAGACATGATGTCAGGGGAGCTCCCACTATAAATCAAAACATTTAAAGTAGTAATCCTCAAAATCCTAGTTTTGTTTTAATTTAGTCTCCATCTTTGGTGCTCAGCCTCGTTGCTGTGGTGTTTCTGCACTGCTCTTCCCAGAGATCACCTGTCAATCAAACAGTGTGTCCAGTCTGTCTTTCTCCTTGGATTTTCTGTTGATGGAGTTTGAGTTTCTGTAGGTGGCGCTCTTTTCTTTGTCTGTTCAGCCACGGTGGCTATCGCTGCTCATGCTAACTACCACTTTAAATACAAAGTTCCCATTTTATTGCGTTTTTATGTCATATTTTAGATTATATTACGTGAAAAAAGTGCAAAAGATCCATAAATTAACCATTTCCATGCCATTTTCTTTTCACCTTTTACACCGATGATGGGTTAACTTCAAAGAGACTTCATGTAACTCCATTGATTGACAGAGGAGAGACAGCGCTAGTCTTGTGGAAGTTAACAGCATGAGTATGTAGGCTTAGTAATTATTTAGGTATACAAATGCGGCTGTCTGTTTGAGTGAGGTGGCAAGCTCGGATGTGGGAGCAAATGGATGCGCTGTGAGCTATAATAGATGGCTATAAGAGGGAAAGAGGGGCTGTGCATGTGAATGAAGCGTTTGGCTCCCTCACTCCCAGGCATAGAGAGACTCTATACGGGAACCTCTCTCCCTCTCTGTCTGACAGTCAATCTGGAGGGTATGTTTTATTCATGGCTCGTCCTCTCTATTTAACTTCGCCGGCAAACACTCTCTCTTTCACTCCCACTTTATCTTTCCAGCTCTCTCTTTCCCCGTCGCGCATTAACGTCTCTCTCTAGAAACCGGAGTTTTGGACTGACACGGAGTTGTTGAGGTCGATACTGATATTTTTTGGGGGGGATTGACGCTACCAATAGCCGGTGTTTTGTGCTCCATTATTACGCTCTATGGCACCTGTGCGATGCTTTGTTTCGGAAGACTTTGCTTCCTCTTGCCATCGTTGAAATTGAAGAGTCATAAAACGATTTGTGAGATTTTATTGGAAATCGTCCAAAACTCCCTCCCAAAAATACCAAACCCCTCATATTTTTCTCTCTCAATGAAAACAAGAAATACTACAATAAATACTACATTTTTGATGATGATGAATAAATACATCATCACCAAAACAGTTTCTACAAAGACAAATACTAGTGGACAAATCACTTCTAGATGGAATAATTTCATAAAAACACAAGTCCTAAGTTGGAAATAAGACAATAGTGAGCAGCTACAGCATTTATACAACCAACCAGACTCAACTGTCCCTATAGCAGGATTACCTGTAGACATGTTCTCAGGTCAAGGGATTCTTGTAGATAATATGGTTCCATAGTCTTCTATGTGAAGATCCAATAAGTGCCTCTTCTCAGTAATTGATTGACTGACTGGACCATATATGATTTTTAATAAGAGGCCAATATCGGCCCTATACAGTGGCGGCTCGTCCATAGGGATGCTAGGGCGGCGCCCCACTTGATTGGATGGAGAAATAAAATAAAATAAATAATAATAATAATAATAGCCTAAATAAATATAAATATATATTTTTTTTATCTGAACACATTTCATAGATTGTATTTATAATTCATATAAATGTGTTCTAGTCAATACATGTATGTTGAATAATTGGCTTTGGTTGGTTTGCGGACTTCATTACCGTCTCTGTTGCTCTGGGACGCCGAGTCGTACGTCCCTCACACACTACATTGACATGCATTACCACCTAGCGGTTGTTGGAAGGACTGCACTTTAGCTTGAGGTCTATGATAGCATTTGGGGCGCTGGGCAGAACGCCCTGGCCATTCTCATTTAACCCCATTCAAACGAACATTGTAGTCATGGTCAGTAGATGGCACAAGAGAGCACACACCAGTGTCACATTTGTTTGTGCACTCGAGTCAGCTACAATGTTACTCTATGATCTCAGTGTCTGTCATGACCCGTCCCACTGAGTCAGCCAATCATCGGCCACCACTGGCCCCATACATCACATAGTATAAACTACTTTCTTTGACTTTTACGTCTCATTGAGTGACAGTATCTCTCGCCCGGACACTCTCTCTCTCTCTCTTATTTGGGTGTTTGTGTGTGAGCGGTGAGCGGAGTCTACAGATCAGGCCGTTCTTATCACCTGTAGCGGCAGCAAGACATACGTAGCCAAGCATGGGAATGTAGTTACTAGTGTATCACACCCCCACCTGACTAAAACGCTGGCTCAGCCGACCCGACCCCCCATTTAGGTGTGAGGATATGGAGTGTTTTCTGATCTTTCTGGAGAAATTAAACTGCAGCTCTTACTTAAAAATAAGACTTTTGAAATAAAAACATCAACTACGGTCCTGGGTTCAAGTCTCAGTCCTGGTCCTTTCCGTGTGAGTTTGCTCCCACAGTCCAAAAAGTTGAGCATTTCAGGTGAATTGCCCAATGCATGCTGGGATAGCCTGAATAGGAATAAGTGGGTATGGAAAACAAATGAATGCCTTACTTTTTTGTGCAGTTGCTGCACAAGATGTTCGAAACCACTCTTCTCAACACATCTTTGGAGTCTTTTGGATACTGCCGGCGTGATGTCACCGCTAGACCCATACCGTTTCTTTACCACCGGCAATTATTTCAAGTGTCAGGTACATGAGCCATACATCTGTCTTTTTCTGCATGTGTGTGCTGCTGTGTATTCAAGTGTGTGTTGTTCGTGCATAGACGTGTGTGCCAATATGTGTGTGTGTTTCCACGTGAGCTGCACATGCAAAATCATGTAAGCACTTGTTTGTGTGCAGGCGCACAGCCTGTGTGTGTATCTGTGTGTAGGTGTGTGTGATCGGCAGTGTGCTGGAGGTAAGCCAGGGGTCAGCTGAGAATAATGACAGGATGGACTCCATAATTTCAGCTTCATTCAGCCTTGATTGCTGGCTCAATATGCTGTCTGTAGTAATCTAGGCAGCTTTGTATTGGGACATCCATCGCTGCAATAATCATGTCTGAGCGGTGTCGTTCTCCCTCTTTTAGGGCATCCAGGAGTGAAATGAGCTTCAGTTCAGCAGATGCAACTGTCTTCGGCTGGGTCAAGAACATGAGCCTGGTAAATTCAATCACCAGTCCATCCAGTTGCAAATAGACATGATGGAAATAAAGGTAAACCCAGCATATATTGGTTCACTTCTGGTAAATTTGGAGAAAACAGGGGACACCAGGGTCAGAAATGAACAGGGGGCCTGGGGCAAAAATGCCCTTGAAAGTTGAAATTAAATGCCTGTAAAAGTAAAAATGAGTTTCCAAAATATGCCTCCAATAACTAGAAGTACCCTTTTTTGCATTTCACACACACGTGCACGTCCAAAATCATATAATACTCTTTTATGTATGTTATGTTGCCTATTTCATTTTGATATTAATTCTGCAACCCATGACTAAATGAATGCAACCATTCAAATGACTGATTCAAAACTACAGTCAACCGACAAAAAAGGCTTGTACCACAAAATCTGCATGTGGTTATTTGGGAAATCATGTTTTCCAGCATCATTGGAAAATATGGCGATGGATTTCAGTATCACCAGAAAGCTGAGTTCATTTGCCCTCAGTGGCCTAGTTGGGGCCACCGTCTGGTCTTGATTCACAAAAATAGGGCCCAGAGAGAGGTTGGAAAATGGCACCATCCTCGTCTGTGAGGTCTGCTGCCAGTTTTCTGCATTGGGACAGAAGTTAAAACAAATCTAAGTGGTAGAAATTGTTTATTTTCCAACACAAATGTATTCTTTCATAGTTCAATAAAAAGGATCAAAATGCCCCTAAAAAAAATCACATCAAGGGGGCAAAGAATTTCCTCTGAAAGAAAAGTTCCGAAAACAGCATTTCTAAAGACTTGGGCCTCCATCAGTCTACAGTCAGACAGATTGTATACAAATGGAAAAAATTCAGTGCCATTGCTGCTCTCCCTAGGAGTGGGCGTCCAGGAAAGATCACAGCAAGAACACGCCGCATAACGGTCGAGGAGGTGACAAAGAACCCAAAGGTAACAGCTGAGGATCAGCAGGCATCTCATGACCTTTCTAACATCCGAGTCCACAATAAGAAAAACACTTAACAAGAGTGGTGTTCATGGAGGATACCAAAGAGGAAACCAGACCACCTGGACCACAAAGCTACTTGAAATGTGGTGGAAATGTAAACCATTGAGTTGCCTGATTAAAAAAAAAAAATGTAGTCAATTAAAAATCTAATTGACTACATACCTACAAAAATCAAAAAAACTATAAGTAGGTATACATGTGCTTCAATAAGTCAAGTAATATGAAACTGATATGATACACTTACAAAGGTGGCAGTTGACACTATGTGGGGATCGAACCCATAACCCTGAGTGTCATGCTATACTGACTGAGCTGTCTGGGCCGGGGATGGCAATTCTGATTTATCTCAATAAATAAAATGAATAATCTAGATAATGAAAAAAAGAAATCAGTCTCAATCAGTCTCAATCATCTCAGCTCTTCTTTCTGTTACGGTAGTGACAAATCTTTAGAAAGGACAGAAATTCTGGAAAATTCTGAAAATATGTACAAATTTGTGACTGTACCTTTAGTAGATTTGTGTATCTTAGACTTGGACTAACACATATATGCTCTCGAATTGGGGAAAATAGAATACAAATTTGAAGATTTTTACACCCAATATGAACCGTTTCTGTAGAACCAGAGTATATATACTCTTACATATAAATCCATACACATATATACATGTACATGAAAACTGTATATACAAATACTGTACATACATGACATAATACATACATGCATATACAGTGTATATAATACATACCACTAGGGGTACTGTGTGTACTCCCAAAACTGTGTGTGTGTGTGTGTGTGTGTGCCAGTGTGAATGAATGCTTGAGAATGTGCCACTCGATGCAAAACCTGTGCCCAAGGCTATTTTTTTTTTCCTCCCTGCCACTTGCTCGCTTGTTGAAGGTGCAGTAAGTTGCATTGGGATGGAGATTTATGCAGCACACCGAGATGTGAATACATCCAAACCCACTGAGGCTTCCTCTCCCTGTTCAGGTGTTTCAACACAACTCCCTGACAGCAACAGGCAATTATACACATGCCAGAAAGTTGCAAATAGCTTTCGAAATGTTTCCCAAAGAAATCTCTGCTTCGTCAGTTTGTGTTTAAGAGCCTGTCAAAGTGATGTATGTTGAAGGAGATTCTCAAAAGAAAGAATCTGCCTTACTGATGAGAAGTAGTTAGACTTGAATTACATGACTTCACTGTGATCAGTTTTTGTTTGAGGTCTTTAATAAGCATTTGAAATTCATTGATTTAGTCTCATTTTCTGCTTTTTTCCCCCTCCAGTTGTTTAATCAGCGTTTGGTATTAATTTTTCTGCAGCTTTTGTCTTGGAGTGTTCTGGCTTGGTTGTAACCAGTATCTGTATTTTGATTTGGAGTATTTTGATTAAAACCTGGGGGGGAGAAAAACAACTGATCAAAAACTTAACTCTCAGGCTAGACAGCCTGAAAATGACATTCAATTATTAAGAGAAAGAAGGGATTATAGACTGTGGATGTAAGTCTAAATTGTTTTTTTCTCGAGTGCTTTCAGATGTTTATAAGTGTGCTTTGAATAGATTTAGATAGCAATGCATGTTATTAATGATGTGTGTAAAGGCACAGCACTCAATCGTTCTCTAACCTGTGTTTGAATGTGTGCGCAAGGTTGTTTGCATCTGCATTAACATGTGTCGTGTCTGGATTGTGCCTAGATCTGATTTAACTGGATTACACCTGGCATTCAAATATATCTGTTATACACGTTGAAATCGTATTTCCCTTTTCCCCTCGCCAAAACACGTCACCTCGATGGCTGAACCAAAACATGTAGTTTACTGATGTCACCTTACAGGTTTTCTGCGTAATGGAGTCCTTACACTAACGTGGCGAAATGTGTGATCACTTCTGAAGGTGGACTTGGGCGATCAGATCTTTCAGTGCGGTACTTTTATACCTGGGCTTTCGGTGTTTTTGCTCTATTTGAATAACATCCAATCACCCAGGATGCAGGTTAATGCCAGGTGGACGACCGCTCTGGGTGTCATGGTCGGCTGACAGAGAAATATTGAGAGGTGAGAGAACCAGGCAGAGGAAAAACATTCAGTCTCACTGACTGGCGTTCCACAGGGAAATGTCACCGCATGTCAGCTCGTCAGACGAACAGGTTCACACACACACACACACACACACACACACACACACACACACACACACACACACATACACACATTGAGGTTTGACTGAAATATTGTGCCAATATTGGCCTTTTATTAAAAATCAGATATGGTGATGTTATGCAGTTTGTTTGATTTTGGCATGAATACAGTATGTATTAGTATGATCATTATCCAGTTTCAATTTGAGTTTTAGTGTCAATTCATGAGTTGATTTATGTTGGATATGATAACCTTCCTGTTTAGTGAAATGCGCAGAAGCGAACTTTATGAATAGTCTACTTTAATGAATACAAAACCACTTCACCAGCACAATGTCGTAACTAAGTGACTCACTGAAAAAAATCCAGCATATTTATATGATATATTTTCATAAAAATATCCAATAATTGGTTTCATTAACCTTTCCTATGCCTAGTTAATGTGGGACTTCAGGTTAATTAAATGTTGAAAATATTTTCTTTCATACCTTTAGAAGCTGATGTCTAATTTGAATATACAAAAAGTAAAGAAACTTTGCAGAACGGTGTCAAACCATTGATGGATGGACCTTCAGCGTGGCCATGATTCACCATCTGCTGCTATGCGTGTGCCGCTGCCATTCATTTCAAAGGACATGTCGAGTGACTCGGTGAGTTCAAAAACACAACCCACCCTTCCAACCGTGCGTCCAGTAAACACAACTGTACCCAGCACTACACACACCGCCTGTTAATAGAACAGCTAAATTAGAAAGCTCAATAACTCAAGACGAAGTCCTAATACACTCCACACTCGACTGCTGGGCAATTACTGAAACAAGAAATAAGGAGGAAAAAAAAAAGGGAAGACAACAACAGAGAATGATAAGTGAGCGCGGTACCGCCTCCACATATGAGATGTGTAGAAAATTAGATTTCCAGTTTCCCAGTGAATGGTGGTGCGGTAGATTTGGAGCCATGGGCATAATAAATGACCTCGGTGTTAATGCATCTGTGACTCTCTTCCCGTCTCCCTCTTCACATCCTCAAACAGAGTATTGACTTTTTCCTACGCCGTGTTTATTTGAATTTCTCATTATCTTGACATTTTGAGGGAGGCTCGTTTTGACTTATTGAAATCCTTTGGTTCTTTGACTCGCGCTCGGAGGAGGAATCTTCTCTTAGGGAAAGAAAATGCTGTCTGAAGCACAGAGAGTCCATCGTAGTATTTAGCTTGAAAATAATTATATTTTGTTTGTGATTTTGCATCGTAAAATATAAATTATCAATGTAAGATAGCAATGTTCCCTGTAATAGTTTTTAGCTGATCCTCTGTTTGTATTGTTGACTGGCATAGGGTCAGTTTTGCAGTTCTCTCACTCATGGTGCAAGCTAGGATTAGAGATATCAGAGAGGAATAAAGAAGATAATCAGTGACTACAATTACTACAATGCTCTCATGAGTAATGCGTAATTGTCAAATGTGCCTGTTCATATACAGTACAAACTACAACACACGAGTAGTGAGGGGTTCTTTCCTTATATCTATAAAAAAAACCTTATAACTGTCCACCAACCGCGAATCCATTCCTGAAGCGCTCCATGGATGAGGCTTCAAACGTCATCCATGACGTAATGATGTTAAAATGATACAAGCCCCGATACGGAGGTTCATGGGAAACTGCCCTACGTTCTCGACATGCGCTTCGAGGCTTTCGGTATCAAGCGTAACATCACTAATGTTAACCAAAATGCACACACTCAAATTGGAAACTGTCCTAATTTAAACCAAAACAAAAACAAACATGCTTAATCAAAATTGTGTTGGTGATTATTTGTTTATGCCTGCTATTTTCTGAAATGAACAAAGTAAATTACTAACACTGCAGTACGGTGTCGGCCATCAGTAGGGCCGTCACAACTCCCATCTTAGCAAAGCTACACTGGCTACCTGTTGATTTTAGAATTGATTTTATTGATTACTTTTAAAGCAGCGAAAACTTGGCCCCCGTCCTATATCCTGGAACTTTTATTCCCTCTATGTTGGTGAATTTCAGATCTGCTGATAAAGCCCCCCTGGTCCAAGCTCAAGTCAAGAGCTTCCTTCCTGTGCTTCCTATGAGCTTTTGCTCTCAAAAGCCACAACATTATGGAACAATCTTTTTTTCTTTGTGCCTAAAAGCAAGTAGCCCTGTTAACCGCTTACCAGACAGACTCACCTATGATACCACTTCTGTGTGAGGATATGCATTGTATGCAGTAATGCAGTGACTTATTGGACCACAGGTTAGGAAGGAAAAGACAATGTGAAAAGAATTGACGCTGGATTTGTCAGGGGTTTGTTATTGGACAACTTGCTTCAGGAAGAAAAATCAAGTGAACTAGGAGAGCTGCAGGCTTTAGCAATACTGACTTGCAGAAATATTTGAGACATGGTGAGAGCAGCTTCAAAAGCCCAGAAATATTAAATACAATGTCAAGGGATGGCCTCTGAGAAGACAATCAAAATACAAAGACCTGTACCAGATCATGGATCT
This sequence comes from Hoplostethus mediterraneus, assembly GCA_034670385.1. NCBI lineage: Eukaryota > Metazoa > Chordata > Actinopteri > Trachichthyiformes > Trachichthyidae > Hoplostethus > Hoplostethus mediterraneus. The sequence goes on from JAXDDW010000059.1 coordinate 1,332,144, forward strand.
GAATTGAAGGACAAGTCAAAGAATAATTATTGAAAGTGAATTCAAAGATCCTGGTTGATGCAAATGAATGCTTCAACATTGAGAACACAATATTTCGTGAGTCAAAACTGAATTCAAACCTCTAGGCAAGCCTTGTCATTTTCCTGTATGTAGGTACGCATTTTCTGCATTGTTGGGGATTTGCAACCATGATGGTTTCTGTTCTCAAGTCTTCTCTAACCCTCATGCAACCACGCTTGTCATTAGCTGTATGTCAGCCAAATGTAGTCTTACTTTATATCTGTTTCGATTGCTTCGCATCTTCCTATAAAGATGCCGTATGTGTTCTAGTCTGTCACATAATCCTTGTCTCCTCATCCGATCTGTCTGTGATTATCAGAACATGGTATATCAATCTTTATACGCTCCTCGTATCCTGCACTTCCACTCTCCTTTCATGAAGGGAACTTTGTCGCACAAAATTCAGGATTATGCAATCCTTGTTGGGACAATTCAAGAGCGAGGATTCACCAGTGAAAGCAAGGAAAACCTTATTAGGAAAAAATAGTAAGGAACCTTGGTGGGACAATTCAAAGAGGGATCCCCACCAGGATGTGTAATAAGGTGCTGGGATAAAACAAGAGAAGACAGCAAATAAGACAAAGAGAAACATGAGCAAGATGGAGCTCCGATCAGCTCAGGCCAGCACCGGCGTCCACTGCCAGTTAAGATCACTGCGCGAGAGAGGAAAGATAGACAGACAGCCACACACACTCATAAAGACAGCAGACAGACAGTGATGTAGACAGACAGACAAGAAGCAGCAATGGACTGGGCACCCAACGGCTTGTTCGTATTAATAATGCTGTCTAAACTAATGTAGCTCTGTGCCGAACTCGACAGGGTTTGAGTTTGGATTTGGATGATTCCCAGTATAGGAAAACACTCTGCTGCCTGCCACTTTCTTCTTGGGACAGAAAGGCAGATCTGGAATCTTGAATTGGGAAAATGGGTAGTCAAAATGGGATTGGGGACCGGGCAAGGTGGGCAAGTGCTCCCGCGGCCCTGGACCACGATAGGCCACCAGGGGCCCTGAAAGGTTTGCGGATACCGTACTTATTTATCAGGGTACCGTGCTAATCACATAAGCATTTAATCTATCAATTTGCTATATAATCCTGCATAGAATATGTGCATCTACCGCGTCACAACAATCGTGTTAACATTAACATAACATATGACCAGGTGGGTTCATCCGGCCATGGGTGGATGTTTTAGTTAATATTCTGGCAGCAACATTTTGTGCAAGGTTGTTACTACTGGAGTTTGGCAGTCTTGATGAAACAAATACATGAGGGTGGAAGAACGCCATCTTTATAAAATCTTGAATGTGTGAGTACCTCAATGCCTGCAAAGTAATGAAAAATGTCACACCTGTTTTAGGAGACGGTAGAGGGTAATCTGAGCACTATACTGACACATTTTTACTCCGGCATGACATTTAAAACCCATATGCTCTTGGCTACAAGAAATGATGGTGATTTATTTTTCCAAAACCAAAACTGACAATTTAATTACATTGCAAAAGTGACTTTAAGGCAGAGTACAGCTGCGTAGCAGGACTCATTGTTAAGTGCCTTGGGTCCCTTGAAAGGTGCTCTTAAATTAAAGTTATTATTATTTTTATAATGATAACAGATAAATGGTTCACCCCTTTTTAAACCACATTACCCCACCCACATGGCACAGTCCAGGTCAACATATAGGGGTAAATAACTTAGTTAGTCATTTTTAGAACTGTATTTCAACATTTTATCTCATGGAAAACATTTGACCAATATTTATATTTTTTATTATTGGTATTTATTATCCTTTATTGACATGATTTTAATAGTTTTTAAATGTTTTTAACTGATGTGGGTGTGCACTGTCACACTCCTGATGACAATGCAACGAACAACATGCACACTTATTAGACAACTGATTTATTCTAGGCAACACTATAGTGATTGGGCATGCCAACTACTTGCTGCTGCTAGTCGAATTCATATAGATTAGATCCTGATTATCCTGATTAAACTTAACTGTATGAGGAAGACGATTAATGGTGTGGCGAGGGAGGGACGCAGTCTCAATTTGATACATGATGCTATCTGAACTATCAGACTCCATACACTCAGTAGGTGCACGTCTCCTGACACTTCGCTTGAGCATAAATGCCTCAGTGTCGTCCAACACTTGCCTTACGACCATAAAACAGGCTTAAGCAGGATAGGGTTCAGCTGTCTCCTGGCAGCAGGCAGGCAGAGCGAGATCCGCCATCTTTGTCCATGTTGAACCCTTGGGGAGCGGAGCGGAAATGGCCGGCGACATTTCCGTATTCTACAACACATTTTCTTTTCAGAATGGCTCTAGTTTTACCTTTCTTGCTTGGAAGTCTTACACCAGACATATTAACCAACCTATTTAAGCTGATATATATCTTAATGACATAAACTCATAATATACATAAAATGGTTCCAACTCACATTATATATTGATATCAACACAATATATATTCATATATTTATGTAATATGTAATTTATGACTATTTTTATTGGGATTTATTTTGGGCATTGATTAAAATATTAAATATTGTTCTTTATTGGCTTGATTACCATGACCACCAACTAGAGGTCATAGTTTACCTACCTTTTTATTTAACACCACATCACTGATAGCTGCTGTGCTCAAGCCACATGTCTACCCACTGGTCCCGTTTGGATAAAAAAGAGAGAATAGGCAGAGAAAGAGGGAGACACACAGATAATAAATAAATAAAAAGTGGCGACTTCAATTAAAGTGGAATCAGGAAAGCCTTGTCAGTCAGCCTTCCACAGGATTAGCCCTGTGCTCCTCTGTTACTGTTGACTCCCAATGCTGTCTCACAGCTCCCTATGGCTGATCGCTCTCTTTCTCTGTCTCTCTCACACCAGTGTTTCCCATTAATCCCCTAGACTGTGGCGGCCCGCCATACTCTAATTTGTCCCGCCACAGTTTCATAATGAACCGACAATATTTTTACACTTCTCATAATAACCTAAAAGATCTTGTTGTGTTTTGCGCCGTTGCTTCAGCAAAGCATCTCTCACTCCCAGTCAGTCAGCCCCTCCCTCCCCTGCTGTACGCGCACGCGCACGCGCGCGCACAGTCACATACACACACACACATACACACACACACACAAACACACACAAACACACGCACTGGAATATTCCTGGCTGCATCCGAGACACCAAGGCATTTTCAGGACACAGCATTGTTTGAGGTAAGTAACGTTCACTAATGTTACAGTATCCACTGCATCCACTAGTCCAAACACAATTCTATCATTATCAATGTACGACAGCAAACAGATAACGTTACTGCAGAAGTTATCATTGATAATTAACGTCTCACGTTAGCTAAGTTAGGTAACGTTAACATTAGTGTGTGTGCGGCCGCGGTATCTCTGTCTCTCACAAACACAACGGTCCCGTCTGTGACTAGAGGCTACATCCACACTAAGAAAACAGTTTTAAAACGGAGTTTTGAAACTAAAACGATAGTCCACATAAGTGTTATAGCACCGTTTCAAAAATTTCAGTGAAATTATACCAAAATAATCACGTTACCGTTCACCTACACTGGGCATGCACGTGCCGGTGTAAACAGGAAGCAGATTGTCTGCTCTGCTTAGTTGCAGAAAATATTGTTATGAAGAACAGCAATGGCGAAAAGTAAGAGCAGAGATGTCTTTTGTTTGGACGGATGACGAGGTGGAACTGTTACTGAAAGTAACAAACGAGTATAAGGCGGTAAACGCGGTGGAGAGTATAGATTGGGAGTCATCGTAAAGCAAATACAGCAACATATTACCGCGGTACCAGGAGCACTATCCATCGCCAGGGAAGGATACGTCTGACTGATAAGACCCAATCAGGAAGCTAACGTGGCTCTCCCACAGCAGCCAGCTAGGGCAGAAGCAACAGGTGAGATTGACAGCAAACACAGAGAGATGTAGAAGCAGGGCAGAAAAGCCTCATTTCTATTCTTCTGTGCCTGTATATATTTTGTTACGTGTTTGACACAACGTGAAGCAATTGAGCTGTATTGTTACTTGTCACAAAGTATTAGCTAACTGTTTGTTTAGGTTAACTGAGCTGACTCTTTTCAAGCTACAACTGTAGCTCATAAGACTATTCACTTTTACTTATAACATTACTGATTGGACCTATACTTCCACACCATGACAATCTTTGTCTTTTTCTAGCCTGGTTGTTATATATTTAGACATGATTTGTGCACAGCCAATTCCATGATGGTAGTTAATGGGAGATTTGTGACACAACTGCAACACCTGTATACGTAAAGATTTAGGGGGTTGAATACTTCATGGGGCAACTGTATAGTTAATGTTAAATTGAATGACATTTTATGATCATCGTCTGAAAATGTATCTATGCTCCTAATGGGCTTATGTTTGTAAAGGCATCGCAGTGTTTTCTCACTCTCTCTCTCCCAGACTGGGGGCGTGCAAGCAGCATAATGGGCCCAGGCCTCCCTGTCTGCTGCTGGTTTTATGAGTTGAGCTTGACAGGGGCTCAGCCAGCCAGATAGACAAGCCCAGGAATGAGTTTCCTTAATATTAAACAAACCACACACACACACACACACACACACACACACACACACACACACACACACACACACACACAGACACAGAGTAACCATGCTGAAGTATTGAGTGGGATATTGGTTTGAATTTTCAGACGCTTCATCAAACTTTCATTGGAAGTTACAAGTGAAACTACAGTGTGGCCGGTGTGTGTGTTGAACCTCCTACATGATGAGAGTGAAGTTTGAAACACAACTGACTTAGGAAATTAAACTCTCTGACCTCAACTATACAGTACTTATCCTGTTTGTTTGTACTGTAATTACCACTCAGTTGTACAGTATTCTGAACTGAGAAAACTATTTCATACACAAGCAGTATAGTAGCATTTGGTGCCAAACCTAAGAGTAACAATTCAATAAGAATAAGAAATAAGCAAATTATGCTAACTCTGAGGAACACTGTACACTAGTGGTTACTATCATCAACCTAGAGATGATAGGGGAGGTTAGGCCCGATGATAGGTTGATTTATGTAGTGTGAAAAAAATATTTTCTAACAGAAACGTTCTTATTTTTTAATGCTTATGAATGCATTTTGCATTTTTCCAAAAATTCATTCCAAAAATGAGCAAAGTTTCCTGAAAACAAACCAAAATCATCATTTGGTGTCAAAGGTTACTTTTCGTCATGGGGTTGTAAACAGGTGTCCCTTTATTTTGGGCAGTTATACCAGACTCGTCTCCCCAAAAAATGCTTTAAAATGCAAATAGCATGCTCTGTGCATGGAGAGAGAGAAATACGTGTGCTCCACCATGAAAGGATCACACGGAGGAGAGACGACTAGAAACAAGCAGTAGTTTAACATTGAAATAGTGGAAAGTAAGGATGTGGAGGTAGGGTGGTGGGGCGGGGGTAGATGGGCAGATACATTTACCTGCAGTTCAGCTCCCAACTCATGTCAAGAAGTTTGTGCTCTTCTCACAAAATGTTGCGAGACTGTGTTGGCTGTGCACCACCGTATTGCCTCATACCAGATCTTAGCCACTGTTTCTCCTCCCTGCTTGGCCATGCAGCCTACGAAATCCCGCAGCAGTGATCTATATTTCATAGTCCGCTCCATGAGTAGTTGAAACCCCCTGTGCTGCCGGCAGACCTCACCTCAATACTAACCGCAGTCCTGGCAGAGAATGCTGAATTAATAGCTAATAATACGGGAAAAAAATACAACTAACCAAAAGGAGCCTGAAGCAGACAGCCAACAAGTTGCAAACTCAACAACATTCTCACATTCTTTTCTCTTTCTCTCTCCCTCAGTTTGCTGAACCAGCAGGTTATTAGATTATGAATCCCCGCTGATTGTGGCATTAAAAATACATGGCCTACTGTAGCAGACTGCACTGTCTTCTTGGAGGGTCCGTCTGAGGCAGTGTGCATGTGGAGTTGGGCTGGAACGATGCACAGGGCCGATATCGTCCTTTTACTATGAATTGGGTATTTTCCAGTCAGTGCCAATCCAAATATGATGCAGAATGCAGCTTTCCCAAGTCTATACCTCCCAGTAGACATTGCAATTTGTTTGAGTCAATTTTTCAGGGCCCTCTTGTAAATCATAATCATAATAATTTTAAAAATGTATTATTATTTTTGTTGCACGTCTGACAAGAGGAATCTTTCCAGTGTGGTGTGAGAGGATTTTCCTCAACAGGCTCAGGGGTGTCTGAGAAACCACCTCACCCTGCCTTAAGGAGCTGATAACCCAGTTAATTTCATTAGTCTGCCGATAACTGATGTTTCAGTGGAATGTTATAGTGTCCCATGATGGACTAAATGCTGTTTCACAGGCTTTTTGGCACTGAATATTGGCAAAAAATATCAGCTATCGGCAGCCTGAGTACAAAAATATCGATATCAGGCTCAAAAAACCCACGAGTGTGTGAAACCATGATTTCACGGCCCGCAGAAAAGAAACCAGACCACAGGATGTGTGTAGGGAATGGCTTAGCATTGGAACAGCCAACTGGTTTAATCAATAATGTGGTAACGCTGTGTTTAATTGGTTGTTGTCCGCGGTTTAGCTCATCCTTTTCTCTTTTGCCAAGAGCCTTGCACTCAAGGCTTTTCCTTATTTATTAAGTATCTGATGCTAGCGAGAAAACTACAACTATAACACAGCGGTTGCTGTTACACTCACCCTATTAATCTTTTTTCTTGTTTTTATTCAGAAAAAAGTATTTTTGGATGAATTTCAAGAATGGTAGGCAGATTAGTGGGCTTATTGTTTACCCAATTACCAGTTCATTTATTAAACATCTTAAATGTTACAAAAACTGTTGTCAATGTGTGCAGAATAGATCGCTACATTATTACATTGGCCTTTTTCACGATCCAATATGGCTCCCTGATCCGGCGGGTACGCAGAAGTCTAGTCTCTCTCGTTCATCGGTTCACCTGATTAAGCAGCAGCCGGGTGAGCTGAAGAACAGGCTGAGCCACTCAGTGAACCACTGAGCCGAGTGAGCCGAAGGACCGAGTGAGCCGAAGGACTCAGTCAGTCAGCGGTTCACTGAATGATTCAGTCAGTTCTTCGGCTCAGCGGTTCACTTAACTTCTCAGTCGGTCATTCGGCTCAGCGGTTCAGTGAATGAGTCAGTCCGTTCTTCAGCTCAGCGGTTCAGAGAATGGCGCTCAGTCGGTCCGGTTCACTCACAGTGAGTCGAATCAACTCACTCACTTAACCGATTTGGTTCTTTTGAACTATTTGTTCGTGAATTGGCATCACCAATGTGACGTTCACTCCGTATGAAGAGAACATAACATCTGCACAAATGTTGCGCATTATGACACTTTATGACTTTGTTGAATACTTAATTCTGATTGGCCAATCAAGGCATTTCGGCCTAGAGAAACACGTTTCTCCCTGGTTACTGCAGACACGGTTAGACACATGGACTATTTTTCTAATATTACGTTTAATTCATTTGGAGAGCATAAAACCTTTGGTTGACATTATCCCTTCACACCTCTTTAAAGAGGCATTTGACATTAGTGACATAGTGTTCTGTATCATTAATAGCAGCCTCGGCGATGTTTCATCTTGCTTGTAACATGCAGGGGTCCCGCCTCTCCTTAAAAAGCCCCACCTTGACCTCAAGCACAATTCTTAACAATTTTCAGCACCATCTACAAATTGCCATTTTTATCCAAAAATCCTTGCAAAAAGTCGTCCTTTCTCGTCCTTCTTAAAACTAAAAAGCATCCTTGAAAAATTCCAGTCTTGATGAATCTGCCCTCCTCAGGGTGTTCAGTGACTTCAGTTTCCAAAGCAGTTTTGATCATTTTTAATGAATTTAATTTAAAAAATGTTTTAGCGTAATTCTATATTGTGAAAACTTAAAGGCAGAATTTTCTTGTTTTTCATCCGATTAGTGTAACAATCTCACGGTTACACTGTATATTGTACACTGTCTGTGCAGCTGCAGCCATATGCTGCGCCATGCTGCACGAACGCACATAGTCCTTGAATGCTGAGTGCATGTTAGTGTGATGTGTTTACTGTCCTGTCCCTACTCTCTTCTTTGGGTAAAACTGCGATGATAGTATCTTTATTATCATCTCTAAAGAAAAGAGAGAGACAGCATGCGGGAGGGAAAGTCTGTGTGTGTGTATGCTGTGGTTAATCGCTTCTGACATTGTTATCACTGCTGTTGCTTTGCTACACATACCATCCAAATGTCACATAACAAGTGCTGAGCTAGGGACACACACGCACACACACACAGCTCTGAGGATAGGTTGTGGGTTGTCGTTGTTACAGGTCTTCAGCATGTCAGAAAAGCAGAATGTTTTTTTCTGTTTTTGTTCATTTTCATCATCTCCTGTTTTGGGACCGTCAGGCCACTTCAATTCTTATTATTTGAGTGGGAATGGGAGGTGAATGAAAGAGATCGCCAAAAGCAGCTGATATTGCATCATCACCACCATCATCATCATCATGTCCTCACTAAGGGGCGGATCTACTAAGATCCCAAATAAAGGGTACTAATTTGCGTGTGCATTCTAAAAGTTTGCGCGTGTGGTTGATGGGCGTTTTGCGGGTGATTTACTAAGAATGCGTGCGTAAATGACAACAGGTGCAAACGTGGTGGAGACAGCAGTATTTAAATGAGGGTTTTGCGTGTTTAATGTTTTGCACCATGGAGAGTTTGGATGGGCAACAGAACCGCAAGCGCAAAATGAAATTTGAGTCTATAGAATTAGAGGTGTTAGTGGAAGAGGCAAATAAACATTTGGATGAGCTACAGCAAAAAAATCTGAATATGACAAAAAAGAACACTATTTGGGAGATCATCTGTGAGAAAGTAAATGCCGTTGGTAAAACAAGAAGAACAACGGATGAAATTAAGAGAAGATGGCAAGATATAAGACGAAGAACAAAAGAAAAATTGGCTTATAATAAAACCTCAGCAAAGAAAACAGGTGGAAGAGATGCCTCTAACTAACATTGAGCAACAAGTGCAGTTCAAGTGCAGTTTCTATGTCTCCTTCTCGCTACAATAACGGCAGTCATTTGTGCACAATTACGCATGCAGGGCGTTTGCACCTTCTTTTGAAACGTATTAAATACAGACGCAGTCTCCATCAACGAAATTGCGTTCAGGTTTGATAGATCACAGTGCGTGTGCTACATTAATCTATTTACATTTTCTCCTCCCAGTATTTTGCTAAATAGCGTGTAAACGCCCCATCTTGCATATTCATTGAGGCAAAAGTACTAACTGGATAAGGCGTGTTATTTTGCACATTTGCAAGACGCAGTCCTCAGTGCGCGCTGTTAGTAGATCAGTTTGTACATTTATTTGCGCGTGCTATGAGTTTGCACACCTTTTTACACACGCAAACCTTTAGTAGATCCGCCCCTAAGACTCTTATTTAATTATTGCAAGTGGAGGAGAACAAGACCAACCATCAAACAACTTGACAGAACAGTGGCTATGTTTACATGCACACAATAATGGGACTATTGCCAATACTGCAAATAAGGCAATAATCCAATTATGCCATTTTGATTCCATAATAGGACAACAACCCATAATAATTCTGTTTACATGGGTGAAGTACTTTTATGATTATCCAGAGAGAATTCTGGGCATCTGGGGTTATTTTGCTTAAAAAAAACTCACTCAGCAAAATTTTTTACCATTACAGTGCTTATGCCCAGGGGCGGACTTAGTGATTTTGGGGCCCTAGGCAAATGCAAACATGGGGCCCCCTGAATCCCAACCTTCACACTTGAATTTGAATTTCTTCTGTACTGTTAAGTACATTTTTTTAAGGCAATCGCCTACTTTTGCCTAATGGTGAATAATGCCTAGGAACTCATGAATCCATTCATTTATTTTTTCTACTCTCGAAAAAATACATATTATGGCTCTTATTTGATACAAAAAAAGAAAAGGGGGCCTCTGTAAAATTTTGCCCAGGGCCTCCAGCAGTGTAGAGCCAGCCCTGCTAGAACATATTCAGAGTATGGTGATTACAAGAGCTCTGCCTTACTCGCAGCGTAATCACATTGTATGTATGTATGTATGTAAATGTGTATGTAAATGTGGCCAAAGAGACGCTTTGCTAAGTTAAGTTGATTTTACCATACTTGACCTTGGTGCGGCTTTGTGGCAACTTTTGCACAGGGATTTAAGCCTGAACTGCAACTGCAAGCCGCAATTCCACATTTGGCTCCTGGCTCCAGTTTTGTCAGCCAGTTTGTGCGTAGTGGGATCCAGTTAAAGATGCGATGGACTGTTTGATGCCGTTGCCATGTTTGCAGCCGTTTGACCCAGTTGCCATTTCATCTTATTGAATCCTATTGGGTCTATTGAAAGACTTGAAAGGCTCTGTCCTTGTCCTTGGTTGGGAATGCCTCAACTTGGAGGGGGTTGGGGGGGTGGAACTGTCAAACTCAAAAGTGTCTGCGTCTCTCTACCTCTCTCTCTCGCCTTTGAAAGTTAAAAGAGGTCTGGAGGGTTAATCATTGAATACAGATGGCTTTTGTTGACACAACACCAAGTTCCTCCCTGCCTGTATGATCCCTGAGTCATTCAAGAAAAAGCACTTCCCGTCCTCCACTTCTCCACCCACCCTTCCCGTTCTCCATGACTAAAAAAGAGATTGTGACATTTAATTTTTTTGTATTTGGTTCATTTTGGGTTCACACTGCCCATAAACCTTGGAAACTTGTTAGTTAGACAGAGTTTTACAAACCTGTCATCTTTTTACAGTGTAAGTTATCCAAGTTACAGACACGTGATTGTTCCAAAGGCGAACCGAGGAAATCAAGTAGCGTCAAGTAAACAGTGAATGTAAATGTGAATGTGAATGACATGAGCTTGACATCGGAGGAGGGGTGGGGATTGCAATGAAGGAGCTGAGCACAGGACTGCAGTAAACCACATCTGGTTTTAGAGAAAACCGCACAACCTGTATAGATAATTAAAAGAAGAAAAGGGGGTGGGGGCGCTAGAGCAGTGAGGGAGGGAGCAAAAAAAAAAGGGGAAAAGAATGCGACAAAAAGTTTGGGATCTTGTGTGAAAGAGCTGGAGGGGTGAGCAACAGGCACTCAGGGCTTTACAGTGAGAGATTAGCAAGCGGGGCATGAATGAAAAAAAGCAAGGCAGAGAGAGAGAGAGAGAGAGAGGGAGAGAGAGAGAGAGAGAGAGAGAGGGAGAGAGAGAGAGAGAGAGAGAATCGAAGGTCTTTTCTCCCTGGGATTTGGTTTGACTCAACTTTGGTTTTGCAACTCAGTCTATGACAGTCACATAGCCTGAGCAAATCAAGGCTACACCAGAGGGACAAACTCAAGTGTATTTCTGGGATACAAGCTCAGTCCTTCCAAAGGAGTGTGTGTGTGTGTGTGTGTGTGCATTAGGCAGTGTAAAAAGAAAAATGACCAGAAGGTCTGCATCCACTCATGAAGATGGAGTCGCAGCAAATGGACAGAAATGTTCCCAAAATGGGACTCAGTCGGACCTCCGCGGGACAGTCCAGGAGGATGGCGATGGTTCCAATGGGAAGGTGGAACTGCGCAAGAAGGTGACCTTGCTCCGGGGAATCTCTATCATCATCGGGACCATCATCGGAGCCGGGATCTTCATTTCCCCCAAGGGAATCCTGCAGAACTCAGGCAGCGTGGGAATGTCGCTGGTGGTCTGGGTTGCTTGCGGCGTGCTTTCGCTGTTTGGTGAGTTGAATAAGAGGTGCGCTCAGTAGACGCCAGGGCAATCAGTCCTCCTTTGAGTGCAGTTGCAACAAAGTGAGTGACAGAAGCAAAAGTTGGCGGGCAGAAAGGAAAGGATGGAAGTTACGAGGTTTTTTGCCTGAAGGACAAAATTTGCACAGCATCTCTTCTTGTGTAACAAGTGTATCGTAAAATGAGAGGCTTAAGAATCAGTGAAGTCTAATGTCTTGTACACTGCAAAAAATACCCATCTGAACAAATCGTTGGTCTAGGATTGAGACCCTTTAAGATTAAAAAAGTGACAATTTCTAAAAAACAGCCATAATTTCACTTAGTGATCACTTAATGGTAAACTGGTTCCTAAGGCATGTAGAGGCAGGACGCAGCGAAACTGAAATAAGCTGCGACAACGAATAACAACGAATTACGGCTAGTAATTTGACATCAAAATGACAACATGTGGAAACACCGCTGTGCACATCTTCATACTGTAGTGAACTTAAAGCCTTTTGCTTATGCGCTGTAATGATAAATCACATTATCCTTAATACCCTTCCTTAACCCAGTAACATACACACGCATGCACAAGCTCAAACACTGTAACTTTTCCAAGCAGGCGTTGCGATGTGTTCAACGAAGAGGCGATAAAAGCAAAGTGGAATCCATTAGTTGGAAATGTGAGAAAGCCTGTGCGAAACCTAATGAGCTTGTCAAGGACATGCAGGAAGTTAAACCCAAACCAGCGTAACACTTTCAGGATATGATATTATGTTACGGTAAAAAGTCATATCATGTCGTCTTTGGAAACTGTTTTGAATTGAATACAGGTGGCTTTTTTTGACATAACACCGAGTTCCTCTCTGCCTGCAACACTGATATGATCCCTGAGTCATTCGAGAGCAAACACTTCCCCATTCTCCACTTGACCCATAACTACATTTAAAAATAAAAAAAGAAATTGTAATGGAATCAAGGGTGCATCTTTTTGTCTTCTTCTGGGTCTTCCAATTTGGAATGAATGACAGTGTTTGGTTTCAGTCATTTATACGTCTACAGTCCCCAAGCATGCTGCTGTAAGATAAGGGAAGCCGGTCGGTCCAGCTGCTGTGGTGAAAAGCTCGGCGATAAGACATCAGTCAGACATTCATCAAAGGAAATATCAAAGTTTAATATGCATGTACAACACAAAATTGTTTGCCAAAGCATTCTCCTCTCTTGTCATTGCACCCTGTGAGGGATTACAAATAATTACGCCACAGCACCTTGCCATTTCAATGACTCTTGCAAAAATCCCACGTTGCATCAGTTTGGCCTTTTGCGTAGAGCTTGAACGCGATTCGCCGAGCCCCCCTTGTTGCGTCACAAGCTCAATATTTGCCCACAGCATGGCCCTCCCAGAACCTCTGGTGTGTTTTCACAAAAGGAAAGGTGTCAGATGGCATTGAATTCTATCCAACGGCTTTATCTTGAGCCCGGCGTGGCAAACAATGGGCTGTTCACACCCAACGGGGCTGTTGTGTATCTGTTACATGTCTGCCATTCAGATCCATTCATGACAGGAAGAGAGACTGTGTTGATCGCAGGGAATTCTCTCAGGGAAGTCTTCAATTCAAGATGATGTTGTTTGATACTATAATACCAGAACGATTGCCAACAGGCTGAGTAAAACAGTATCATTAAGCCGTTGACATGATTCCACTCTTGGTGTGAACTCATCTTATGCTTCATCGGTGCAGCATGGAAGTTAGGTCAGCCACTACATTGTTCTTTTTGCCTGAAGTTTTCCATTTTCTCCCCAAAAAGCTTTTTTTTTTGCTGGAACCATAACTAGGTCCAAAACAGAGGCAGAGGTTGAATGAAAATACCTCCAAATACCATTGCTGCAGAGGGCATTGGGGAAACAGTGCTGTGCACATCTTCATATTGTAGAGTATATTGCTGCAGTGAATATCTTAAAGCCTTTTCTTTTTGCACTGTAATGAAAGGTCCAAGCCTGTTATCCTTAAATACCGACGCTTAACCCCTTCCCTGCTTCCCTTCATTCCTATGCCCTGAACTTCTAATTAAACTTCTGACTTAAACTTCTATCTGAAGTTAGCCTGACTAAGTTATGTGAATAAGTTAGTCACATAGCCTGAGCAAATCAAGGCTACACCAGTGGGACAAACTCAAGTGTATTTCTGGGATACAAGCTCAGTCCATCCAAAGGAGTGCGTGTGTGTGTGTGTGCATTAGGCAGTGTAAAAAGAAAAATGACCAGAAGGTCTGCATCCACTCATGGAGATAGAGTTGCAGCAAATGGACAGAAATGTTCCCAAAATGGACCTCCGGAGGACAGTTCAGGGTGACGATGGTTCCAATGGGAAGGTGGAACTGCGCAAGAAGGTGACCTTGCTCCGGGGAATCTCTATCATCATCGGGACCAACATCGGAGCCGGGATCTTCAACTCGGGCAGCGTGGGAATGTTGCTGGTGTTGATACATGATAAATCGCTTGCGGCGTAGTTTCGCTTTTTGGTGAGTTGAGAAGAGCTGCCCTCAGTAGATGCTGGGGCAATCCGTCCTCCGGAAAACGACGGAAGCAAAAGTTGGTGGGCAGAGGAAAGGATGGAAGTTACGTAGCGTAAGAGTAACTGAGCTAAAAACATGAGAGGAAAATAGAAGATGCAGCAGGTTTTTTGCCTGAAGGACAAAATTTACACAGCATCTCTTCTTGTGTAAGTATATCGTAAAATGAGAGGCTTAAGAATCAGTGAAGTCTAATGTCTTATAAACTGCAAAAAATACCCATCTGAACAAATTGTTGGTCTAGGATTGAGACCTTTTAAGATTAAAAAAGTGAACATTTTTAATACATAAAAATACATACTGTGATTTCACTTAGTGATCACTAAATGATGGTTCCTAAGGCATGTAGAGGAAGGATGCAGAGAAACCGAAATAAGCTGCGGGGAAGAAATGAATTACGACTAGTAATTTGACATCAAAATGACTGACAAGGCAACATGTGCAGCGATCCAAAGCAAAAAGTCTTACTAACGGCTTGATAAACCCCCGGCTCTGAATCACATTTCCCTGCTTATCATGTTGATAACAGTTTGTGTACAGTACCATGGTACAATGCTTTGTCCTGAACAGTGTTTTCATGCCATCGGCATCTAACGGATATTCACTGACACTATTAGCATCCTTCTTTTTGCGACTAATGGCTAACGTTGTCTCCCAATGTATTGTGAGGGAATTTTGTGAGTGAGCCAAATGTTTGAGATGTCTGGGGTGTCTGTGGGAAAAAATGACACTGATGTCTATCCAATCATTTTGCCAAAATATGGAATTTTCAATTTTCACCCACAACATAAGTATAGGTTAAAGTTTAACAGGGTTTTTATGATAATATAGTGTCTGAATGAAAACCATTGTAATGCTTTAACCAACAGCTGGGTCCAAAACAGAGGCAGAGGCAATCAAAAACCTAGAGGTACCTCCAAATACCACTGCTACAGAGGGCATTGGGGAAACACTGCTGTGCACATCTTCATACTGTAGCATATATTATTGTAGCGAACATCTTAAAGCCTTTTGCTTCTGCGCTGTAATGAAAAATCTAGGCACAGTATCTTTAAATACCCTTCCTTAACCCCTTCCCTACCTTCCTTCAATCCTGTGCCCCGAACTTCTAATTAAACTTCTGTCCATCGAAAGATTGGCTCCTTAAACTACGGGGTGAGACCCAAAAACGGTCCCAGAGTAATTTATTTTGATGAGCATGGGGGCCCAGGGGAAGAAGGCTAGATTTCTATAGATCTGGCCCAGACAGTTTAAGAGCCCCCGGTCTAATGTTCTGTGTCTAACTTCTTTTTTCGGAGCCAAAGCCAATCCGTCACCTCTGTCCCTCCAGGAGCCCTTTCTTATGCTGAGCTGGGGACCTGCATTAAGAAGTCCGGTGGACATTACACCTACATCCTGGAGGCCTTCGGACCTCAGATGGCCTTCATAAGACTATGGGCTGACCTCATCGCTATAAGGTAACCCACAAAACAGCCAAATTGATGGGACCGGCTTGCCCTTCGACCTCGCGAGGCGGTAAAGTGAGTTTAGTCAAGGCCGGTGAAGTGAGAAAATGCCCCGGTGACTCGGGGGCAGCTGTGTGTACACAGCCGAGGCAAAGGTAGTATAAACAGTCTGGCGGCGATCCTCAGCTGCCCCGATTCCACGCTCGCCTCGGGCTACCCGGGACTCAATGGAAACCATGGGAAATGAACAGAGACAGAGAGAGAGAGAGGGTGAGAGAGAATGAAAACAAGAGAGAGACAAAGAGATTTCCCTGGCTGCAGAGGCTCAGTGACTGCTGTGGGAAATGAAGAGAGCAATACTGATGAGCCATAGACGGGCCCTCGGTACCGGCCGGCCTCATTTGATTCTTATCGGAGCCGAGCCTACAGAAAACCACCCGGCTCTGCTCTGCATGAGGACGTGATTAGGGGAGTTTGAGTTTGCCTAGGACCGTCGGATATTACACACCCACTCATATCAACTGAATAACAGACCTGAATCAATAGAACTTACATGGAGATATGTGAGGGGCTGAATCGAACAATCAGAGTGGGGTTTACGGTAGGCTGAAGGTTAGAGAAGTGGCTGGAGGACTGCCAGGTTGAATCTGGGAAAATCTGGGGTCTGTAAACATACCCTGGATGTAAAGATTTTGTTGTTGTTTTTTTAAACTACAACTAGTCTAGTTTTAATAAGGTTGGTTTTAGAGGACAGCAACACTAGGAGTTCATCCCGGAATGTTCAAGTTGAGTTTATTGTCATTTCAGCTACAATGTACATGTGGCACATACTGCCAAACGAAATTTCGCATTATGTTGTATTATGTCGGTTTCTGCTATTATATTATACATTTGTAATGGAGATTAGTATAGTTATAATCATTAACAAATACTGTGTCTACTCTGTGTCCTTCTACTCCTCCAGGCCTGCAGGGTTGGCAGTGATCTCTCTGGCGTTTGGTCAGTACATCCTGGAGCCTCTGTTCATGCCCTGTGGAGTCTCCCCCATTGCTGCCAAACTGGCCACTGCCGTAGGCATAAGTATGTATGGACTGGATCGGTGTTGGTAGAGTTTTGGTGTAAATAACCAAGCAATGACACAAAACAACGCTAACAACCATGGTGCGGATGTTGCGCTGTCCTCCCGGCACCAAGTGGACAAATGCTGGAATGCTAATTATGGCTAGGGATTGTTTTTAATGTTTTTTTTTTCATTGTAGCTTCAAAAATCATCAGAATCCAACTAAAGAAATAAATAAATGCTTACTAGAGGATCACTCCAAGGCAAAAATTTGCTTTTTACATTTATTCATTTTCATTTATTCATTTTCAGGTTAGACTGAAAGGGGATGGGATGCAGAATCCCTCATTTGGGCCAAAACATTATGTCATGCTTGACAGGACAATGTCCTACTGAAAGTAGAGCAAAAGAGACAGCCTGCCATGTACTGCAAAAGGTTCTCTCTCTCTCTCTCTCTCTCTCCATAGCGTCAGTCATGTACCTGAACAGTATGAGTGTGACGTGGACAGCCAGGATTCAGATCCTCCTCACATTCAGCAAGCTCCTGGCTATCGCCATCATCATAGTACCTGGGATGTACCAGCTCTTCAAAGGTAAGATCATCTTCACCATCACCGCCATCGTCATCATTGCTACCATGACCCCTATCAGTACTATACAGAGAGCCCCACATACCCCACAAAAATCCTTTTCTATGGATATATTTAACCTCCTAAGACCCAAGCTCTTGTTTGGTATGCATTTTTAATTTCTCTTTGCTATTTGGGCTTATTGGGACCTGATAAGTATAAAAACTAAGCATCATCTTTTGACATGATGTAGTTTTTGAGAAAAATTAGAGTTAAGAATTAAGTATTATGGTATAGACAACCCAAAATGTGATGTCCACGCATGTGGACGCCAGGTCTTGGGAGGATATATATATTTTTTCAGCTGCAACATTTGCACTGTGAATATAACCTTGATGGTTAGAATGAGCCTAGCCGGCCATAATGCACAGCTGCTCACAGTATGTAACAGCCAAAGCCTGCTCTCTTGTCCATACCTCTTGGGTTTTCCCCCCCCAATGAAAGACTAATGGAAGTGGTTGACCCTCCTATAACCTACCTGCTTGTTTCTTGCGCTGTTATCTTTTTGTTATCTTTTTACCTTGTGAAGTGTTTAAGGCGCTATATAAATAAAGGTGACTTGGAGTTGGTGACTAAAGCATGTACCCGCTGTGAAGTCAATCTTCAGAGGACTTTGGCTCATATATCAGCCTCCTTATATCATTATATATATCAGTATATAATGCCTCTGACAAACCTCACCCCTGTGAAGCAACTGTGCCTCAAACGGTAAAACACCTGAGCGAATAATTCAGCTTGGCTTTTTGGGATGTTCGTGTTTGGTAGCTTGACAATTGCCGAGCCCAAACAAACCTTCACGCTCCAGATGCCACGCAACAGCGAACTAAGAAAAACCTTCATGAGGCTCCAAACATTAACCTCTGCAAAACTAAATTCACAAACAGGAATATTTACTTTCTACTTTCAAGAGAACATTGTTCAAGACTCTTTTTAAAAAAAAAAAAAAAAGGCTTTTTCAGCTCTGTAGTTCTTCGCCCAGTGATCGTTCGCCTTGATTCATGGCTGTCAACAAATTCAGCAGAATCTTGTGTGCTAGTTGGCTGTTTTATCTGTGTTTATTAGCAGTTTTTAATACATGTGTATGTGATGTGTATCATTTCGGGCCTTAGGTAAAGTTTAAGCTGTAGGATCTATGTCTCCTGATTCATAAGGCAGAGTAGTGCCCCATTTATCTGTTTTATGGTTATGACTACTTTTATGACTATTGTGATGGCTATGATTGCTTGTTGTCTTGTGTAAGAAAGCTTCACAGAGACCGTTCCACTGCTGCAATGCTCCCTCTGGAAATGAATGTGTGTGTGTGTGTGTGTGTGTGTGTGTGTGTGTGTGTGTGTGTGTGCTTGCAGGGGAGACCAAGAACTTTGAGAATGCCTTTGAGGTGAGCAGTGTTCAGCTGTCTGGTCTTCCTCTGGCCTTCTACTCAGGGATGTATGCATACGCTGGGTGGTAGGTATGGTCCTCACACACACACACGCGCACACACACACGCACACACGCACACACGCACACATTCATTTCTTTCCAATTCAAAGCCATTATACATTATTAACCATATTATTGCCACTGGAGGTATTGAGAATCGTTTCCTTTTCCAGGTTCTATCTGAACTTTGTGACAGAGGAGGTCGATAACCCCGAGAGGTGAGTTCACCCCATGGACCAGATGCATTAAGATGGTTTACCGCTTGGGATGCACCCGTATGGATATCGCCACTAGCAATATTAGGCTAAATTAGAATAGGTGTTGGAGAATTTTCCCAATACAACCCAATAATACCTCTTTCCCACACCGAAGGAAGTAGGCTATGGTGTATCCTTTCTTTGTAAATCTCTTTGAGGTCTTATGAAACCCGTTGCCGCATTTGTTTTCTAGTAGACGGCAACAGTGTGGCCTCCCGCAATTCCCTTTCTAGGAAGAAAGTCAGTTAATAAGAGGAAAAGAGGCGGAGGGAGTCATTAAAATTAATCACAGTCTGCTGCTTCTGTTATTATCACCCCTGCCCTCAGGACGGTGCCGTTGGCTATCTGCATCTCCATGGGGATCGTGACTTGCTGCTACGTGCTGACCAATGTGGCGTACTACACTGTCATGTCAGCGGAGGAGCTCCTGGCCTCGGAGGCCGTCGCCGTGGTAACTGACACAACGAGGATGTGTGAACTATTAGCCTGGTTGCCACTACATGTTGCGTTCCCACCAGGCTGACTCTTCATTTGCGTTGCTCCATTTCTGACCAACGTCAGGGGAGGAAAGAATATTCTCATGTTGTGCTCAAGTATAGAAGCACTGTTTGTTTGCTGAAATTTTTGTTAACTCAGTCGTTTTACAGACAACCTAGTATTAGTATTTTACAAGGCAAAGACTAGGTACTTACTCTGGGAACAGATAGCAGACCTGTCCCAGTTGACCGGGTCTGGAGGGTTCATATTGGGTGAGCATGTCAGAGATGTATTTTGGTCCAAGACCATTTAGTGACTTGTAGACGAGTAACAATATTTTGAAGTCAATTCTTTAACACACTGGAATCCAATGCAGGGATCTGAGAATTGGTGTGATGTGGTCAAACCTTTTCGTCTTTGTTAATCGTCTAGCAGCAGCGTTCTGAATGAGCTGTAGCTGTCTGAGACCCGAGAGAAGACCATTACAGTAGTCTAGCCTACTGGTAATAAAGGCGTGAATGAGTTTTTCTAGGTCTTGTTGTGACATGAGTCTTCTGAGCCTTGGTATGTTTTAAGATGATATTAGACTGATATTGTTACAAACTTGATGAGGCTGTTAAGGCTATTACATGGTAAGAATATTTTTTAAAATATATTTATACATATATATATTGTTAGCCTCATAGCATAATTGCCTAAGTCATATTTTAAGGTTTTCAGAAAAGAAGAAAAAACAAATTTTTCTGCCCCATAGAGTAGAGTTAGGCAGATATCACAATTTGGCCAAAATATGACTTAGGCAATTAGGCAATTATGCTATGAGGCTAACGAATATATATATATATATACTTAAACAATAAACAAAATACTTAAACAAATAAAAGATAATAATACTAAAGAAATACTTTCTTCGGTATTACTTCCGTCCGTGCAGCTTCATCGTAGTAGACTACATTTTCCAGAAACACCTCTATTACCCATCAATTCCAGGAACTATCTTGGAGTTATTGAAGGTTGATATCAGTTAAGGCAATACCTTTTCTTAAATAATAACTTTTCTTGGCTCCTTTCCAAGAAGACAAACATGTTCCATGTATGTTCTGCAACAGCATTCCAATATACTCGTTTCTCCCACTTATTACCAGATTCTTACCAGATCCTTCACGATTGGTTATTTCCTTTTCCATTCACTTAAGACAAGCTTCTACCATGTTTATTCTACAAAGGCACATACTTAAATAAAAGCTAAATTTGAAATACTGAATTAAAGTATAAGCTACTCAGTGACAGCAACGAGAGTAACTGCGATTTGTTACTTCTGCCCTTCCACCAAAACGACCTGTCAGACCTACGTTTTTCAAGACACTACTTGATCTTGAGTTGTAAGTTGGCCCTGGCAAGCCTGAGCAGTGGAAAAGTGTCTACATCATTTCCTTCGTGCACTTAACATGCCATCATTAGCGGATGGTCTCTCAGCTTCCCGGCAACTGTTAATGCGATTCTGCCGTCCCAGCCTTGTTAATGCTAATCATATCACACACATTCCCTAATAACAGCCACCTTCTCTTACTAGGCCGAGGACCACTATGCTGCCGTTACCCCGTAGCTTGGGAAGGCCCGTTCACTAAAAGATCCCTGATCAGATAATAGCTTTTTCTAATGGAGTTAGCTTTATTGCACTGCACACGTTGAGTGATAGGAGAGCCTTAAGGAAGGTGTTGAGAGCATTTATGTGTTCTTAAAAGGATGTGCTGGGATGTGAGAATCGCACTCGGTGCTTCCTAATGTGCTGATCTCTCTCCGAACCTGGAGGAAAGTTAACATCTCAAACTTGATTTGCATTCTAAAACTTGACTCTGTCTAAGAGAATGGGCGAAACTTCACTTGATCCGTAGCTCATAAGAAATTATAAGGCATTAGAAACACATTAGAAATGCACTGAGTGCATTGAGTGCATCATATTCAGAACCGTGATAAAACACACAAATGTGTTTTTGGGGAAACTGTGGGAACACTTTGCATAAAGGCCGGAAAGTAAGTGAGTTTTGAAAGCCAGAAATCTCAGCACCTGCCGATGTAATCACTGAGTTATTGGTATAGATGTATAACCTTATCAAACCCCTGCAGATATATAATTGTTGTACAATGGGGCAGTAAAAGTCGTACTTATTGCCCCTTTAAAATGAAGGGAAAAATGTACTTACTTTCCTCGTCTACTCTCTCACTCTTTAAAACTCCACTCATTTGTTTCCATCCTCCCCCACGTTTGCAGACATTTGCGGAAAGGCTGCTGGGGAAGTTCTCTGTGGCGGTGCCGGTGTTCGTGGCCTTGTCGTGCTACGGCTCCATGAACGGCTGCCTCTTCGCATTCTCAAGGTGGGCCTTCCTCGTCCTCGCTGGCCTCGGCGTCGTCCCTCCGTGCCGCCAGCATGGAGACGATAACGATGATAAAATACCTTCCCTTGCATATTTACATGAACATTCAACCAAGTCGTCATATTAAACTTTTACATTGCCGGTGCTATATGGAGGGTAAAAGGGGGGTGTTGTGGTATAAAAGGTCACAACACACTGATAGCTAGAATCGCTGTGCTCACTGTGATCACTCTGCTCAATGCTAAATGGTCCATGACGACAGTGGTAGCCTTCATACAAGAAAGCAATAGTTTATTGGCATAACAAAACTGTTAATGCAGTCTTTTCATGACAGAGTAAATGTTAGAAAAATCTTTTTTCTGCCCTTTTTCTACAATGAATCAGTTCATCATTGACTCAATTTGCATGCATATTTCTGTGTGTGTGTGTGTGTGTGTGTGTGTTTGTGTCTACCAGGATGTTCTATGTGGCATCGCGTGAAGGACATCTCCCTGAGGTTTTGTCTATGATCCACATCCGCAGACACACTCCGCTGGCTGCTGTCATTGTATTGGTGAGCTTCCTACAACAAAAACAACATCGTTAACAACAACAATTAGCTGTCAGCAGCCATTAATAGGCATACATGCCAGTCTCTTAAAATTTACCTTACATGTATTTAAAAAAAAAAGGTAAAAAAAAACAACAACAACTCACACGAACAACATCAAATACATGATTTCTAACTTTTATTTTTCTAGCAGATGTCTGACCGTTGGACTCATTCCAGTGTGGTGTGGGAGGATTTTCCTTTTCAACAGGTTCAGGGGTGCCAGTCTGTAAAACCTGCAATGAAACCTGCCTCACCCTGCCTTAAGGAGTTAACCCACCTAGAAGAATTTCATTAGTCTGGGTTTCAGTGGAGAGTTTTAGTGTCCCATGATGCTCTAAATGCTTTTCCACCCTGACAAGAAAACAATTCCGGGAACGAAACACTGAATACCAGTAATTCCACTAGTAATTGTCCACAACAATAACAACCTTTTTCACATTTGGTGTGTGTGTGTGTACAGTACCCTATGACCATGCTCCAGCTGTTTGTGGGAGACATCTACAGCCTGTTAAACTTCATGAGCTTCCTGCGTTGGCTGTTCATCGGCGTGGCGGTGCTGGGTTTAATCTACCTCCGATACACCCGGCCTGAGCTCCCCCGGCCCTTTAAGGTCAGTGGTGTGCTCACACGTATACACAGTGGTAGCCATGCTGAATCTAGCCTGGGTTGGCACTAACAGCAGCAGCCGTGGTAGAATGCCCCCATCTTGCATCTATCCCACAGTATCCCGCATCTATCGCCTGCAGCTGCCACTGTAGCATGTTGTGTTTTCATTTTAAGTGCAAGAGAGGGGTAATTTCAATATTTTCTGCAAGCCTAAAAGCTTTTTTGTGATATTGAAGCAATTTTATTTTCCCAAAATTTGCTGTTAAAATCGTATGTATCAGAGGTATTTAAATACAAACTTTCTATGAAATGTGCAGTAAAGCCTTTCTGTTGTCTAATAAGCATGCAATAAAAAATGGAACAGTCACATGGCCACATACACATACTGCACATGCATGTCTATCGAACAGTATGCACATACAGATTACAGTAACAGATATGAATTATCATGACTATGTCTATGTCATGACTTCAATCTCCCTCCCTGGCCCCCAGGTGCCTCTCATCATCCCGGCAGTGTTTTGCCTCACATGTTTCTTCATGGTCTTCCTGTCTCTGTACTCGGATCCAGTCAACACAGGGATTGGCTTTGCCATTTCCCTCACCGGCATCCCGGCCTACTACATCTTCATTGTCTTCGACCGCAGACCGAAGTGGCTACAGAGGGCTTTAGGTATCTCGCACAGTGATGGAGTCGAAGGTTGAAAAGTTTCAACTTTTTCTGTCCCAGGAGGAAATTCCTAAAATAATATACACATTGCAAGACTAAATATGCCATGCAGTTGTGTTGTAGCATAGTAGTAACACTGCTTTGCTAGGAATGTCATGAATATTTCACATTTGTATTCATGAAACTGATAGAAATCTGATAGAAATCTGATGGTTGTTTGCACACTGAAATTAAGCACCATGTTGTATACCAATACATGTATGGATGTTGGTAGAGGTTTGTCCCATTTGCTGGGCTTGTAAAGTACTACCAATACCCTTTACAATGCTAGCTGTCTGCAGATTAGCCAACTGAGCTTTCTAAGCAGTCCAGTATACTAGCTTCAACACATTATAGTTAAAATCTAAATTCAATAATAATGCTCAATTTCAAGCCACTGCCTTCAATATTCAAATGAATTAACTCATTCAACTAATTCATCTTTTTCAATTCAACAGTTCCAAATGTACATGACAAATTCAAACTTACGCAGGTCAAATACGATCTCTGCTGGCACTGATTTCTTTCCATACAAAATCATGCTCACGCTTTACTGCTAATCGTATCTTGTTTCTTGGTAAGCCGTTGTATATTTTGACTGGAGAGTAGAGATCATTGTACTGCTTTCTTTCTGTCCTCAGATTCCTTCAACAAATTCTTGCAGATCCTCCTGGAGGTCATTCCTGCTGAACAATAACACCAGACAAATACCGGATCCCCTGTTTGGTGCCTTCGACTCACAGTCTTATATTGAGGTGTACACAGAGCTGAAACTTTTTTTTTACTCTCAAAATGATTGACAGTGCTTTTTGTACAAAGATTGAAAGCTAAATATGTATGTTTGAAATGTTTTTTTAAGGAGTAAATGTTTTATGTTGATTAATAAAAGAGGTGAAAAGTGTTTCTATTTATCTATCTATCTATTTTATTTGAAGCTAGTGATAATTCCTGCAAGTTCATTAGATAATGCACATTCCCCTACAGCCGTTGTCCACACACAGCAAGAGAAAAGATCCAAATATTGTCTGTACTGGCCACAAGCTATCCCTCTTTGCCTTGTATTTCCAAGCAACCATTTTGGATTTGTAACCTGGCCCTTTGTTACTACTCTGCTCAAATCTGCACAAAATGCCAGGCTGATCTCATGAAATACTAAAATGAGCATGATGTCCTAAAAAATGCAAATGAGGTGCTCCGTGCAGGAAAAGCAAGAGGATTACATGGAGGAGACACAATTAGAAACAGGAAGTAGTCTGACATTGAAATAAGGCGGTGGAAAGTAAGGGTGTGGAGGTTAACTATTGTGAAACGTGAAATTGGCGTGTCCAGTTCTTGCCGGACACGCCTGGATCGTTACGTAATGTTTCCGTGGTGGAGGAACATCATCTTCACATCCACAACTCAGACACAATTACCTTGGGTTCAAAATTCTAATCTCATATTGGTGAACAAAACCTGACAAGCCAGTGATTTCATTTATTTTGCCTGTAACTTCAAGTTAAATCAGTTTCTCTCTTGAGTTCACTTAGAAGAACCCATTCTCTGATACAAGCTTAGGCCGCCTCATTATTGCGTCCCTCTTCCAGGCAGGTTGGAGCATGCAGATGGACCGACCGTGACATTAGGTCGCGTGCCCTAGAGGAGCCTCTGCCATTTGACACAATCACTTATTATGACTTCCTGTCACCTCCCTGACCTTATCTGGACTGTCTGCCCTCCTTGGTAGCCCACTCACATTTCACATTAGCCATGCAGATCGCATCAACACCATCCTTTTACCTCCTGCATAAGGAATGAGGTGGCTGGGCCTGGCGTGGCCTGGTGTTGTTAGTGTTCTGGAAGGTGTGTGTGTGTGTGTGTGTGTGGTGTGCAGACTGCTGATGTGGCTGCTCTCCATCCCCCCCGGGTGGGATTTGCAGGTAATCTGTCTGTGTAACCGCTGCCCTGTGGCATGCTGCATTCCCTCCTAGCTCCCTGTCCTGTAAATGGAGGGCTTTTACTGCTGATGAGAGGATGGCAGGATGGAGACAGAATGCCTCGGAGCTTTCACTTTAGTGGCGAGCCATAAAAAAGCTGGCTTAAACTCAACTAGCATAAGCCTTTGTCATGCTGTTGGTGGTTAGTCACAAAGCTAGCTTTACTCACACCGCAAGCATATAAGCCTTTACCACACTACTGGGGGCTAATAGGGTTGTCGGCCTCAGCAGCAGCAGATGAAAAGCACCTCATTGCTCAGGTTTGAGGGAGGGGTAGAAGGGGTTTAGCTACCCTGCTGAAAAAACAGCCTAGCCAAGCTGGTTATGCTGGTGGTCAGTTTAATGCTGGTCATGCTCACACTATAAATACTGGTTTAGCTGGTGACCAACTGAGTATAGTTGATCTACCAGCATCAGTGATCTCATTTACCATATTTCCTTTTTTTAAATTAAATATAGAATTATATATATATATATATTAATAACAGACCATGTTTTTAAGACCAGCAAAAGACCAGCACTGGCCATCAAAAACCAGATCAGGCCATCAACCAGCTTTAACTGTCCAGCTCAGTTAATCTACACAACCAAGCAAACCAACCAGACTACTGACCTGTGCTAGTGCTCAATTCAGATGCGTTAACAAGACAGTGATGCTTAGCTGTCTTGTTGTAGCTGACATTATCTAAACACAATCAGATGTATCAGTGATGTAATTGGTTTCCAGTCAAAACAGCACTTAAATTAACCATGTTAATAATTATTCAAGATGGCCAAGTTGTACATTTTTAAATGCAATCGGACCTCAAAAATAGCCACCAGAGGGTGAACTTTGTCACCTGAAAGCCCTCTGTAATACGCTAATCTATCCAGTCAATTGCAATCAGTCAACTCCAGATTCAACATAACATAACTCAACACTGTAGAATCTTAGGCCGTCTATAAGGCTAAGAGGAGTACGGTGTCTCAGTCAAACTGAATTAGATCAAGGTTATTCAGTGACAAGGCTACAGGCTAATCATGCTCTGGATAGCCTACCAGAGTGATGTTTGCATATCAGCACTTCTCAGTGTCATGAGGTTTTAAATACATTTGCACATAAAAAGCTGCTGTTCATATAATGTTTCGAGGGAACTGCATGTGTTAATTCATCTGTCATCACAGTAATTACAATAAATATTGCTCTGGCTCTGTTGTTTCTGTACAATATAATCAGGGAAAGAGATGTGTACACATTAAATGGAAAAATAAATCATGTTTTGAATTGAAAATAACGCAGTCTGAGGTATGATTTTTAATTCAGAGCACATTTTCGAGCCAGACAAGAGCTCTGAACCTCTGAACTAAATTTGTATTAATTCCTCCCTGTCATATTATGGCTCAAATCATGTCCAAACAGCCTACTTTGATCTCCAGTAAGCCATCAATCTAGTTTTAGCCACTCAGATACGATAGACCTGAACATTTGCTAGAACATGCCAGCTGTGGTTCTACAACTACAATAATCAAATTAGCGATATCAGTTTTGTTAGCCAACAACAATAATACTGTAATGTGTCATAAACGTAGCTAGCATTAGCTAGAGCGATTTCCACACACCTGGAAATGTGATTGAACTGTCGTTAATCTTGCATTTAAACACTTGTTTCACCAATATTTGAAAATGTAAATCAAAGTATTCATCCATTTAAATATATTATTCATTGCACTTGGCAACAGGTATTTCCTTGTTTGTGAGGTCAGAATTCAGGAAGTTGCAACTAGTATTTACAGTATTTTCTGGTAGTATTTACAACCTGAAAACTGACATCTACTGTCTTTCCCAAATTATGTGAATACTGCATGACAACGTGCTAGATAGAAACAGACATACGGGTACAGGAAGGGGTTTTAAAATACCAAAGAGTTGCTGTGAACCTTTCTGCTCTACAGATACATCCATATATATATATATATGTCCAGAAATCATACTATTAGTATGATTCAGTTTGATTTATTGTATTATTCATCTACTACACTCTATAGGAAGCTCTTAATGTGACTTAATATATTAATAATGTAATAA
Source organism: Hoplostethus mediterraneus (assembly GCA_034670385.1). NCBI lineage: Eukaryota > Metazoa > Chordata > Actinopteri > Trachichthyiformes > Trachichthyidae > Hoplostethus > Hoplostethus mediterraneus. Next base: position 1,360,175 of record JAXDDW010000059.1, read on the forward strand.
TAATAATAATAATAATAATAATAATAATAATAATAATAATAATAATAATAATAATAATAATATATTATTGTTATTTGATTGGGTTTCAATGGAGAGTCTTAGTGTTGTTTCAGAGGCTTTTCCTCCCTGATGAGAATGAAATTCTCGGGAAATACTGAATACTGAATACTGAAAATGCACTAAAGCAATAATACTGAATTTCAGCACAAATATTGGCTATCTGCCTTTACAAACTTAACTTCCTTAAGTGGAGCATCACAACGAGGCTTAAGCGTCTTATCCCCTGTGGCCCCTGTGTCCTCTCCTTTTACTTAAAGTTTTTTTACTTCCAGCACTTGGCACCCTGAGCAATAAAAGCATGCTGAACTGACTTCTGTGGGGAATACACAACGATGCATCCTTTCCATTGAAAATAGAAGCCAGCACTGTAAAAGAAGGTTCCCAGTGCATGAGCAATCTTCAGGGTCAGTAAAGACATAAGCCGTTTCCCTTCCCTACCCCACCACTCGCAACCCGAGTTCCTCATTAAACCCAGGAATAAAGCATATCAGACTCTCTATTTTTGTGCCATAACAGCTTGTTTTTTGAAAGTAATAATGATAATATAAACAGATGAAAAATGATCGTAAAATAAATGCTTTAATGTATTGTTTTTAGATTCTGTGTCAAGTGGTTTGACCTTTTTATTTTACCTCTAAGCAACTCGAATGAGATAATTAACACACAGGAGAATTGAGCTTCCAGGTGCACAATGAAAAAAATGTCAATCTACCAAAGGATTTGATGATATATGAAATTACTACCCTTGTGTGTTCGTGCTGTGTGTGTGTGTGCACGTGAGGCTCTGTTACCACACCGTATCAACACGGGGAACATTGATGCTGCTAGCCAAGAGATAACACACACACACACACACACACAGAGAGCAAATGCCAGGAGTTGGCTTGATACCAAAGGCTAAAGCTCTCATACACATGTGAGTGAACACACTGCCAGAGTCCTGGCTGCAGGCCTAGAAAGAGGGGTGAGGATGGGGGGGCTAGAATAGCATTCTGAGGACACATCCAAAGAGGCACACCACACACACCAACACACCAACCAATGCATGCAGAGTGGATGTCGGCCAATATTACCTCTTATTCAACATGAAGTAAAGAAAAATTTAATTTGACAATCACTAAAAGTGACCTGCATTCGTAGCTTAACAAAGCCCTAACCTGCCAGGAGATGAAGCCAGGGAAGAGTTTCCTCCTTCAGCTGGCCCTGAGGCTTCGTCCACCCAACCTACCAGGTCCTACAGAACCTCAGGACAACTAACCACATATCCCTCAAATTACACCTTTTTAAAATTGCTTTTAAATTTTTGCACCTTGATTTTACATTTTCTTTCGCCCACAATCATTTGTTTTCTTTTTCTCTATATTTTATTGTCATCTTGGTTGTCTTTTATCCTATGTGATTTCAATGTAAAGCATCTTTGAGTACTAGAATGTATATATTGTGTATATTGCATAGGTGTATATTTACCTTTATAATATCATAATTATCATATTACAAAGGTGATTGCATCTATGTATCGCTCTGCTGCTACTCTCAAATCACATATTTTCCACTGCTTTGCCTTCCATAACGTCACATTGGTTAGTTGACACACAGCTAGCTAGTGAGCACTAATTAGCTAGCATTGTTCGGAAACAAACATAAAAACCTCAAAAACATTACTTCAGACATTACTTACCGTCGATCTTTCGAGTGAAAGTTGCCAAGCTTTGAATGTCTGTAATCGAACTATTAACCATGAACTATTGTTCATGACACTGATTAGATGTTGACAGCCGATGACCACAAACAGTTCAGCGGTACCCAACTTTCCTCAGCTGGCGGGCTTGTTGCTCTATAGGAAATGAATGGTGATGATTTCAGCACTGAAATATCTCAGGTCGTGTCCCTCCATTTTCTCCAGTGTTAGCATTTTCAAAATCACATAATGAATTAGTAATCGTATTTAGCCCTTCAGTTAGCATCTTGCTAGCCTCCTCCTAGACCCCCCACAGTCCATTGGCCTTTCTCAGTCAGCCTACCTGGGAGACATGATTGACAGAGTTAATTGTGTTTTATCATTAGCTTCTTTCATGCACATTGTATCTGCCCTCTCCTCTCCTCCTCTTTCATCCTCTCTTCTCTCCTCAACTTTCATCCTCTACTCTCCTCTTCCTCATTCATCCTCTCCTCCTGCTTCATCCTATCCTCTCCTCTTATATCCTCTCCTCTCCTAACTCCTCTTCTCTCCTCTCCAGTGACACTCTCAATGATTTCATCTCTTAATGTGCTGTAAAGTCATCAAATAAATCAAAATGCTCATCTCCCCTCCTTCTGTCTCCTCTCTCCTCTTTTGTCTGTTGTTCTCCACTTCCTCTCCTCCTCCATCTCCTCTTCTGTCCTTTCCCTTTCTCTTTTCACTCTTATTGACTTCTATACACAATTTGCTCCTCTTCTCGCTCAGTATGCAGCTCCATCCCTGGGACTGCCTGACCTTTCAATGAAGTGTCCAACACACACACACACACACACACACACACACACACAGTCCCATTTTCTGTCAAAACACTTGAAAATGTAGTTCCCTCAGTGGACACATGGGGGTGCTACAGTGCAGTAGAACACTCCCAGCAGACCCTTTCCTTTTTTTATTGAAAGTTTCAAACAAAGAATGCTCTTCACTTGAGTGCAAACCTAAATGATCCATTACAAATACATAATCTACAAACCTACACAAAGCAGGATACTGAGAGTTAAAAATGTTATTCAAGGGAGACAGACTTTGTTTTAATGTACTTTACTTGCCATGCATTTACTTGGCAATGTGATTTCAAGGAGTCCGGGAATGAGGTGGATTCCTATTTACATTTGGGCTCGCTTTTAAAAACTGACATCACCAATGTCTCATCAACAACACACAACAATAAAGCCTTTCTAGAAACTCCACTTAGTGTGTGACTCCACCGGTGTGTTGTCCAGATAATGCATTATAGATTAAACTGACAGAAATAATCACCGCGCTTCCGGCAAACCAAGGTCACTAAATATTTCAGGGATGGATTCTAGATTTGTTTTCATCTCGAGAAAAGAAACAGAGAGAGAGAGAGAGAGAGAGAGAGGAGGATTGATTGGAAGAGATATCTGTATGTTCTTATCCCATGTTGTGTCTTACTCTTGTTATTTTCCTCCTCTAACACCACGTTGCTTGAAGTCGGTTCTTGTCTTTGTGCTGATAGTGACACGTTGCATGATACGTATCATCACACTGTGAAGCAATTATGATGTGTTATTGTATGGTGCATCTTTTCAAACCAAATTATCTCAGTATGGTTTGAATGTAGAAACTGCATTTTCCCGCTAAATGTCTGACTGATGACTGACTAGATGTTATTATTATTTGGTCAATGTGCTAAATTATTAGACGCAGGTCACCAAACTATCAGCTTATTGGCCCTGGATGTACCCTGATGTGACTTTTCCTGTTTTGATATGGCTTCCAAAACTACCAGATCAAATTTGGACTCACTCATACCCAAATGATATCAAGAGAGGAAGCCACAACAACTCACCAAAAAAGAGGAGGGAGATTCTTCTGGCAAAGTGTGACTAATGGAGCATGTCTCCTTGTGTGTGTGTGTGTGTGTGTGTGTGTGTGTGTGTGTGTGTGTGTGTGTGTGTGTGTGTGTGTGTGTGTGTGTGTGTGTGTTTGTGTGTGCACGGTGGGGAAGTGGACCATGAGGTTGCAGGGTCGTCCCCATTAAAAAAAAAGCAGCAGACCCCCCAGGTAACTAGGTTCTACCCACAGGGTTACTCATGGCCCAAATGGATGTGACAAGAGGGTGTGTGTGTGTGTGTGTGTGTCTGTGTCTATTTATGAACAGAGATGGATGATATGAATGCAGGGTATGAAGAAACTTTTAAATGTTTCTGCATTTAAAAGTGTAGATGCACATGTGATACGAGGCTTACTAAAGCAAAAAGGCCTGAGGGGTGTTGCTGTCATAGTGGCTGACTGACACACACATTGACTGACTGACTGACTGACTGACTGACTGACACAGCACGTTGTGTGTGTGTGTGTGTGTGTGTGTGTGTGTGTGTGTGTGTGTGTGTGTGTGTGTGTGTGTGTGTGTGACTCAGGTCTAGTGAGCAATACTCCACAAAGGAGTGAATGAGGTATGGGGACACACAGTAGGCCTGACAGGACAAAACCACTAATTCAAACTGACCACAGCCTGGCCCCAGAAAGGCTCCCTTAATTATTGTTGCATGAACACACACACACACACACACACACACACACACACACACACACAGAGAGAGAGAGAGAGAGAGAGAGTTACATGATATCCACATACCAATAATGCACAGTCTATGCATTTTTCCTCTTGATATCAGAATATTTCTGAAGGTCTCCTGGATAAAAGTGTTTCATTGCTCACAGTGAGTGATACATATTGCTGCTGCCATGTGAAGGCCTCATAACTGGCATTTTAGCAGTTTTCACATTGTGACTTACTGTACTGTACACAATCCTTTATGGACTGAGCAAGTGCACACCTGTTAATGTGAAAATGGGAGATAGAAGCTCAAACAGCGAAACGATAACAGGTGAGATGAGAGGTGAGGTGTGTTGTTATGAGAGTTGACGTGCTGTGATGAGATAAAATATTAGAAACATTATAGGTTTCGGGTTGAGGTTAACATGTGATGAACTGACATGGCATGAGAGATGAGGTATAATGAGATGTGATTAAATGAAAGGAGATGAGATGTAATGAAAAGAGACGAAGTGTAAAGAGATGTGGTGATATGAGGTTTAATGAGATATGATGAAATGAAATGAGGCTTAATGAGATGTGATGGAGTGAAATGAGATGAGCGATCAGGTTTAAAGAGATGTGATGAAATGAGATGAGATACGATGTTTAATTCAATGTGATGAAATGATTTGTGCGGTTTAATTCAGTGTGATGAAAGGAGATGAAATGAAATGTGATTAAATGAGATGAGATGTAACGAGATGTGATGAAATGAGATGAGAGATGAATTTCATTAGCCTGGGTTTCAATGGAGAGTTTTGGAGAGCCAGCAAAGAATACAATTATGGAGGAAACATTGAATACTTTTTGTAAAACGTTGTAAAATGCTTTTCAATTACTTGGCCATTAAAATGGTCAAATTTGAAGATATTTAATATTGACAGAAAATATTGTCAGCTTCAATCCAAATGCATCAGTGTCAGCCTTCAAAAGCCTTCAAAAAAAGGACTCTGGACTAGTTGGTGTCACCATAAAGCTTTGGAAGGCACATTTACACTAAAAACAGCAGTACTGTGACATTTACATGGATTTACACAATCTGAATGATCCTCCCTATTTCTGTTCACTACCCTTTTTCATATCACATCTGAGCATGGGCAACTCCACCGTCACACACACTGCTTCGGTCTGGTGCAGACAGCTAGTGTAGGTGCTTGTTGCCTGGCAAAAAAAGACCCACTGACCAGTATTTCCATTGGCTGCCTGAGTCCCACAATGGGACTCACTGTTGCCATAGTGTTGGTCCTTTGATGCTGAGAGAAAGAAGAAGGGATACGATGGACAGAGGCAAGAATGAAGAGGGAGCGCAGTAAGAAAGAGGCAAAGATGAACTGACTGCTCTACATATCTCCCTGGATGTATGGATCTGGATGTTGAAAATGGTATCAGGAGAGCCATGAAGTTGATAACAACATATATAGTAGTAGTAGTAACAAAGATTCATTTTGACCCACCAGACAGAATACTGCTGGAGAAAAACATCATGCAATTCCTGAAAGGTTTTTGTGTACACTTATTACGATTGCAATAGATCCGATTTTGTTGTGTAGTGGCAGCGAGAAGTAACTGTTTGTATTTTTGAAGACTTCGCACCTAAATTTAGTCTTCTTGGTGGTTTGTCGTGGCAGAGGTGGTGAAGAAGATATTTTCATAGCAGCTTCAGCCGTCTTTGCGTCTTTTGCGTCTACATGCTGTGGTTGGGAGTCAGAGCAGAGGAGGGAGGCGGGAACCCAGCTTGTTCGTCCATCTTGTCGTTGTCTCCCCCCCATGACCCAAAAAACAGGTAAAGAAAATTCATTAATGTGGGGAGAGACAAGGGTCCCAAGCTGAACCCAGAACATCATAGCACATGGTGTGCACCTCACCCAAGTGAGCCACCGCGACGCCCCATAATATTTATTTTGTGACGAAACATTTTCAGTATCAGTGTCCACGTCCATCTCATATCAGGTGAAGCCCTTTACTTCAGTTAAATCACATTCAATTATCAATTATTTTCCCTTTGTATACCACACACCTTGTGCACCTCTGAGCTGCAATAAAGTTTTGTAAGAAGTACAACCTCTTCAGCGAGATTCGGAGAAAGGTCCGATCTCGATGTTGCGTCAAAATTTGAGACTTTTGAGATGTTGAAGTGTTTTTCTTTGACCTGCCAAACTCTGTTGACAAAAAAAAAAAAAGGTGTGTGAATAGGGCTGCTAGTGCACGGGCTTCACTTCTGTGCACGTACATCCCATTTTCAAATCATTTAACATCGGCATTGAGCGAGAATAACTTCATCTCCCTCATAATAAAAGCTACAGTAGACAGTGCGAGATGAAGAAGCTCTTGTGGAGGATGTGTGTATGTGTGTGTGTGTGTGTGTGTGTGTGTGTGTGTGAACGATCCCTCCCTGCCCTTCCTCCCACAAAGCTCATATTTGGCTATTGATTTACGACTGGAGCATCTATCCTGTTTAACGGGAGAATGCCGCCCGGACACGGGGGAGAACACAAACGGCCTCCGAATGATGAAGTGCAGGCTGGGATGCTCGCGTGTGCGGTTTCTGCAAGGGAGCGCGCGTGCACGTGTGAGCGTGCACGTCCCGCGCGCGTATGCATATATCTACATTGGATCTGTGCGGCGTTTGCTCGGCTGCGCGCGTATGTGTGTGTGTGTGTGTGTGTGTGTGTTTTTCCTCTATCGGTGCTTGTGCTGCGCCCTCCCCTGCGGCGCTCCCATGATGCTGCTGATAATAAAGATGGAGGTTACCGGGGGTTAGTGGCTCCACATGTTGTTGCTCTACGCGGCCCCCACACCCCCCCCCCCATGATCTATTAGCCCCCGCTCCAAATGAGATAGCACTATCCCCACGCCCCCGTGTGTGTGTGTGTGTGTGTGTGTGTGTGTGTGTGTGTGTACAACAGGCAGAGGTTATCCCTCCGATGCACACGGCGGTGATTTGTTTGCATGGATTCCACGTCAGGTTTGATGTATGTTATTGTAGCAGGGGCCCTCGCAGCCGATGAAGCCATTACGGAATAGAGAGCGTGCGCGCGCACACACACACACACACACACACACACACACAAGGAGACAGATAAGCGAGATTCGCAGTGACACAAACACTTCATCCCTCCCGGCAATTCAAAAGTTGACACAGCTGATAGGTTGTGGAGCAGGAAAACTAATCTAAACTAATGTATTTACACTTCCTGGAGCTGCGCGGCCCCGGCCCGCCGTCAGTGCACAACTCCTCCGGTGTATCCCAGTGTGTCCCAGTATGCAAGTATAATTTATACTGGTGTGTGTGTGTGTGTGTGTGTGTGTGTCAGAGCTGAGGCAGAGCTTTGGGGAGCTCAGAAGGGATCTTCACCCGGCCCGGAGGCAGATGATCCCGCCAATCCAGCTCTTCCTCTGAGGATCAGTCCCAAAGCTCCTACTCAAAGGGCCAAATATCCCCTCCTGGCTCCCCCTGCTGAGCCCCCCAGCCCGGCACCAAAGACACCCAGACGGCAGCTCCGGCTTCTCTGTCACAGAGGAGGTGTTGAAGCCGATCGTAGGGTTATGAGTTGCGGGCATCAATTCACGCTCTGCATCTAATATACCAGCAAAAACGTTCAAACCCGCTCATACCCCGCTCAATATCTGAGGACAAAGTGGACTGACGACTGACAAGATATCATTATTATTTGGTTAAGGTGATAAATTAGGTCACCAAACTATCCGCTTAGAGGGAACCACGGTCCTGAACGCTTCCCTGGTATTATTTTATTTAGCTTTAGCTAAATACATTTCAGATGTTTTTCTTTCCAATAAAATATTAAAATCTTCAAGATCAAAGTTGGACTGAACTGGAAAACAAACATCAAATATTGTGCATAAACAAGATATATTCTGACCACTCACTGCAAATGGCACTGATCGTCCAGTTTCTCAAATTGAAAATGTAGGGAATAGTAATTCTACGTACTTCTGACTTCAGAGAGTACCGGGTACACAAAAAGACGCTTAGTTCAACAAGACTGAATACCACGTTGCTCCCGCCCCCTGGCCATAAACGTCAAGCTGTCTGTTCCCAACTATGTCCCTGATAATGAACAGGCGACTCTAATTTCTAACCGACTTTGGAGACTTTCCAAAGCCAGCGCATCATTGGTCGATCGCCCCCGTAGCCGGCGCACTCTCGCTATCGCTTAGATTGCGGCCTCGACAAAACAAAAAGAGAAAACCGCGAAAGATAAATGGAGTAAAGCAAACGCCGGAGTTACGATTTCTTGAAATGCCGCCTGGAACCCCCTTGACTTCCACGCCTTTGTCTGGTATGTAAATTCAGACATTAAAGATGACGGACATGTTCTTGAAGTGTTTCGGAGGACATCTCTTTAGCCCCGGGGTGAGGCGAAGATACAATGATGCATCGCCTCGTCCTGGTTCAGCCTCATCAGTTCTCCCAGTGCCTCCTGGGAAGTGGTGTCCAAACATCGCTCAATCATTGTCATCGCGCGAGCTACGCCGTATGCTGTCGCACGTTGAGGGGAAGAGAGTTGTTTGTGCGCGATCCCTACTGTAGGCATGGCCGCTGAGCGTTGTAAGTCATTAGTTAGGATAACAGATGGTTGTAATGTACACCGAGAGCACGGAGTATTATGGAGGCCTTCATTATTCATAAAATGCAGATTACTGACACAGTATACTTCTGGTAGGCCTATGGTGGGTGGAGAGGGAGTTGAAGTCCTTAAACAAGGAGGCAGCAGCCCGAGGAGGCAGGATGAATTAAAAAATATGGTGCGTATGTGTGTGAGAGGGAAATAAAGGAAGGGAAAAGATGCCGAGGAATGTATCTGCCACCCTCAACTGATGGAGGCCAATTCCTTAGCCGAAAGTCAATTACAAGCTCACAGGATTCCTCGACGCTTTCTCAACTTTCAACTCGTCCCATTCTCTGCGCCTCCTTTGATTTTTTTTTTGAGCCAATTAAAATTTCCAACAAAAGCGAGCTTTTGTGCGGAGCAGCCGAGGAGAGAAAACGGGCAAATATTGAAATCTGCGGATCACATGAAAACTTGATCAAACTTGATCAATCTGATGTGAGGAGGCAAACACGGCGGTGGCGGCTCCGCATTGAGTCTTTGGGGGAATCCAATCAGACAAACAAAATGAGCCTGGTGTTTTTCATGGTGCTTTCAAGTTAGATTTCTACGGAGCAGCACACTTGTTCTACAAGCAGCAGCCCACACACAATGAAACTGATATGGGGTGAAAAAACATCTGTACATTGTTTGTTGTAACATTGCAAATTCCCCACGCAATATGCTGAAAGCAAAGCAGCTTTTATTCCCTCCCGGCCTCTAAGATGATTGTCTCAGTTTCCTCCTACAGTTGCCATGGCTACGCAAACTTACTTTTATGAGAAGAGAAATATCAAATGATTTGATGAGCTTCTCCTGTGGTAAAGAATGTATAATAATTGCCACAGTTATTCATAGTTATTACATTTTTTTCAGCTCCATAGTATAAAAATGAGGATGCATTCTTACAACACATGCATGCAACACAATATAAACTGAACATTTGTAATTTGAAAAAACAAATACACTTTATTATTCAGGTTCATCTGTTTCCATGAACCTTTGATACCCTGTGATGGAATTTCCCTGTTACCACCCCCCCTCCTTGACTGAGCAATAGTAGCTTCCTCCTAATAGAGGAGAAACAAATATTGACCCCAATAATAATAAAGTGCTGCTGGCCACCATGTTTTTTTGTTGACGTCAAAATGTACCCATAGGTAGATGTCTCCATTCCACCATAGCCTGTTTAGTATTACAGGCCGTGGAATGACCTGCAATATCATGGAATTTAGAGAAGTTATAGCTTGTGGTTTTCAGCCCAGCTGGAGTGGACACCAGGCTGCTTCTTTTAGAAAAACAAACCAGGAAGGAAGACCATTTTTAGCTCATGGAAATGCTCTCACTTTGTTATGGAGCTCACTGGGGTTACTCTAACACAGTCATGACGTTTACAGGCATCGACCCAAAACCAGCTTACTGAGTAACCGGGTTAAAAATGGAATTCTCTGTGCATGCAAACAAGTAATCACTGGCTATGAGACATTCGGTGTCTTTTCAATATATGCCTGTTAGCTTGTTAGCTGTAATGGTAAAAGAGGAAGCCCAGCATACAGCCTCTGGCAGGGCTGACTGACACTAAATCTTCAGGCAAAAATCCACTTGGTCACTTTCAGATGCTAAAAGGAACAGCTTCCTCTGTGTGTGTGTGTGTGTGTGTGTGTGTGTGTTGGGATTGAGTAGGGCCAGAAGGCTGCCTCATACATCATCATCATCATCATATACACTTACATTAGTAGCAAAAATTCAAAATACAGTTACAAAGGGCTTTACGAACCAGACAAAAACATGACAATTGTGTTGGAAATTAGTAAATGAATTATTTGACATGAGTTAGAGAACTATAAGATGGCCAAATACAAACAAAAAAAACTGATTTGTGATTTTAGTGATTTTACCAGCCTAACCTCCTCAGACACAACAAAGTCTAGATAAACTTTGGTATTGGTATTGGAATGCAAACTATACTGCTCAAAGAAATTAAGGGAACACAAGCATATGCCTCCCCAGACCATCACTGAACCATCGCCAAACCGTTCATGCTGGATGATGTTGCAGGCAGCATAACGTTCGCCACGGCGTCTCCAGACTCTTTCACGTCTGTCACATGTGCTCAGTGTGAACCTGCTCTCATCTGTGAAGAGAACGGGGCGCCAAAGGCGAACCTGACAATTCTGGTGTTCTCTGTCAAATGCCAATCGAGCTGCACGGTGCTGGGCTGTGAGCACAGGTCCCACTACAGGACGTCGGGCCCTCGTGCCACCCTCATGGAGTCTGTTTCTGACAGTTTGGTCAGAAACATGTATCTGGCAGTGCTTCTCCTGCCGCTGGGTTGTTGCCCTTCTACGGCCCTGTCCAGCTCTCCTTGTGTAACGGCCCATCTCCCGGTATCTCCTCCACGCTCTTGAGACTGTGCTGGGAGACACAGCAAACCTTCTTGTGACGGCACATATGGATGTGCCATCCTGGAGGAGCTGGACTAACTGTGCAACCTGAATGGGCTGCAGGTACCGCCTCATGCTACCAGTAGTGACAGTGGCACTAGCAAAATGCTAAACTAGAGAAAAATCAGTCAGGAAGGATGAGGAGAGAGAAATGGTCTGTGGCCACCACCTGCAAAACCATTTCCTTTTTGGGGGTTTGTCTTGCTGTTGCCTCTCCTGTCCACCTGTTGTCACTTTCATTTGCACCAAAGCAGGTGAAATTGATTCACAATCGTTTACGCTTTCTAACTGGACAGATCGATATCCCAGACGTTTAATTGACTTGGTGTTATACTGTGATGATTAAGTGTTCCCTTAATTTCTTTGAGCAGTTTAGTACCCTCCTGGCTAAAACTGTGCTCCACTTCATGGGGGGTTACAACCAAAACAATGTCAAAATATCTTATCAAGGAAAAGTTGACAGAGCTCCATGCTCTTTTCCAGCAACACCATGTAATAGGTAATGGGTAATGAAGTCCTTCAAATCTTCAAAAATGTAATTGTGAAGATTATTACTTATTACAGTTACAACACAATACTCTTATATTGGGTTGGTATAACTACTACGTATGGAGTAAAGATATTTCCTTGAGGCATTCCGCATTTAAGGTAGTAATATATTTGATGTCATTTTGAATGCTCAGGTGGAATTTTTAGTATGGAGTAGTATGACATAAATACATACTAATTTTAGAGGGCAAGCCATTTGATCTGTTGAGTTTTGTTTTGCTCAATATGGTTTGTTGTTTTTGACAACTTCTGCCTTCCTCTGACTCTGACCTCCAAGATCTGAAAGCATCTCCACCACACACACATTACATAGACAAACATATGCATCCATGCATGTGCACATCTGAACAGGCAGACACATTCAAATGCATTTTAACATACACACACCTGCAGATACACAAACTTTTAAATTCCCTGTAAAGTGCTCATGTTCTTTCTCCCTCCTACAATTTAATGCACAATAAAAACTGCACTGGTGATTTACTTCCCCCTGCAGGTCATTGGGACGAACTACACTTTCTTTGCAATGATAATTTGTTAAATAGGCTCATGATATTGCTACATTTTTAATACACTGAAGGTGGCGTCTGTGTTTCAGAAAAAAAAATCGAATTCAATTGAATCAAATTAGGTGAAAATGTATTTAACGCTGTGTCATAACACACCTAAACACATGTAGCAACTGTTAAGTTACTGTTATGGGAAATAAAAAGATGACTTTCCTCCAGTTGGTGATCATCATAAGGCAAACAACCACCAATATAAAAAAAAATCAATTATATTACCACAAAAGTATTAATGTATGTTTTTTCCCCTTAAACAACCCTATCTCCATATGACTTTCATCAGTTTGATACTACTTAATGTGATGTATACAATGATTGAATTATGATTGTTGAAGTAGAAAACATGACTACAAAGCGCTTTTGACAAAGAGAAAAAAAAGGCTGATGTTTTTGCTTTTAGCTCTCATCAGCTTCTCAGGTGATCTCAGGTGCAAATCGTTTTGGGTGATTGTTTGCCTTCGCCTCCTATGAAGTTGCAATGCACATGTAGAACTCAAACTTCCAGTCTGCCGGTCCCTTGGCAGTAAGCAAAATCATGTCGCATTCACTCCCTATGGGAATAGCTCTCGGGACAACTTGACTCGGAAGTGCACACGTTTGAAATCGTTTGAATGACTGCAGCTTTCTCTAGACTTTGGTAAAATCTATCATTTTGTCCTGCTGTGGCATTTTAAAAGTTGCTATGACAAAATGACTTGTGTGATGAAAATCCTTATTTTTATTGGTTTATCATCCAGGTATTTTCTTGTTGGTGATGTCAGAATTCAGGAAGTCAGAGAACTTGGGGACCACTGCCAAACCCCCCGCCCAATTAGTATTTCTATCTAAAAGTTGAGATGAACAGTATTTTCTAGTAGTATTTCTATCTAAAAGTTGAGGTTAACAGTATTTTCTAGTAACATTTATGTCTGAAAGTTGAGGTGAACAGCATTTTCTAGTAATATTTACCAGATAAAAGTTGGGGGGAACAGTATTTTCTAGTAGTATTTACATCTGAAAGTTGAGGCGAACAGTATTTTCTAGTAGTATTTACATCTGAAAGTTGAGGTGAACAGTATTTTCTAGTAGTATTTACATCTGAAAGTTGAGGTGAACAGTATTTTCTAGTAGTAGGCTCAGCCCCTACTGAGTGGAGGTCACAATGAATAGAGCACTGCTGCATTTAAATGTGTGGTGGGAGCTCAGTAGACTGCCAGTCAGAGGTTGGGGGTTCTGGGGGTCACGGTCCATCCTCTTAATGTGTCCCTCCTGGTAGACGGGTTGGGGTTTTTTGGTTCCACACTGCAGTTGTTTTATTATCTGTTGAAAACAGCCTGATTACTGCAGGGGCCTGGAGGGAGACATGACCTTTCCTGCTGCTTACACACACACACACACACACACACACACACACACACACACACACACAGACACACACACACACACACACAGGCCTCATTAGAGAGGGATTGACACAGTTGCCTGGAGGACAACAGAGAGAGAGAGTGGAGGAGTGTCGCTCTTCTCCTTTCTCCTTCCCTTTTCTACTCAGCAGAACTCTCTCTCTCTCTCTCTCTCTCTCTCTCTCTCTCTCTCTCGTTGGAGAGCTGTGCGGGACAACCAGAGATTTTACAGTCTTCCATCTTCTCTTAGTGGGGAAATTGCTGCAGCAGAGAATGGCAAAGCAAGTGAAATTAGCTTAGTCCTGGTTACTCGCTTGCCAGCTTTGAGCTTTTTGGCAAATTAAACTATAACAAATAAAGCTAAAATCAAATGGCCAGTAATAGCCCAATACTACAACTGAACAACTAATGCTACAGCTAACATACAATTAGCAAGGCCTACTACGCTAACATTTTATCCTCAACAAAATTCTTAAGCACATTTACAATGAAGAAGTCCAACAAACAATATGCCAAACCTAAATCAATCAATCTTATATACCTTATCAGGAAACCAGGGAACCTGAAATGAATACTAGCATCAGCTGGTCAATAAAGGTTACTACCACAGACATCTCAGAGACGGCGGTTCAACAAGGACCTAATGAAAATCCGACAGGCTCTCTGACACATCAGCACATGGAGAGCATAAAAATATAATGCGTACAATAAATAAAATATATTTCCCAAGGACGGTGACGAATGGCAGGAGACAAAATCAGAAGCACAAACACGTCATGAACACAAGCATGAACAGGTGAACACACACACACTCACACACACACACACACACACACACACGTTATGAAAAGATGAGTGATGAGCTGAGGTGGAAGATTCCTTCATTTTCTTTTTTTCCTCCCTCCTTTTCTCTCTCTTGCTCTTTTACTTCACCCTCTGCTCTGACAGCTTGGTGTCTGTATGATAACAACTGCTCATAAATACAAACATACATGACTGCACCCTTGGGTGGGGTATGCAAGGGCCACTAACCACCTTGTCTATCTTGTCTTCAGGGCAGTTAAAGTGTCGAAAATAGTGTACAGTGTCTGTGTGAGTGTGTGTATCAGTCTGCGTGTGTGTGTGTGTGTGTGTGTGTGTGTTTGCAATGAGTGTGGTGCGATCACAAGGGTTTGCTGAGGCTCATGGGAGTTCAGCTGCTAACTTAGCAACTTGGCAATTGTTTGCAGCGCAGCAACTTGCAATGAAGCCCTGGGGGTGGTTCAGCGTGTGTATGTGTGTGCATGCTTTTGTAATGTCGGAATGTCAGATTGTGTGTGTGTGTGCGTGCGCATATACGTGTGTGTGTGTGTGTGTGTGTGCTCGCCAACTCCTCCCTGTGAAGTGGAGGACCAAACCAATCCCAGAGTCTGAGAGAGGCTTGCAATGTCAGATGATGCAAAGACGGAAATAAGAGAGAAATACAAGGTGGGGGGAAGAGAGAGAGAGAGAGAGAGAAAGAGAGAGAGAGATAAAGAGAAAGGAAGACATAAAGCATCACATGTCTGTCACATGCCATTTATGGAACACAATCCAGTATGCAATCAAAACATTGAAAATGTCAACCTTCGCGCATTCCGGGGAGCGTTTCATTGTACGGTCTTTGTCAGAGGCAATTTTCCGGCAGAGAGATTCTCACATTCGATCTACTTTCCAACAAAATTTTGTCAAATGAGCACAAACACTCGAGACGCAGCTTCCCCTGGATTTTACCCCAAAGGATTGCACCATCGCATCCTGTGCACTGGTGAAATGTTACACCGTCTGCAGCACATCTTGCATGTGACGTCTGGTCGTGTGTTGTCCTACAGCGACGGCGTCAATCCTATGTTGTGCGACTGTGTTGTAATGCGTCAGCACCAATTACCCAGGTCCAGATTCCTTGTGCAAGCGATTC
This sequence comes from Hoplostethus mediterraneus, assembly GCA_034670385.1. Taxonomy (NCBI): domain Eukaryota; kingdom Metazoa; phylum Chordata; class Actinopteri; order Trachichthyiformes; family Trachichthyidae; genus Hoplostethus; species Hoplostethus mediterraneus. The sequence goes on from JAXDDW010000059.1 coordinate 1,376,023, forward strand.
TGATTCTCCTCCGGATATTAACAAATGTGCAGCCGCGTGGCTCGGACACACTCATTTTTTCCCACATAGGGAAAGAGTGACATGAGCGCGATGTCTTCAAATTCAAATAATGTGCTCCATCCACAAAAAGTGAGAGAAATAGCAGTTTTGGCTTCCTCTTTAACTAGATCCACTGACTGGCTCCCACTGCTGCTTCGGATGTATCCACCTATTTAAGCTCCACCCACAAATGCCTGATTCCTTTAATGAATAATAGCTAGCCAGCCAAGTGGATAGCTGACTCTCAGCATGTTTGATGTTATCAATCGGTAGTGCTGCTGTAGATCATCAGTCAAACCCTGCTGTTTAGTAGCACTGGAATACTGCACAAAATAAACTATATATATAGTATATATATATATAAAAATATATATATATACTTTTGTGAAAAAACCTCATTGCATGATCAGATAGATTTAATCAATAACACATATAACCAGTTAATTAGCACTATGAGAAATGCAAAGTTATGCTATGTCCTTTCCTTCACACAGGTAGAGAGGCTATGAAGGTAAATATGTTGCAAAATGCGAGAGCTTGTAGAATAAGATGTGAGAACATGTAGAACAAAAATCTGAACTTGTATGTTTAAATTTTCACTTGTATAAAATAAAATAATCACAAATGTGTTTTTTTTTACTTGAGTCCATTTTCCAGTACAACCACAACTCGGTGATTACAACCTCAGAAATGTGCACATAACAAAGTGACAAATCTGCACGTCTTGACTTTTGCAACACTTCTTGCGACTTCACAAATGTGCTCTACCGCTCTGCTCTCTCACTTCCACAGCTACAAGTGCAAGTTTTGCAACACATTTATCGCATGAAGTGTCAGATTTGGGTCAAAATGTATCAAACAAACAAAAGATTGAAAATATCAAACAATATTTCAAATTAACAGCAAAATTGATTTCATTACAAAGAAAAAGGGTGATCTCAAGAGCAAAACTTAAGCTCTAAGACAGAAAAAAGTATTGAAAATTATTTTTAGTCAAGTCCATATTTCTTGCCAATGATGACCCAATCCTCTCATGTAGGCGGGCTTTAGAGGGATACATCTCCATTGGTCAATGCGTTCTACAGTGACACCTCAATCTTCCACAATGCTTGCTTACTTCAGATATCAAGTAAAAGCTAAACCTGCTAAATCAATTACAAGCTGGCAAAGAAGCTAGCCCATGTAGCTATAAGTGCATTTTCAATAATGGAATACCTGAAAACATCTTTATCTTTAACAGCGTTATCTTTTGGGCCTGTTTCCCCCCTTGAGTAATCAATCAGACCTCTCCAGTTGGAACAACAGGATGAGTGCTGGAAAGAACCTAAAAGTTTGCCAAACCCTTACCAAGAGAAGAGGGACAGAGGGGAGGGGGGAGTGAGATCCCATTGGTAGAAAGACCAAGAGACTTCTTCTTCTGGGTGATTTTTCCCACTAATTTTTCCCAATAATTGTCTAATTACTAATTATTGGTACTCAAATGGACCACCAGCATCAATCACTTTCTCGTCCACTGCTGTAAGTGACGTGTGGTCACGGTGATTATGCAGCAGCAATGCATTATGGGTCACCTAAGTATGTCCAATGTAGTATGCATCTGGGAACTTTTCACGTACACAAAATCATGACTAGTATGTGGTTAGTAAGAGTAGCTATGCCTGGGTCCTCCCCTACCTATTGACTGAGATCTTGGGGACATGGTAGTACATCAGAGGTTGGACCTGTAATGAACTCTGACTGGACCTGCTGAACTGCTTCCCTTGGGTTCCTGTTAGGTCTTTGGACTCTGTCAGTGCCATCTCTAATTTTACCTTTGCAGATTTAAATTCCTCTGGTAGGCCATGCTTCCCATACAGAGCTACGCTGCTGAGACACCGTGGGACTCCAAGCTAAGCAGCCTCTCTAGCGCTCTACATTGTCAAGGGCCACATGATGATGAGTCAACAGACCAAACTACAGGCACCACAGCTTTAATTTGTCTGCTCGTCTTGACCTCTCTTTGCCCTCATTGTCTCTAACTACCTCCTGAATCTGCCCCTTGTCATTTAGGGTGACATCATACCACCTTCCTAAGCTTTTGACAGGCTTCTCTAACACTGTTGGGATTGCTTCTGCATCTGTGCAGAGTGTTTTGTTTGCCAGTTTCCCCTCACATTGGAAATGCTCCTAGACATACTCAGCTTAACTTTTATGCTAGCCCAAAAATCATTTAATTTGCTGCAGCCCTCCTTGCAGTCTTTCCCCACCTACCACCCATGTTGATGCCCTAATGATTCCCTCCATTGGCATAGTGAAAGCTACATTTCAGTTCTTAAAAAGTATTGTAGTAAAGTATGTTTGCTCTTATGGGTCTTACTAGGAGTCATATTTCTTTCACCATGCAATGACGGGTCTTTTTGCTGCATGCCCACTTTTAGAGTAATGCAGAACAGAGTTAGTAGTTCAAGATGCATTATATTTGCTTTTCTAAAAACAGTTGGCTGTCCCTTAACAATTCATTTTTTCTTATACTGCCTATTTATAGTTTCAGAACTTTCATTAGATATGTTCTATTAGAAATAGACTTTGTTTCTTTAGAAGGTAATGACACCGAGAGCCCGGCCCTTTGGCCCGATATAAAGGCTGACACCAAGACGTTGCGCATCACCGGTGTCTCCAGGCACACTGGAGCACTCGCCCCTTGATGAATGTCATCTCGATAATTGGGGAAAATCCAATTAGAGGCATTATGCCAGAAATTAGTAGATGCATCCTAAATGTGCCTTTTGTAAAGCGTGAACCTAAACACGCATTCAACATTTCACACTCATTTGGTTTGACAAATAAAAAGACACAACAGACCTGAGAACAGACTTGACGAGTGTGCCCGGTGATGAAGAGGTGGCCAAAGAGGAAGTATGTGGCCCAATCCCAATGCCCCCCCTAAGGCCTAAACCCTGAACCCTCACAGACTTAACTGACGTCACCTGGTAAGCGCTTGAGTGCGAGAGGCTGCAAGGGCTCGAAATTGTATAAACAGGAATGGGACAGCACTTTGCGACATATCGCGTTACCTTGACGATACCAAAACAAATGTATGTACGATTGTGGGTTTTGGGACTTTTTATTTTACTTTTTTTACTGTCTTCACCCAGGCTCTTGCCTTACAGAGTGGACGAGAGGTAATTGTCAAATAATCAATTGACTTGTTTTGTCAAAACAGCATCATCAAGCAAAAATTTAAATAAATGGTTGATGAATAAACATTTGTCCTTCCATTTGTTTACTGTTTTTTTTTTACTACTTCTGGGCTTCCCCTGGTAACCCCGTATTTATCGTCACAACGCTATGAACTGTGGGTAATTCCCTCAGGCAAAGTCTACATCGATGCGGACTTACGGAAAGTGTGCATAAAGGGCTCAAAAAGTGTGCGAGAGCGCCCTCATGGACTTGACGAATTGACATTGGGACAGCCCTAAACCCTCGCGGACTTAGCGGGAACGCGCCTCAAAGTCCGTGAGTCCGTGAGGGGGGACATTGGGATTGGGCCTGTGTGTCACGACCTGGATCCTACACACCTGCCTGCAATCGGCTCATCATCTCCTCAGCCAACACACCTGTCATCCATCCATTCATCACCTCTCCAGTATATCTACCCCGGCTTTCCTTCCACTCATCGCCTGATTGTTGTTTCTGCCTTTGTGGTCACGTTGCTAACTGATATTCTCTCTGTTAGTTTCCTCGTGTTTGCAACATTTAACACCTGTGTTGTCTCCCGTGCTTCAGGATCCCAGCCTCTCTGCTAACCTGCCTGCTTACTCACTCTCCCTCGCTACCTCCGTCTTCCACGCCGCCTTGCCGTCTCCATCGCTCCTGCCGTCTCCAGCCATCCTTAGCCATCTCATCTCCTTTGAAGTACATTACAATAAATCAGTTAAATAAATCTGCCTCTGATCTGAATGTGTGTTCTGCGCTTGGAGAACTAAACCTGACACTGTGCGCCCGGCCCCAGCGTCTCCAATGCAGAAAGCAACCATGACACATTATTATACACCATCATTGAAAGCAACAACCTTGTGGCATTGTGTCCAGTTACTTAACACCTTGAATTTGCTGCAATTAATTGCCACTTATAAGCCCATAATGATAGAAAATTGAAGCTTTTAGACTACAGCAACAAATAAATGATTAAAGCCTGGATGTTGTCAGAAGTCTGTATAATTTGATATTTTCTTAGAACATTTTACAGGAACTCGTTCATCTGTCTAGGTTGTTGTTTTGTTTTTACAAATTCCAACTTTTGCGTGAAAAGTGGTGCACATATGTGTATATATGCATACACGAGCATGTTGAACATACCTCTTTACGCAGTCTGCATTCACCAGCAAAGGCATGAGGCTTTTGGCATAGCGTGCACAAGTAGTTGCACATCACACACACATTGTATAATGGCCAAGTGAATAGCATCCTTATGGGGAAAGTATGCTAAAGTGATACATGAGTCATTTTTTTTGTAACCGTGTACCGAAGAATCTAAAGTACCCCATGTAAATATCTGGCACTCTTTTGAAAAACTAACAAAACTTTTAAAATATTATTTTGGTTTAATGTATAAAATAATTCAAGCATTAATTCTTAAATTCAATTCCATCTCCATTCTCTCCGATTGAGTTTGGACTGTGCTTTTTGCGTGCGCATGTGAACAAGCCCGTGTTTTGCTGCTTTGCTGGTGTGCGACAGTGTGTGTGTGTGTGTGTGTGTGTGTGTGTGTATGTGGAGTGTCACCGTGGACTCTGGAGACAGCGAAAACCTTTCAAGGGCCCAGAGTGCTGCTGTTCAAAGGTCTCCATTATCTCCCTCTCTTTCTGTGTTTCCATCACATGATGTTTTTCCGTCTTCCAACCTTTCTTATTCGCTCTCTCCTGGGGTCTCCGTGCCCTTTCCCCCCCCCCCCGCCCCCCCGCCCCATCAACAACACGAGGGCCGAACAACGGCCTTTCTCCCACCGGCTTGAACTTCAAACACATCATGACTCTGAAAGGCCACGGCTAGTAAACATCTGATGCTGCACCTAGGGGACGGGAAGATGGCAAGAGAATGAACACAGAGAAAAAGTGGCAATGTAGTCCAGTCAATGTGGTCCACCCCTTATAGGATTACATTACATTGATTACATATTTATTGTGGAAAAATCACAAGTATGCATGCATATGAGTTTTAGTGTCCCGTGATGGTCTAAATTCTGTTTCAGAGGCTTTTCCACCATGGCAAGAAGAAAATTCTGGGGTAATGCTAAATACTTTTGGGAATTTTTTGGTATGAAAATTGGCAAAACTTAAAGATATTGAATATCAGCTTCAATCCAAAAGGTGCCGGTCTTCGAAAACCCATATTGGTTGAACATGAATGATGCATGTGAATGGATCGCAAAAAGTGTGTGTGAATTCTCATTATGGCACACACCTAAACGTGCACTCGAATGACCTGATAGGCGACGGTAATGTGCTTTTCTTTGTTTGGTTCGTGCTTTGAGGTGCAGTTCTGTCGGGGATAATTGACAGGAAATGCCTCTCTCCCTCTCTCTGAGCTGTTAAAGGCAGCAGATCAGAGGAGCCCTTTTTGCGCAAACTTCACAACTTGACGGCGTCTTTTTTACTCACTCATTTTCACAGCCGCCCTCTTTCATTCCTTCCTTTTCTTCCTCCTACGTCTCTCTCCCTCTCTCTTTCATTTTCCCCTCTTTCTCTCTCTCTCTTCCCTTCATCTCTTCTTCCTCCTCCTCCTCCTCCTCCTCTCCCTCCTGCAGCCAAAAATGTGTTTATCTCTGAGTGACTTCAAAAAAGTCGAAAGCCCGAATCGCAGCGGTGGTGACGACTGGAATCTGTCAAACCCCCGGTATGGCACGCCATTTTACCCCACATGAAAGAGAAAGAGTTTATTGGAGCTGGAGAGAGAGAGAGAGAGAGAGAGAGAGAGAGAGAGAGAGAGAGAGAAGAAAAATGGAGGAAGGGAACAGGAGGAAGAAAAGGAAGAACGAGTAAGGGGGGGTGCTGCTTGAAAAAGAAAAGTTCTCTGAATCAACAAGTTTTTTAGAGTGATTTGAAAAATAGGACAGAGCAGTCTTCGTCTCACCCACCCACCCACCCCGCAGCTTTTGGTTTCCACCAGAGGGACACAACAAACCACAAGCAAACCTTCCGGGGCCGACGAAGGAGGCAGGCCCGGCTGCTCCCTCCTCCCCAGAGCTGGATCGAAAGCTCAAAGGATCGCACTGGAAAAGAAAATCTCCGCATTTCAAAATTTCAGAATTAACAGGCGAGCGTAAAATGCCTGCTGCATGGGGGACCCCTTGTGCTGACACATCATTAATAATAGTGACATTAACAGTTACAAGATAATTTATAATAGTAACAATATTGATAATGTGATTTGTAACTTTACAATGTAATTCATAATAGTAAGAGTAACAATGTCATTTATAAGGTGATTTGTAACAGTAACATTACAGGGCTGACGTACCTGCCGAGGTGGCCTTGAGCAAGATACTGTGCAAACAACAAGACAGTGATGGTTAGCAGACCAGATTGCTTAGCTAGCTGTTAGCTAGCTAACTAACAAGCTGACGTTATGGAAACACAAAGTTGGTCAGATGTAAAAAACAGCGCATAACTGAACCGTGTCTACTGGACGGCCAGGTTGTACGTTTAGAAACGCAATCAGCTATTCACAGCCGCTGTTGCCAACATGGCTGCCAGAGGGCGTTACCTCACCTGAAAGCCCTGTATTACTACCTACCCATTACTGCAGACTGAACAGAGCTTTGCTACATGATGACACAGACACACACACAAGCCAAGCAGTAAGAATGCAATTTCATTGCAATTCGTAGGAGAGCCGGTGAGGAAAGTGAATTGTGAAAACTAGAACTGAAATGTGTGGCCTGTGAAAAGGTAGAAGGACGACGATGCACAGTAGGATGCAGGCGATGGGGATGTGTTTGTGCTTTTCAATGTATATCTACCTCACGTGTGACATTGATGTCAGTGAAGGTTTGGCGCTAAAGGCAGAGGAATGTAAACTGTTTGACCTCAGTCTCAGTGGGTCAGACCATGAAAACATATGTGCGCGCACACACACACACACACACACACACACACACATGTATGTCGCACTTTACCTCATCCCCATGGCCCCACTGCAGCAGCTGACCCACTGAGACTGGGGCCCAATCAACAGCCACCCTGAGCAAAGGAGGACTCTAGTGAACACTATCAACAGAGCTTGCTTTCTGTCTGCCTGTCCATCTCTCTCTCCCTCACAGAATCAGAAAGTCTTTATTAGCAAGACTACTAGACTCATCAATAGCAATAAAAAACTACATGTTACAGTGAACCTCCATGACAACCTACAGGACCACGCTATAAGTGGTTCATATATTTCACATATCTTATTATATTTCACAGTTAAAAGATACCAAAGTTTACCAAAGTAAATTTACTGGTTAGGTAAAAGTAAAATGTAACCAGTTTAAAATGTACATGGGGTAAAGTTAGCGAATTGCTTTGAAAACATTGTTACATTTTATAGACTATCTTGAATGTTCTCGAGATAAGATTCGGAAATCCATGTCATTATTTGATCTGGTTAAATGGACTGAAAATGCCCATTGTCGTCGTTCAGTAACATTACCAAATCAACGTATCTTTCGCTAGCTAGGCTAGCAAACTAGCTAGTATGCAAACACAAACCTTAACACTGCGTCTGGATGGACCTGCTTCATGGATAATGATAACTAAGTTACTCTACTAACTCTTCTAATACTTCAGTCCAAACATACTTGAGCAAAGCAAAAAAGCTTAAAAAAAAAAATCTAAAAAGTACAAGTATACATAAAAGCTACTCGATTAATGTAAATTACGGGAGTGAATTTGTGACTTCCCCCCTTTGATTTCATTTGTCCATTTCATTCTTTTATTCATCCTGTTCAGCCTGGCACACAATGAAAAAATAAGTGAAGTAAACTGAAGTAATTTTGGAAGCTGAAACTTAATCGCCTGTTGATCAGCCGAACTAAACTTTTTTTCTGGGGGTTAGCGACAAAAACAAGGCAAGCTTATTATCAATGTTGTGATGTTGTGATAAATGATTCATATACGAGGGGGAATTCAAAGGGATCTTATCAGAGGACACACACACACACACACACACCCGTAGCACACAGGAATGAATCAACACGCAATTTGCGATCAGAAGCATGTTGACTATGCAGCAATGATTCTGTTTCATCTCTTGTCACCCGCCGCTTTCAAGATTCTGCCTCACAGACCACTGAAACGTGCGAGGTCAGAACTTTTATTCAGTTTTTTTTAATCATTTATTTAATTTTCATCACCAATCAGAAGCGGTGCGAGGCTGTGCCTAAAAGAGGGAGGTGAGCTGTGCCTAAAAGAGATTAAAGAAAAATAATAGATGTGGATAGTTGAACTGTAAGATGTTCTCTGGCCAAGGGGGTCCTCAAACTTTTCGATTCCAAATTACATTACACCACCATTTGATCAGATTTTGTCCCCAAAATCCCATCTGAGAATTTTTGTTTGATATGATTCAGCAAAGACTTACATAACTACTTATTCTGCAAGTGGGGAGATGAGAGTAGAAAGAATGAAAATTACGATCAAAATCATATTCAAATCAAATCATATACACAAATTACATATTTGGGGGTGATATCAACCTATTGGAAACCTTTAAAAACAAGCCTGAAGTCTCTTAAGTTCAACAGTTTAAAGTTGATCCTCAGTTCAGAACGTTAAATGTTATGAAAATGATCTAAATTGCAAAATGTGTTAAATTGTGTAACAGCATTGATCTCTAGGTTGAAACGTTCATCCGGGTAGAAAGTTGAGAACTCTTAGAGGTTAAATGTTTTATAGATTATGAAGCGTTTCATATTTATACTGCATCATCTACAGGATGATTGACACATTGGTTAATTTTAGTGTTTTTTGATTTAGAATTTTTTCTTTTTACTAATAAATCTTTGTTCTCTGGGTCCTAACACGTACATTAATTCATTGATTCCTCCATTTCATGGAGAAGATTATCATTGTGGCGTTTCAAAATGCGCTGAACCGAGGGGCCTACTGCACATGCTAAAGAGGAGGTACGATGCCCCAGGTGACCGCTATGTCCGTGGTGTAAACAGAGTAATGTGTTTTAATTGTCCTTATTGGAAGACCGAGGGTGGAACATATGCAGCACTGATCTGACCATCTGTTGGACCTGGGACTGCTTCACACACACACACACACACGCACACGCACGCATACACACACATACATAGAGGGTGTGTGTATCATAGGTGCAACAGATTGTGTGTGTGCGCCTTTGTGTTCAGGTGTGGTCAGACTCTATGCTAATTTGCTAATCGTGCCAGATTGTGCAATGGGAAATAAGTACAGCCTAACATACTGACCCCTTAGGGCTTTCACTCAGTGACTGACGAACACACACACACACACACACACACACACACACACACTTATCTGGAGATGGGCCATTACACAGCAGATGATTGCATTTTGGTGTCATGATGACAATGGATAACATAATGATCATTATATGCTGGGTAATATGTCCATTGGGGCATGTAAGAAAAATGATTATGGATATGAAAATGAACTATTTTATCAGTTTTTTCGAGTGAAGTAATGACATCACAGACAGTTTCAGTGATGATAGTACAGTACCCTTCTTCGCTAGTTTACTAATCTCAAACTCTAGAAATGTCAGAATAGAGGTAAAGGATTAAGTGAGTCAACTAATGTGTAGGTGAGTTAAAACATGTCTTGCTTTTACAACGCCAGCGTATTCCTGCTTTCTGCATTGGCCGCTTTTACGTCTTTTTTAACAAGCGTCTTGTTTTAGCATGGTGTGTCTAGATCTGATTTCGCAGGATTATGATTTACACTTGAATTAAAATCGAAACACACGCACCTTCTCACACACATCGAAATAGTATTGCTCGTTCCTTTGCCTAATTGTGAAGATTGTCAGCGATTTTGATGCTGTATGAATCTGCCATGTCTGTAATTTATAAGCTAAAAATTCCAGGAAACAGAATCCCCCTGACAATACTAATCCTGTTAGAAATGAACAGGATAACAGAATAACTTATTTTTGCCACGCAGTTTCTTTTTCTTCTAGATGTGCACTTCTCTCTTCCTCCTGTCATGAAAAATAGTGGAATTATCAGAGGAAAACTTCAAGTTTAGCTTTGCTGAATCAGAAAGTGACAAATTGTCCCATACAAATGCGGTTGGGGCTTGATTCATTAATTACACAAGGTGCCCACGTAATACTAGCCTAGCACATATAATAAATAAATAATTGTATTGTGAATGCGGACAAATTCATATTTGAAAAAACATCGAAATGAAAACAACTGGAGAACTATCGGAATATGGTCTGCAGAGCTAATTTCTCAATGGAAAAAAACAAAACAAAGAAAACTTAAGGATGAAACCTTTAAGAGCACTATTGTCCAGAGTGTACGGTGTCCCTTGCGATACATAAGGCTGTATGTTCCTCCAGTGACACTGCCATGAAGCTCTGAACCCTGGCATCTTCTCTACTCTCCCAGATGAGAGTAAGCAGTTGTAAGCGTAGTAGTCCTGAGCCTGTCTGCATTAATGTTACATCTCCGCCACCTTACACTTGCTATTACTAATTATTCCAAATTATGTTCTGCGGTGCCCCACCGCTTAGGCGTCTTGCCCCCGACCAGCCGTCCTTAGCAGGGAGAGGGGGAGACAAGCCACAGTCCCTTCCTGAATAAAACATCCTAATAATTTTACTTAAGCATTTAGCTCATGCATTATGGATGAGACTGAAATCAGCACAGAGGGCAACGGAATCAGCATGTTGTTGACAGCGTGTGCGGTTGGTTGCGTGAGTGTGTGCAGTAATTTATTTATCAGGAATATTTAATGAAAGTGTCCAAGGCACCGAGGAGCACCGGAGCAGCACTTAAAGGAAAAAAAAAATCCACCCTAAAACACTTCAACGCCGTTAAAATCAGCCATTTGGCGGTGTACCTTATGTTTCTGGGCACGTTTCGTTGTTTGGTGGGTTTGGACTTTTCTTATTCCTGTGGCCAAATGTAGACAGTGTTATGTCATGTTGAGATATTTTCAGCACAGATACAATGGGAGTTTGGGAGAAATGGGAGAAAACCTTTCAACTATCTAAAACATTAGCGGTAAATTTTGGGTGTTGGTGTCAGACCTTCAAAATAAAATAACTTCTTCCCAGACTCAACCTTTTGCACTGAGGTTCAACAATCATACAGGGAGAAATCCATCATAGAAGACACAGAGATACACAATTCTCCACTGACAGTAGCCTCAATAGACCAGAATGCAATGCAGCCACAAGACATGTTGTGTTTTGAGTGAACTTGATGGCTAGCTAGCTAGGTGCTACCCACATGTCCACTTTGATTGAAAGCAACAGGGGGGGGGGGGGAGTTGTTGAAAGGTATGGAGGAAGTAGGAAATCACTAACTGAAGGAGACGAGCCAGTTTGAAGGAAAGTGGATAGAACAAAAAGGAAAATCACGAGTATTTGAGTATTTTTTTTAAATTGTGCATGAAACTGTAGAGCTGTGCAGGCTTCCATCAAATTTCTTCTATCAAATGAATTTTTTTTTTATTGCACTTTGTGAAAGGATTCCTTTCATCTGAAAGAAAAATTTGACTCTAAAGAGACTAAATACTTCGACGTTAAGATAATATGAAGACTAGGTCAGAATTCCTACAACTCATTTATATATATTTAGAAATTATTTCCAAGCAATTCAGTACAACCACAGTGGTAGTTGTTTCCCACATTTCCCTAGCTGGTCCGGGGATTCAAACTGGCAACCTTCCAGTCACAGTGCCCACTACTGTACATATATGCAACATTAAACGTGAACTTATGATATTGCAGAGTTGTCGGTCATAGAATCAAACTGACTGGTTTGAGCAGCTAACCTGGCAGGGATACACTTAACCTGACCTAAAATGTGTGTGTGTGTGTGTGTGTGTGTCTGTCTATTCCTGCTGTCACAAATCCATAGACGAATGCCATCTGGTCCTGACCGCCACCTCTAGGGATCTCTGCAATGGCCACCTCCTGTCCTCCCTCACCACTTATATACCCATCTATTTTTCCGTCTCTCCTTATCCATCCATCCATCCATTCATCCGAATATCCTCCCCTCTGGCCCCCTGCCCCGGGTATATGCAGTGCGGCCATTATCGACATGTTTTTGTCTGAGCAGTCCATCTGAATGAGTCCCAGTGGAACTTTGGCATGACAAAAGGCTTCAGAAAACTCAGTAGATACATCTGTCACCCTTTTTTCTAGAGTTACAGTAGCTGTGTGTGTGTGTGTGTGTGTGTTGGGGGAGCAAGGAGAGAGAGGAAGAAGGAAAGCCAGAGTCTGTAATGTGTTGGGAATACATCCCAGACACAGCCACCATGGGAGTTGACGTAGGAGTGTGTGTGTGAGAGAATGCAGTAGACATGCCTGTGAATGCATGCATTTTCTATGCATTTGTTTTTCTATGCAACTATGTCAGTATGGAGGCATCTGTGTGTGTGTGTTCTGGTGCGCCTATCCTTATGGGGACCAAATGTCCTCACAAGGACAGAAAGCGAGGACATTTTCTCATTTCTACAAGGGTTAAGATTTGGGTTTAGGGTTAATGTTAGGATTAGAATTACAGAAAGGGTAATGGTTAGGCCTAGATTGGGTTTTGGCTTATGCTTAAAGGGGCAATAAGTATGATTTTTTTCCATAGCACAAAATGACCATAATATGTCATAATATGGGTAAATAAGGTTGTTGATCAAAGACATTTTGCTATCAAGCTAAAAAAGAATGTACAAAGCTGTATTGTCATGCCAATATTTTGCATGGTGATCATGATTTGCATCACATCTCATTAGCTAGCTTATGTGACTTTACTGTTGGTGTCAGTTACAGGCCACTGTGCCTCAAGGGGATGCGAGAGGTAGGGGATGGGGGACAGAGAGCTGTCAATGTTGTTTCAATTACTACAGGTCGATATACATTTTTTAATCTAAATATGATTTAGGTCTTGGGTTTAGGTTTCATATTAGAATTAGGTTTATGTTAGGGTAAGGGTTAAGGCTAAGGCTAGTTTAGCGTTAGCACTTGGGTTTAGGATTAAGGTTAGAATTAGGTTTATGTTAGGGTAAGGGTTAAGGCTAAGGCTAGTTTAGCGTTAGCACTTGGGTTTAGGATTAAGGTTAGAATTAGGTTTATGTTAGGGTAAGGCTAGTTTAGTGTGAGCACTTGGGTTTAGGTTTAATGTTAGAATTGGGGTTGGATTTAGGGTTAGTTAGAGTAAGGGTTAAGGTCAGGCGTGTAGTGGTGAAGGTTAAAGTCAGAGTAAGGGAATGATTGTAGTCAATAGAAGGTCCTTACAAGTATAGTAATACAAACCTGTATGTGTGTGTGTGTTGGAAGTGACAGTCACAAAGAACCTCCGTCAACCCACTGCAGTCAATTAGAGGCTCCGAGCCCTGGGGGCGACACTCCACGACTTCAGTTCACATCTCCACCTCCACTCCTTCCTCGCCTCCCTCCATTCCCCTCCAACTAAAACCTTTCTTTCGTTCGTTCCTTCAGTTCTCCACTGAGCGCTGTGACAGCCGCTGGAGTCAGGGACTTTCATCCAAAGCGTCACCTGTCACCGCCATCGACTGGATTTCTGTTGTTCTACCAGAAGGGTGTGTGTGTGTGTGTGTGGGGGGGGTAGGAAGAGAGGAAAGGCGAGGGAAGGGGGTGGCTGACATGTTTGGTGATGATAAAAAACATGAAGAAGAGCATAGTGACACAGAGTAAAGGAATATGTGATTTGAGGTTACATTTCCATTTTACATTGTAAGCATGCAGCTGATGCTCCACAGTGACTAACGGTGCATTCTGTTGTACTCTGAACTCAGTGAAAAAAACAACCTCCGACACGGAAAAGCGCAATAGAACGGTCATTCAAGTCAGAATTCCCAGTCGGAAACTCCGGCAAGATCCGAGTTTGCTGATATAAACACACCTGACATCACAGCAGTATGGCACAGTAAACAGAATGCCCTTTGCATAATCTTTTACTTGCTGTTTTTGTTATGAAAACTTTGTAATTTACATTTGCAACTTAATTCATTTGGTTTGTGCTCACCTTTACGAGATAAAAGTCTTTACTAGTGTGCAGTACTAGCCTTCTAACGTTAACATTACTAGTTCACTGATATGCGCTGTTTCTCTTCTCTAATGGCGCTGTAGTAGTTGATGTAGGTCCTCTTTAGAGGCTTGTGAAATTCAGAGACTTGCTGTACAAAGTTTGCTGCGGGCGTCCATGTTTTCTCAAGCAGATGCACTGGAACACATTTCGTTTGGAAGTCGGGAATACCGTCTCAGAACTATTGGCTTCCGACTTGCAATGGATCGCGACATTACAATAAGGGCGATGTAACACAACCTCTGGCAACCATATTGGAGGTCCTAAGCTCTTGGGCAATAATGGCTGATTGCATTTTTGAACCTAACACTTGGTTGTCTCAACAGGATGAACAGACCTGGTTAATTTCTGGGCTGTTCATGTTGGTGTTTTGACAATGTCAGCATGTTAGGGCCCTGTCACACTATTGCGTATGAGAGAAACGTATTAGTTGCGTATGAAAATTAATTTCATACGCACAAAAAGCCCTTGAAAATACCGTATTGAACCTATGAGTAGCGTATTGCCAGCGTATGTCCAGCGTATGGCCAACGTAGTATGCGTATGGCTAGCGAATGAGTAGCGTATGAACTGCGCATGTCCAGCGTACCGCTATCACGTGACATGGTGAACTGCCAAATCGATCAGATCATACTGGTGTTGGAGAAGAGCTGCTACTACTACAGGCCCTGTCACACTATTGCGTATCGTACTAGCGTATGCCAGCGTATGAATGAAAACACTCATACGCTGAAGACGCTGAACATTGAATACGCTCGAGTTACGCTAGAGGTACGTTACTCATAGGTGGAGTACGCTGGCAATACGCTGGCATGAAGGTGTACCGTACAGCTAGTGTATTGATACCGTACAGCAGGCGTATGCCTGACGATTGAGTAACGTATTTAACTTTTTTAATCTTAACGTATTTAATCTTCTTCTTGGGAGCCATGTTGATAGCTTTACGTCTACTGCAATAATGCTGCAATGTGCCGCTATCACGTGACAAAGTGTCACGTGATAATGGTACGCTGGACATGTGCAGTTCATACGCTACTCATTCGCTAGCCATACGCATACTACTACTCTGTATTTTCAAGGGCTTTTTGTGCGTATGAAATTCATTTTCATACGCAACTAATACGTTTCTCTCATACGCAATAGTGTGACAGGGCCCCCAGCGTATGTCAGCGTATGACCAGCATATTCCACCTATGAGTAACGTACCTCTAGCGTAACTCGAGCGTATTCAGCGTATGCCTAGCGTATACCAGCGTACCAGCGTTTTTTTTCATACGCTGGCATACGCTAGTCCGATACGCAATAGTGTGACAGGGCCTTTAGCTAGCTAACACAACTGCAAAAAAAACCTGCAAAACCCCTTTTGTTGCTTGATGTCATTGGTTGCTTGTTCAAACTTTGCTTGCTTAAGTTAGTTTGACAAAAAGTACCTACAAATAGTCTTCCTTACTGTAGAGTGCAAAATATGAAATGCTTTGTGTGATTTGTCTTTGAATTTTCTATAACCAACCTTTTTTGATATAATCTCAATGTAAATCTTTATGTAAAGTGCCAAATATATTTATAATGTTCTACAATTTGAGCTACAGGCAATAATATATGGTTGTATGGCCGTGTAAAGAATGTGTGCATGCTTGTCTCTTTCTATATACAGTATATATACATATATGTGTGTGTGTGTGTGTGTGTGTGCTGAAACTCAATAGCCAATTGCCATGATGTGGCCTATATGTGGTAACTCCCTTCTGTAGGCCTTGTGCTGCTCTATAAAAGTCTATTACGTTAATGATGAACATAGTGTGAGAGAGTTCTCACAGAGTGAGAACCACACATATTTAAACCTTGAGGAAACCCGTTCTCATTAGCAGCAGGCTGCAGTTAAACCTTAATTAGTAGGTGCACACCTTATAAAACCCTGGCAGGCAGTGAACACACAGAGAGGCAGAGAGAGAGAGAGAGAGTGATAGCAGACAGATATGTGAGTTGAGGAACAAATCCGGGGGTTGTTGTGTTTCATTGGTCAGGCAGCACCATCATCTAATGGCCATGTACTGGCTCTGAAAATGGAATGTCACGTGGGAATTTGATTTTCAGCACCACAGATCCAGCCGAATCCGCCTAATCCACATCAGAAGACAGCAATACACGGCGAATCCCATCATCTGCAACACAAGCACTGCTGATTTGTGTGCGTGCGTGCATTGAAACTCAATGTTGCCACACATTTGTGTGTGAGTGCATGCATGTGTATAGTTTCTGCGATGTGAGTCCCGGACGCTGTGTTTCATGTAACGGAGAGCTCTTACACAGCATCTGTTCTGCTCAAGTTCTTCAGACATCCCTTCCAGCAGCCACATCACCGCCAACCCTTTCCCCTTTGAAAAAAAGAGAGATTTAGGGCATTTCATGATTCAAGGAATGTGAAAAAAAGTCAATTTACAAACACATCATTGTGTGTTTTTTTTTAAAGGAGACAAACTATCAGTGCTTTAGGAATCCCTACTGGTGTTCCTGGTGGACAGGAATTATACTGGAAAGGAAAAAGGAAATATTGGGACCAGTCCAGGCACTCATCCTGCATTTTAAAGTTTTAAAGCCTTTAACTGGAGAGGGCCAAGACATTTAAAAAACATTTTTTTCTTGGGAAACAAAACATTGTCAGCCTCTAGGTTTCCTCCAGGAATTAGTCAGGTGAAATAGTGTGAAAAAGGAAAATTAAAATCACAGGTGGACAGAATTAGGGTCTTTCCTCAACTTACTTAAAGGGTAATTCCGGGATTTTTCAACCTGGCCTCTATGTCCACAAAATCGTTTTTTCATACCTTTAAGTAGATCCCAAAATTTCTGGAGTTGCTCCGGTCGAACGGCTCAACCGGCAGTCGCGTAACCGCGGCTCAAGGCTCCAATGTAATCCAGAGGGCATGTCCGGGCATGTCTATGTCATATCTAAGGTCTATTTCTGGTTAAAAACGGTCTATTTCTGTAGCGATCCTTTCAGTAATGTTGTCAGACACACGAATAACAATCTGAGCCTGTCAGTGGCAAAATCAAGCACTTTTAGTGGACGTACTTTGACCGCCTGGACATGCCCGGACATGCCCGCTGGATTACACTGGAGCGCCGTTACGCGACTGCCGGTTGAGCCGATCGACCGGAGCAACTCCGGAAATTTTGGGATCTACTTAAAGGTTTGAAAAGCGATTTTGTGGACATAGAGGCCAGGTTGAAAAATCCCGGAATTACCCTTTAACTGATCTTAACTTCATGCCGAAAGTATGACATTTGTTTTCATGACTATACAAATTACAGAACACATTGATCATACTGTCTCTGAACTTCATCACAGATCGTCTACTCAGCGTATAGGATCATCACAGGTAATCGATCTCGCATTACACAGTTCGCGCAATTATCTGTATTTAAAGGCTTTTGTTTCAAAGCGAGGTGAAAATATGACACCTACTCTTGACAAAACGATTGCTGGCGTCAAGGTAAAACCCTTTATTCAATAGAGGAGTGATTCATTTCCTTGAGAGATTTGCCAACGAAACAGTTTCAGAGAACGGAATCATTTTGAATTACCGAGTGATGAACTTCTGAAAATATATTTCCGAATATCTTCTGGATAATCTTTTGGATGTGCTGTGTCTCATTCTTGCTGTACGCAGACTCATTGATTTGTTAGAATAAAGAACACAGAGTTAATGTAAAGGTCTTTTAATACTGCTGGTTTGGTCTTAAAGGTTTCTTTCCTGCACCATAAAGGCTTTATGTAGAATTTGAGCATGGTGAGAATCTTTCTAAAAGGTTCCTTTACTGCATCATAAAGGGTACAAACCTAAAGGAACATTTTCTGGTACTAAATAGAACCATTTTAGGATGGTTCTATGATTGTTTGACCATGATAGATGGCCTTACTACGGCTCTTTTTTATGGCACACAAGATTGGGGATTTCAACCCCATTGAGTTGAATCTTCTTCAGCCACATGTAGCAAGATATACTAGATATACTCATCTACAGTGGAAACTACTGCTACAAAAACTACTGAAACAAATTATAACACAGTGCCTATTCTATGTCTTGTTTGACCTTGTTTGACCTTTGACGTCTGCTAGGATAATTTGAGTTATGCTAGCAGACGTCAAAGGTCAAACAATACATAGAATAGGCACTGTGTTATAGTTAGATATTGATTTGCAGATATAGAATGCTGATATTGGCCTTTTCTAAAACATTACATATGGTCCAGTCCACCTCTGAACTGATTCTAATCACACTTTTTGATCGGATTCAAATGGTCAATTTTAAAGATATTGAATATTGGTGCAAAAGCGCATCACATATCAGGAGCTTCAGTCTGCAGGTATCAGTATCAGTGTTGGCCCCACCTCACTTTCAGTTTCTCTACCCTGTCCTGTGGAGATTGACAGATGTCTGGGGGTTGTTGGACCTGGCAAACACACACACACACACACACACTACTGTCTACTGCCCTCCTCCCCCTTTCTCCCACACCCTCCTCTCTCATTGTGAAACACTAAGCTCCTTAACGCCCCTCTGGGAGCCATTATGGTGAGGGGCAAAGAGCTGACATATTGATTTCTGACATTTTTCCCCCTCTTCTTTCCACATCAGGTTGGGCGGCTGTGGAGACAGGCGGGTCCAGGTTGGTTTATCGCCAAGACTGGGTGGTCGCTGTTTCTCACCGTGTGGGAGGAGTTCTATCAATGTTGTTGCAATTCCTACCGGTCACCAGCAGGGGTCCTAGATTACGTGATACCCCTTTAAAGCAGTGATCTATTGCAGGCAGAGACAGAGAGTGTACCTTTCATTACCTCTTGAGTCGTTAAAGTAATAATCTGCAACATTTTCATCTCAATAAATTTTGTTTTGATAAACACTTTTCTTTCCTTTATATCATTTTCTGCAGAGATTGTTTTTATCTGTTTGAGTGCAGTGTTCCAACATCTAGTGGAAGGCCTCCCAGACGAATGGAGGCTGTTGTAGCAGCAAAGGGGGGACCAACTCCATATTAGTGAGATGTTGGATGAGCAGGTGTCCATATACTTTTGGCCATATAGTATATCTACATCTTCTGCATATTTCTGTGTTACAATTGCTGCAGCATAATCCCTCAGTTGTTTATATTGCTTTTTATGTTTTTTTTAAACAATTTTTATTGTTTCTACTGTTTTTCATTGTCTACTTTATATTCTAGTTGTGTGCTTATATTCTAGTTTTCTTTTTCCCTACTGAATCCTATTACTTTCCCTGCTGCAAAGGCCTAATTTCTCCACAGGGATCAATAAAGTTTCATCTTAAAAGGTGGTGAGCTGCTCTTCAAATATAAAAGTGGCTGAACTGAGGTTTAGGCGGGTTCAGCCCGTACTACACTCTGAGCCTTTATATCTCTTTCTCTTTTTTCATTTCATTCTTTCTCTCTCTGTCTCTCTGTCATTTCCCACTTCCCTAATGACTACAATAATGAGGCATTATCATCAGCTTCAACAACAGATGCTCTGAATATTCTGCCGCTAAATCTCTCCCTCTGTCTCTTTGTCTTTCTTGCTGCTTCATCCCCTCTTTCCGTCTCAGTCATTGATAGGATTCTTTTTTCTTTTTTTTTTCTTATCAGAGAAGCCATTTCTCAACAAATTGGAAGCTCATTACATCCCATAAGCATCTTTTTTAAATCCAGCTGCTCTGACTTTGAGAAGTTTTTGGAAGTCCTTTCAGCTGCCTGTCTTGCACGCTGTAAAAAGTGCTGCCGGCACTAGAATACTTGAATGTGTTACATAGTGGGAAATACCCAGCACAACCACATTTAACATATTTGTACTGTTAGCTGCATTGTAGCAGTTTAGAGACTCAGGAGCTTCCTTGCTCAAGGGCAGCCTAGGAGGAAAAACAAAATAATTTCATGTTCTTTTGTACCAGGAGCTGAGAAGTGTGTTTTATAGCAAGATGACTATTCTTTTTTTGCTGATTGGTTTTGGTTAGACAGCTATGAAAGACTTGAACCCCGGGACAGGTGGTGTACCTGAAGGCCTAAACTAATCCAAATGTGATCTTGTTTTTAGCATTTTATCAGGGAGCATTCAGGAGTGACGTTCTTTTCAAAACTGATAGTTTGGTGACCTGCATCTACTAATTTATCAATTATCACAAATAATAATTTTATGTAGCGAGTCATCAGCCATTGCTACCGGAAATTTGTAAACGGTGACCAACTTCACTTCTTGAACCTTTCGACACCAACGTGGCGGCCCCTCACTTTTGCCAGCGTGCCACAGTGATCTCACCCCTTTCTCCTTCTTTCATTTTATCCATCCCTTCATCGTCTCATGGCTACCGGCGCCAACTCATCCGTAAAGTGCTATCGCACTATTGTAGATGCGGCAGGGTAAACCGGGCTAATCAGGATTGATAAGTGATGGGGCCATTAATCCCCCCCCCAAAAAAAAAGATATGATGAAACCCTGTCGCTCCATCTCTCACACTTGACCTCCTCTCTTTCATCTAGCCTCCCTCCCTTTTCATTTTGCCACACATCCATCCTTGCTTTCATCTTTCTATCCGTCTGTTGCCGCCAGGAGGAGGGTGCCTGGGGAGTTGTTATCCAGAATCCACAATCACACTGGTGTCAGTACTGGTGGTGGTGTGGGGTTGGGGGGGCAGGGTGGCAGAACGCCGTTATTTTCTGTTATTTCACGCTCCTGGTTGGCATTTCTTCATCATTTTTCATCACAGGGGTTTTTGGCTCCGTAATCGCCCCTCTAGTCCGATAAGGTCGCGATAAGCCCGGTGGAGGAATCACATAATAGATCTGAAATATTTTTTGGGGCCGATTTGGAGGTAATTACCAGATCTTACCTTTTTAATTCTGCCGGCGGCTCCCTGTGATCTGTGGGAAACGAGGATGAATGCGGCGTGAACCTGTTTTAATTGGTTTTCAGATGACTTTCGTGTGAACTGTGAAATTGTCTGGTAATCAACAGAAAGGACAGCTGCCTGGAAGGATTTCAGGTTTCTCATTCTTTTTAGTAGGAGGGGTAAAGGTGCAAAAGGTTGTCGTTTGCCTCGGGAACAGGTGGGGAGGAAGACCACCAACGGGTTTCGTATACGTTAAATTGAATACTGATATTTACCGGTAACCGGCCCTGAAGTTCTGTCTGCAGCCCGGCGCCCCAAAATAAGCACGATGTCTTCAAATGTAAATGACAGGCTTTGTGCACAAAAAGCGAGAGAATAAAAGGATTACATGGAGGAGACTAGAAACAGGGAGTAGTTAAACATTAAGCACAGACATTTAGGCCAAATCCCAATTCACCCCTTAGCCCTTCCCCTCCGTTTTGCGTGTTCACGTGTAGGGGTAGGGGTGTCTCAATTCTCTTGGGATCGAGGGGTAGGGCTAAGTGATACTGTGATAATACCATTATTGCCATAGTAAAGTCCGATAACAAACTTACGTCTGTTTACATAAACGTCATCGATGACGTATCAGGGTCTTGAAGGGTTGTCCCATTTCTTAGGGGGAGATTTCTACCACTACCCTTTGTGACTCTGTTCCGAGGGCCAAGCCGAAGGGAGAGGGGCACTCGAAAACGAGTTGTAGGGGTGAAAATGAGAATTGAGATTCGGCCTTACCCTTCGACTCCGACGACTCGGGTTCACTCCCCAACTCCTGCCGACCTTAAGTTTTTCTTATTGAAACCAACCAACAAAAAACTGAACAAATCACAAATAAGTAGTAAAGTTTTATTCAATAAATAACTAAACCATGAAAACAGAAACTAAGCCGAATGCTGTGTTCGTATGTGGGGTGTTGGAAGTGTCTCCAACAAAATAAAGTAAATCAAACTAAATCCGCCCCATGCCATGAGAGAGATGCCGAAACCCAGAGGCATCATGGGCTTTCTAGGCCTGTCCACAGGTATCATCAATTAATGATGGGGGCTGCTGCTGCCACATCAGTCTGCTGGGCTGGTCTGAAACAATACGAAAACACAGAAGAGACAGCGGGGAAAAAACAGGAACACGCCTAAGGAGAGGCAGAAATGAAAACCTCCTCTTGACCTCAGTCGAGTCGTGCAAACCTAATCCCAACCATAACCTAAACTGTTAGCTAACCTTTTCACACTATTCTTCCCATAATCCTTTGGTGGTGGAGGACCTTCACATTAGTTCACATGCTCATTTCACGAAGATTTTGCGGGATCGCGTCGGCTGCATGCGATATGCGCAAAAATACCAAAACAGTTAACAAGCGATGCAACTCACTGTCTCCCGTTGTGAATGCCCCCCTCCCTTGTGGTGTGCCTTCACGCCGTGAAATCTCCTCCTCGGTTTCAGCTCGGTGTTTTGTCAATATCAGATGGTTGTAGAGGCCCTTCGGCTGGGCATCATGGCGGGCATCGCTGGTTTCCCTGGCACAGCTTTTATTGACTTGTTTACCCTGAGAGAGTGTGAGAGAGAGGAGGAGGAGGAGGAGGGACGACTGTGTGGGTGTTTGATGCCCTCCATCTTTCTCTGTCAACGTGACTTCTCCTCTGTATCTAATCCTGCCAGGGCACCAGCTGCTCCCAGAATGGCATCTCCTAGGGCGCTACACACTTCCTCTCAGAGCAGCCGCCCCCTCCAATGCACCCTCCATAACCCGCACCCCCCAGATCTCTAGTGGGGGGGCCCCCATGGCCAGGCTGCGGTCGGTGAAGCCAAGTTCACACTGCTGGAATGATTGCAGTGACAGCGGTGTTTTTCTGCTCGTCCGCGGGGACTTTTGGGTTTTATCTGCTCTGCTTCACTGAGCCCCCCGCCGCCTGACAGTCTGACAGTCAAACGGACTGATTGACTGACTGGTTGACTGACTGTACTGGCTGATTAACTAACTGGACAAATCGCAAGAGGCCCCTGCATATTCTGAGGACGTGCGTCTTTATACGGGGTGTCCGAAAAGTCGTGAAAAGTAAAAGGTCACCTGTCGAAAAATCTGCAGTTAGAAAATAGTTTTTCTGCAATATCAAACAGGCTTTATAAACAAGGTATAATATAATAATACAATAAATAAATAATAAAACAAATAAATAAAACAATAATAATACAATTCCGATCAACATTATAATTATATGTTGATCGGAATTGTATTATCGGATACAGCTGATAATATGGAAATGTTGTATTTCATTAACATATTAATATTAATATATTGTGGTGTATTATTATTATTATTATTATTACATATTAATTGATGAATTAGTCACTCCTATTAAGATAAATACATATTAATACATTGGTGCCATGGTATTGGTAAAAAAATTGGTAAAACCATGCCCTACATAACCTATTAAACAAAGAGCCAATCAGAGCTATTGTCAAAACAAGAGGAAAACTGGACATAAAACACTGAAATAACATGTAGATCAGCTGTACAACTGTTACCTCTACCTGAGCCTGGCTGTTGTTAGAGGCAGAAGCAGCCTCGTGAGACCAAAGAGGATCTGGACAGGTTGTGTGTGGCATCGCGTTTGTCCGGCCCACGGGGCGTCGCTTCGGCTTGATCGTCATCGCTGGCGACGCCTGTCAGTGTCCTCTTTGAGACCCATCTGTTTCCTAACTCGGGAGTTCACCAAGAAAATCAATACGCCGTCGCTCGGAGGCGCGGGGGGGGTGTCAAGGCCGGCTCCGTCAGACTGCCGGGTGCTGACATCTGGGTGGGCCGGGGAGGGTGAAGGAGGAAGGAGGTGTGGACGATGGGTCGAGGTGCTCTTTGAGGTATCTCGGCTAACCTTCAGATGAGGTTGAGACCGATGTACTGGTTATTAAGGTGTACAACGTGTGAGAAAACACGTTTACGTGTAGATAACGTTTATCTGAGTAGATAAAGGGCACGGGGTAGCATGTCGTGTGTTTGCGTCCAGTCTGACGAAGGTGTTTCTCCAAAAGTGTCGAGCACTTTTCCCCCCTTCTTGCTGTTTTCTCATTTTAACTTCCCCTCCCTTTTCCTTTCCCCTGTCACTGTCTCTCTCTTTGTTCACTCGTCCCTTGTTCCTCTCCTCCTCTCTCGCCCTCTCTCCAACCTCCCCTTAAAACTCAGATTAAAGGAATGATGCAAACTCCCTCCCTGTCTCTCTCTCTTGCGCGCGCTTGATCCTTTTTGGCGAACGAGTTGATTCGCCGGCGGCCCCGGGACGTCGAGGTAGGAGCTTTTTATAGTCGTAGCGTTAAAGCAAGCGCATCTGCTTTTTTTAAAGACCTGTGTGCAAAATAAAATGTGGTGTAAAGCTATGCATATTCCATCCCGGAGTTGAAATGTTTAGATTGTAGTGTGCCGGTAAAGATTACAAAGTCAATGAGACGCAGATGTCCTGCAGAACTTAAGCCAACAGTCCAAGATGTTGCAAGAAGTCATTGTGTGGGCCGTATTAGTGCCTTGTAATGTATGTATTTCACATACCCACATTTTCCACCCTTTTCATATTGCACAAATCTTGCATTGTCTTTCTGTATCAGTAAGTTCTGGACGGCAACAAGGCCCTGGGTTCGAGCTCCGTCCCTCTCTGTGTGGAGGTTTGCATGTTCTCCTCGTGTTCGCGTGGGTTTCCTCCAGGTTTTCCTCCATTCCAAAGACATGCAAGTCAGGCGGATTGGAGACTCCAAATTGCCCGTCTATGTTTCTATGTGTTTCCCTTCTACCCAAAGCATGAAGGTAGGGAACCTGAATAAAAATAAGTGGGTATTCTTATTCATATTCTATTCTTCTTTGATGTATTCTATCACTATTTCCTGTTTCAATGGCCCAATTTCTTCACAGGGATCATTTAAGATGCTACGTGCATGAATGCCACGTGCATAAATTCCAGACATCAGTATAACTACCGTAAACGAATAAAACTTTGTGTGACAATGATATATTGATGTTTAAATAGGCTACACACAACACCTTTAATCTAATCCAATCGAATCCTGCCATATCTGCTTTCCTGCTGTTTCTCAGTGCATTGTGGTGTACTAATGTGGCGTTCTTTTGCCTTGTCTTGGTATTGTAAAGCAGAATGGGCAGACAGATGCTGCAGGGTGGCGTTCCCTTGCACACACACACACACACACACATTATACACATTACAACATTTGCGTACTGGCAAAATGCTTGTGCTCTTCCCCTTGTCTTGTCTGACGTAGACGCTCCATTAGTCCTGTGTTTGTGCGTGGGTGTGTGAGTTTGAGAAAGTGTGTGTGTGTGTATGTGTGTGCATAAGAGGGGCAGTGTGTGGGTCTTGGTGGGGGCCCTGGTGAGGTCAGAGTTCACCGTCCTGATGCCCTGAGGAAAGAAACTCCGTCTCAGTCTCTCTGTTTTGGCAGCGTGACTACGGAGGCGCTTGCCTGACCGCAGCAGCTGAAACAGTCCGTTGTTGGGGTGGTGAGTGTCAGGATGAGGTTTGATCTGGACCCGAACGCAGACCACAACAGGAAGTACGAAAAGATGATTTATTAAAGGGAGGCAAGCGATGGGAAGGTGGGGGGGTGTAGTGGCTAGGCTGGACGGAACCGAGGTAGCCGACGAGGCAGGAGCGGGGGAAGCAGACTGGAGCTGGATCAGGCAGGTGAGGAGACGAGAGGAAGGAGGCACACAGGGGAACACTAGAGACAAGAACAAAACAGTTAGACAAACCCGAAGGCATACACGAGCTATTATTCAGAGTTTCAATCAAGAGAGGCCGAGTGTCTACCACTGTAGCTGAAGAACAATCTGGCGAAGAGTGGTTGAAGAGCCGGGGTTTAAATACTGCAGGGCTGATGGGTTGATAGGAGGCAGGTGTGGAGGAGAGGTAGGGCCGGGAGAGGAAGCCACACCCATGACATACACACGCACACACACAACCACACGGAGACATACATAGAGACCGACAGGGGAGATAAAAACATGGGGAAACTCCGGGGGCCGGGCTGGGGCCATGATGGGTGAGGATCCTTCATGATCCTGCAGGCTCTGGTTCTGCACCTCCTGGTGTATAAGTCCTGCAGGGTGGGGAGTGTAGTTCCAATAGTCTGCAGAGCCTTCCTGTCCTGAGCGGAGCTGTTGCCAAACCAGGCAGTGATGCTTCCTGTCAGGATGCTCTCTACAGCTCCAGAGTAGAAGGACTGAAGGATCCT
>JAXDDW010000060.1:0-152500 GCA_034670385.1 Hoplostethus mediterraneus
CGAAGACACCATGCAATCCAATGATCGGGGGATGCTTACCGGTACGCATTCTGAACACCATGCGTACCATATGCATTTTTCGAGTTTGTATCCAAAAAAGGATCAGAAAAGTGTGAATTTGGATGACATTTTATTTGGAGCTTTTTTCTTTCACTACATTGTGTTAGGATGTAATCTATAGTTTAAAAAAAAACATCCACTATGATGCGTGAGTGGTTAATAACATTTTTTTGACAAGCCTTCATTTCGTTCTATCTTGAGTAAATATGTTTGTCACTATGCTTTATGATAATGATCTTTATATAAATAAACAAATAAATACATGATCTGTATATAAATAAAGATGATTATTTTGTAGCATATTATTGGGGATACACCTTCAGGTGTGACCAGTTAACAGGTCGTTAAAACGTCACTATATAAAGACTGTAGCTGTGCGTAATGGCTGTTCCAAATGATACGATGGCTGCCTTGGCGTTGCTGGAAGATATTGCTATTGCGCAATTTAGGCGAGAACGAGTCTTCAGAGACCGTACTGATTTTCTGGTCCATGATGATGACTAATGCGCCAGTGGATTTCCAAGAGCTGTTCTCTTCTAATTGTGTGCTGAACTGGACCCTGTGTTGGGCACGCTCGGAGAACCCTGTCATCCCCGTCCATCTGACAACAATCGGGTTTTTAGCAACGGGGACGTTTCAGCTGAAGCTTGCGGGCAGATCAGGCATATCATGCCCATGGTGTGGGGTGGCATCATTTCTTTGAGTAATAAATACATCAGGTTCCCACACAGTAGCTGAACAGGCCAACATCAAAATGCAATTTGCAGCGATGTCCGGTTTCCCAAATGTAATATATGTATATAATATTGTTTTGTATAATGAGCCACAACAGACGCTGTAATGTGATGACCAGCCGTGCGCTCTGTGGTAGAGCGTTGCATTGGGCTTTTAAAAGGGAGATGGTTTCGGTTACTTTCTGCCATTCAACTTGTTTCATTTGGTCGGTAATACCAGAGTTTAGGCTTCTAAATAATCCGCGTTTTCTTCTGTCATTTTAATCAACCATTATTTCAAGTTCACAGTCGTAAAATTGCGCTTCTTTTCTTCTAATTCTTCTTAAATGCTTCCGCCGTTTGTCCTCAAAACTCAATTAAATGCTGGCCCTTTATATGCAAACCAGGCAGTTGGGGGTGTGTTGGAAGCCATATATAGTAAATTGTGGGCATGGTCAGATTGTGGGCTCGTGCATGTGCACGCAATTTAAGGATGATTGAGATGTATGAAGAAAAAACACGTGGGAACAGACGTACGTGGGGTTTTATACATCTGAGCATATGCATTTTTCCTGTTTTGTGCGTACACACGTTTCTACACCTAAATCTACACAGAGTTTTATACATTTGGCCCCTGGAGTTGGTCCGCGGGCACGGCTATTGTCGGCGACCTCTGCTCCCTGGCCGGTTGGGAGGAAGATCGGTGGGGATGGGATAAATGCAAATATTCATTCAACTTGGACACTCTAAAAATGCATGTGTGTGTGTGTGTTGTGCGGCCACTTCCCCCTGCATGTGTTCAATGTTGCAATTAAAAGTCGTTCTGACTTCTGAGTTTTTTTATGATGATGTTCACAATCCTGATCGTCAGCATCAGCAGCAAAGGTATCATCAGTAACAGCATAGTGCCAATAGTTTGGTAGAAACTGCTCAAGACTCACCTCTACATTGATGATAACTGGGACCATGGTGGACATGGCGGGGGTACCCTTGTCAGTAGCTGTTACATTCAGCTGAATCTGCCCCTTCAGCTCAGGGTCCAAGGCCTCACGGTCCAGTTCAACTTTGTTTCTCAGCATACCAGTGTTAGGATCAATGGTAAAGTTACCACTATAACGGCTTGGCAAAATTCCAAACACAATTTGCCCGTTTCCTGTCTGTGGGTCATCTGCATCAGTAGCCTGCCAAAATGAGGGTCATTTGAGGAAACGGTATAATATCTTGTGTCATATTTAAAGGGATATTCCACCCACAAAATAACCATGAAAAGGATGCGCTGTTTGTTTTCCTGCAACTTTCAATGTTTTAAACTACAACTGCATTATGATTTTCATTGCAGATTATGAGGGCCACTAATTATTTCTTCATAATCTTATATGAAGATTTACATGTATTTAGTAGGCGCCTTCAGAAAGCAAGCCAATGAAGAATTCTTGTAAGTGCAGATAATGCAAGGAGTAACTGACAACTGGGAGAAACAAGGTACAAACAAGGCACCACTGAGGAGGATAACCATACTACTGTGCAATAAGAGCACCTCACAGTAAGAAACACAATGAAATATTTTTTGTGGAAGCTTATGCTTTTCGGACAAAACCTCTATGGTAACACAGCTCAAATTGGGTTTTTGGCTTCATAGTGAAGTCAAGAAATCGAGAATCAGGACCTCTAAAATAATGTTGCATATTGGCTTAACGTAGCACTAAAACTGAGAAAGAAAATATTTACATTTTACTGCATTGTGCTATTATTTAAAATCCACCTGTGGACATAGATAATTACCTGTATTTGAAGTCGAACTTGTCCACCCTCTTTGACATACACCACATAAGAATCTCTGTTGATAACTGGAGGTTGGTCGTTGATGTCAGTCAGCATGATCTCTAGCACTGTTGTGCCAGTGTTGTTGTCCGAGTCCCTGGCTTGCAGAGTCACTGAATACAGAGACCTTACCTCACGGTCGATCAAAGTGCTGTTTTTCACATAAACCTCGCCCGTATCCAGGCCCACATCAAAATAGTTCAGTCTGAAACCCAGGTATCGGAAATAGAAACACAAATGACCACCTGTCCAGGAGTGTGTACGTCATTTCCAAAGACACAGCAAGGGAAAAAGACTGCTCCAAGTACAGAGTCTATGTATTTACAATAACCACTTTGTTCTATAGGGGTAGACATACATGCTTTCTGGGAGAAGTCTGTAGGTGATTTTGCCTATATCCATCTTGTCAAGATCTTCTGCCTAGGAAAACAAAAAGCAATGTGAGCACCAAATAGCAGTCGGTAATGCCAAATTGGTTAGTGCACCACAAGTGAAGGGTTAACCCTTACACGGAAGTGCAACTTGTTTGAATTTGAATCAAGGACTTACAATTATGTTGCCAAAGACTGTGCCAGCAGGAGAGTGCTCAGGCACCTCCAGATTATAGCTATCCTGTGGGAATATGGGGTTGTTGTCATTGATGTCCTTGATCTTAATAGTAACTGTAGCAGTAGAGCGGAATGCGCGGTCTTCTCGATCTATGGCAACCACCTGCACCAACGAACAGTCAAACAAACACAAATCTTTCAAACTTGTAATGTATTGAATCACCAATATAATAATATAGACTTCAAGCAGGTTTATGGGAGATTAGGTATACATTTAATGATTACATCAGAGAATATAAATATAATTGGTAATTTATTACACATACTGATGGACATCCAACACACTTAACCATAACCTATGTCCCACATTATTTGGGTAGGAATAATTGCATGCCAACAGTATACACACTCATCTCTGATGTGTGGCAATGTTTCCTTCTTAACCATCCTTAATCACCCTCAGCTAACAGATCGTACATAAGCTGAGGTAACTGTGGCATTGGCCATTGCATTTTTTGCCTTTTTTTGTCTCTCCTTACCTGAACAACCATCGATTCTTTGTCCTCAAAATCCAGTTTCTCGGGCAATTTGACCACAAGCTGAACTGTGCTTTCTGAAATGGCGAATTCAGGAGCCACAGCAAACACCTCCTTGTCAGCTCCCTCCAGGGTTAGTTCAATTTGAGCCCCCTGCAAAAACCAAAGATGATTCATGCTTTGTCATCAACACCACTCAGTTCTCATCATTTACCATATGGTACATACACAAGTTGATGAGTGTTTCATTTATCTTTGAGTGTGTGATTTATCTGACCTTATCCATATCTTTGACTGTCATGTTGATGGGAACAGTCCCTAATGAGTGCTCAAAGATCTCTCCTGTGAAGATACTCTCCAATACACATGAGGGTGCTTCTTCTGTACCTCCACACTTGTAAAACTTGGGCTTGTTATCATTTATGTCGACGATGGTGATCTCTACATTTGCAGTGGTGCTGGCTCGAATCCCATGGATGTTTGGATTGGTTTCAGTGGCCTTGAATAGAATAGAATAGAATAGAATAGAATAGAATGATTTACAGTTAACTCATCTTCTCCACTGGATCTATCAGTATTTATCGATTAAATATAGAGTTCAAGTTTCCCATGAGTAACAACAATGTCATGCTAGCTGATGGGGAATGTGTTATATCTGGACACTGGATGATTACAGACACTGGATATCAAATAACATTTTTGTTGATGACCCAGGAGATGAATCATCAATCTAAATTACGCATCCATTTTTTTTTGTACCTTTGAATTCCACCAATGCATGATAGAAATAAATGGCTCTGACCATCTGCAAAGTCTCTGCAAAGGACTCCACAACCTCTCACCTCAAAACATCTGGATGTAATTGGGCTCAGAGGAACCATACTGTAAAAGTATCTCCTTTACAACCATATCCAATTTAGGGCCAACAACATGCAATTTTGTGCATGAAATGAAAGCAATCACATTTCTGCATATAGTACAGATAGCTTGATTTTATTTGTATTGACATCCATGTTTTGCAGTTTTTACTTATTGTCCAAAATGATCTTATGTTACCTCTGGGGTATCCCACACTCACCCTCGACACATTTTATGTCTTTGTTTTTGCTGCTGTCCTATCCTTTGCTTTCTGTATCTTTTATTGGTCTTGATTGTGAGGCACTATGTAAACTATGTGCTATATATATAAGTCATTATCATTATTATTAGTAGTAGTCATAGAAGTAGTAGTAGTAGTAGTAGAAATAGTAGTTGTTTAGTGGTAGTATTAGTAGTAGTAATATGATTTGAAAAACTGTACCTTAACAGTCAGAGTAACAGCATCACCAATGACTTCTCGGTCAATGTCTGACTTTATGGATATGACACCATCATTTTCTGAGATGGTAAACAGGTCAGGTGGTGTGGCGTCTGTCAAAGAAGGGGAAAGAAACTGTCAATAGCAACATTTCCACCCGAGAATTCATTCACTGTAAATTGTTCTAGCTTTGTTTTTCACTTTGTTGAGGCTCACTTTCAATGCTATAGAGGATGACATCATTGACTCCTGTGTCCTGGTCTATGGCAGTCACTTGAAACACAGACTGGCCCTGGCAAAGAAAAAGAACGAATTGAAGCTCTCTTAATTTACACACATAAGGCTACTGAATGCACACTTACTGCAGGTAGATTCAATAATGTCTGGACACATGCTCTATCATGATATGCCATACAAAGCGGCTCTCCACTTTTCAAATGCTAAGCCATCACCTCATTCTTGTCCGTTACTGTAAGTTAGACCTAAAGCTGTTATTTATTTATTCATCTATTGACATTTAATTCATTTATTTGCCATCACCATATGAAAATGACCATCAATCTAGTTTAGCAACTTTTCCAAGGGACTATCCTCTCCTGTGTATTGAACTGGCAGCACTTACCACAGGCAAACCTTCTTCAACTCTAGTTGTGTAAGGAAGGCTTAAGAATTGTGGATCAAGGTCGGCGACGTCCAAAACATTAATGAAGGCGAAAGCAATGCTTGATTGGACCACATGTTCCCCCATGAACTCACCTCCACCATCCTGTTATGGGACACAAAATGTCATTGCAATTAAGTGTTATGTAGCATTCTAGGGAGACTTATTTATTGTTGATTATAGACAAGCTAAGTGATTATTTATTACTGTTTTTTATTTTTAATGAATTGATAGTTCAATTAAAAAACATGTATTGAGTGACGCAATTAATGTACTATGTATAAAACAGTTAATACCATGGTAATCAAATGAGTCAATTAAAGTGGGTATCAGCACAAGCTAATTTGTTCTTTTGCTTTGTTTATTTTATTTTATTTTGGTGACATCTTTTATTGCTGTAATGTTTTTGCGCCGCATGTCCCAGAGATCACTTGTCAATCAATTAGAGTGTCCAGTACTGCGATGGCTTTTTCCTTGGATTTAAGTGTGAAGTTTGAGTTTCTGTAGGTGGCACTCTTAACTCTAATCACATTTAGCTGATTTTGTTAATCTATCCTTGAATTAATCAGTAATAATTATTCACTTAGTTAGTCCATAATTGTTAGGCACAAAAAAATTCCATATACTTCCATATACTAAATATGTCAGTTAACTAAGCTGATAAACTGTATTCACTATATTCCTTCCTATAATAGGCAGCTAGTTGGCAAAGAACACTAATCACACTAATGTTATTGCTAATACATTCTGTCCAGAGTAAACTGTAGAGACAGCCAGTAAATAGAAAATATAGTACATTACATCATTTAAAAGCAAAATACTTACAGACGCATTTATCTTCAGTAGATAGAAAGTGCTCAGAGCTGTATAATTTAGACTACTCTGTAAGGTGACTTCACCGGTGCTCTCCATGATCCTGAATAGATTCATTCCATCATTCGGAATAACCTAAAAATTACAGTGCAAATGGGGCTTCAATGAATTTACTAGAAAAATATCACAATAAAATCTTAATGACATACAGAGTCTTGTAAGAACACTTACTTTATCAATGCTGTATGTTATTTCTGAAGCAATGCCAATGTCAGCATCCACGGCAGTCGCCCGGAACAGAGAGTAGCCTACAGGGGCATTCTGATAAATTGGAAAGAAAAAATCAAACACTGCAA
Organism: Hoplostethus mediterraneus; assembly: GCA_034670385.1. NCBI lineage: Eukaryota > Metazoa > Chordata > Actinopteri > Trachichthyiformes > Trachichthyidae > Hoplostethus > Hoplostethus mediterraneus. The sequence continues at coordinate 6,806 of JAXDDW010000060.1, forward strand.
TGCCTTTATGCTTTTCTCTTCACAAGGTGAAACAGAGTGGCTAGGCTCACATTAGCCTCTTTCTAGACAATGTAGACAAGATCACAAAGTACTGTGCTGTGAGAAATATTTAGTTGAAATTCCCTGCGCTAAAATGATCCCATAATGTGTGAAATGTCACTTTATTCATAACATAATGTTTGTAATAGCTTTGAAATTTCTAATTTCAGTTATTATCAAAGATAAAAATCTAAAAAGATTTGTTATTGAAATATTAAGCTGCAGAATAACAACAGGATAACACAGGCCAGGGTCATGAAGCTGATGTGCAGATGAAGTGCTCAGTAAAGATGTTCAACTTACTTCGGCGACATTAACATCGTATGAAGCCTGCTGAAATATAGGTTTGTTGTCGTTGGCATCTATTATTATTATTGTTAATTCTTTTGATGTCTGAAAGAGAATGCACAATGAACAAATAAATGTGTTATATTCTATGAATAAAACAAAGTTATGTGAAGTTCAAATTGTTGATTAACACACTTGATTAACTTTCACTTACTGGGTTGAGACCATCAAAGACTGTAACTCCAAGCATCAATAGAGCTTTGCTCTAAAAAAAAAAAAAAGGTCAATAACAATTTAGGGTTTGCAACTGTTTTTAAACTATGTATGGCATAGTCAATGAAAATTCAAAGTTATGTCTCCAAAAAGTACCATACCTCTCTATCTAGCTGTATGCGGACTGTGACTTCCCCGGTCACTTGGTTAACTTCAAAGAACAGGGCATCGGGCCCAAAGAGGCTATAAACCAATGGGTCATTCTCTGCATCAGTTGCTAATATATCAAATGCATGACCACCTTCGACAACAACAGGGGGGCAGAAAATGAGTGTAGTCAGTGCAAAACATACATACTGATGCAAAATATCACATAACTGAAATAAAAGCTGGGAAATAAAAGTTTAGATTTAGATTCCAATATTTCAAACCAACCAGCAACCAGGAGGACATAAATACCTATGGGGATGTCTTCACGCAAACGCTCAACAACATTGGAAATTTCAGGACTGGTATTTGCTGTGGAAAAACCCAGAGAGTTTAAATGTTAAGCACTGTGGTAAAGGCATGGAGACAAAATAACTAAAGACACTCACCATTAGTGACGCTAATAAGGCACACCAGTAGAATGCTTCCTGCAACCCTCCCCATGTCTGCCATTGAGACTAAAAACATAACAAGAGAAAAATGTATTAACTGACTTTGAAACTTGGAAGGACATTCTAATGTTTCGTTACAAAAATTATTCAATTATTATTGGCTACAGATACAGACATCCTCCTGACATCCTTTATCATATAACAGGCATAAAATAATTCCTTTGTGTTAAACAGCAATACCACAGCACTTGATCAAACAATAAGAATACAAATATAAATATAATATGGCCTAAAAATTGAAAAATGGCTGTGGCCATGATTATTGCCACCCTTTATTGCCTTTGGCAATGATGACTTTCTTCCAAATGCACCTTTCTGCTGGCAGTTTCTCCCACTCTTCAATTGCAATCACCGCCAATTTGAATTTGACCCATTCCTGGGTGCCTTTGGATGTGTTTTGGGTCATTGTCCTGCTGGAGGACCCATGACCTTTGATTGACACCCAGTTTTCTGACACTGGGTAGCACATTTCCCTCCAAAATGCCTCGGTAATCTTCTGATTTCATGATGCCCTTAATATGTTCAAGACTACCCAAGGCAGCAAAGTAGCCTCACAGCATTATGGAACCTCCACCGTACTTAACTGTAGGTAGGGTGTTCTTTTCCCTAAAAGCTTAATTTCGTCATCTGTAAACAAACAATTGTCCTTAAATTCTAATACTAAAGGATGCCAATAATCATGGCCATGGACACTTTTCAATTTTGAAACCATAAATTAATTTTATTCTCATTGATAGATCATGTGCTGTAAATCAACAGGTTAATGTGTGAAGACTGAAAGTTGTTTCAATTTCGAATTATTTCTGCATAAAATGCAAGGGTGCCAATAATCTTGGCCAAAACTGCAACTTCATACTGCCACTGCACATCCAGTCATAAATCTGGGTAAAATTTTTTTCCAGTCTGAGCAGGAGCTTAGCCCAGTGATTATGAAATGACTGTAGTGAAGCAAGTGTTTTTCTTATACAGCAGGTAATAAATCTGCTAAAGAGAGCAATGTGCAGACTCAATTTGTCTCTCATGTTGTTCCTTATCTGCCCAGTGCCTCTTTTCTACTTCTTTATAAAATTGTTTATGATTATACAGTACACAATACTTTCCCTTGTAACATCCAAGAAAGTGGCAGAATTTCTATATTTCCTATAAATCCATTGTACTAGTATATATATTTATTTAGCACAGCTATTGTCTTTTTTGTGTTAGTCCAAAGGCTATATGTTAACTAAAAGATTACACTTTATGTTTACTATCAAAAAAATCTAATTCACGCAAAAACACACAAAAAAAGTCTGAAAAACTCTGAATAAACTTGTTAGTATTTAGTTATTTAATAGGAAAATCCGATACAAAAAGCCACACAGGTAGACTTACCAGACAACATCCAGACAGGTGCTTCTACCTAAGTGACGTCCGGAAGAGACCTTTGCCTGTTGCTACTGCCGGGTGATTACCGTCTCCCAGTTGTAAATATGAATGATTAACACGCACGTCTAAATACGCAGCACTAAACCGCCTCCCTGTGTACGTGTGGTAGAAAGCCACACCAAAACTGCTTACTGATTATGGCCTAAGATCTCTACTTCTAATGCCAGGTGGATGACAATCATGCAATCTAACAAAATGACCTGGTACATGACACAGCTAGGCACATAAGTCAAATTAATCAAAATACCAAAACTCTAAATATTATCCAACTCTTTTGATTTACTCTAATGCTACCACATACCACCAGTTCCCTGTACATGGAAGAAGCTATGGCTATGTCCGCCTGGGTAGCAATGAAAGGCAGGCCCCCACAAACTCCTCACCCGATCACTGGCTGGCCAGCCCCTTCACCAGGACCGCATTGGCCATGTGCCATATTGGGTCACCAGTGTCCAGCCTGGGGAGGGAGGACACATACCAGCACCCCAGGAGCTTCTGCACTGCTCTTTTGTTTCAAGGGGTGCTTCTGTTGTCATGGCAGTAACAGCAGTCATTTTGCTTCCACTGAGAAAACGTGATGTGACCAGGGGAATTTTAATGTGTCTAATCAGAACCAAGCAGTGGACCAATGCTTTTCTCAGCTAACCACATACATGCCCCCTAATGAGCTCTCCCTATTAAGCCCCCCCGGCCTCTCCTCATAATTAAAGGGTGCTACACAAAGGATTATCTTCTCTAGTATCCACTGGCTTCATTTACAATCAGGTATTTGCCTCAAAACAAAAGCATGGCACTACACCTCTTTACTTTGACAGAAAACATAACAATACATTTCCATTCTCATGCTTTGGAATGGAGTCTTACACATGGATGGTGCCTAAATATACCATATAGAACCAGTTCTTAATTATTAACTGTTATTCACAAACTATACTGAAGAGAGAGAAGTGTAAATCCCAGAACCCATGGCAGAAGAAGGTCAATTTGTTTGTATTTTAAAAATGATTTTAATGGGATTTTTGGTTCAAAAAACAGAATAGCGTTGAGAGGGAGAGAAAAGATGGGAAATGACATGCAGATGACATGGAGATGACACTGGCTACAATCTGGACCAGAATGTGATGTCTCTAGTACAAGGCAAACACCTCCACAGGAGACCATTATAGCACGTTCAATGTAATCCTGACCAGGAAAAAATATCAGAACTACTGAGCAACTCATTTGGTTCTGTAACCAGCAAATGCTGCAAGCCTAGAAACCATTAATTAACCATTAACCATTAATTTTATAACAGCAGGTAAGAAATATTTGTAAGTACTTTTAAACCTTTTAAATCATTTTAAAACTGTAATTATTCAAATAACTAACAAGAAATATATATAACAGAAATATCTTCAAAAGTGCATGTAAGCAATTATGCTTCCAATTTGACGGTTTGATTTATAATCTGTCAAGTTTAGCAAAAGCTTTTTAAAAGTAAATCATCAGTAAGATCGTTGATAGGAATCCAGGCCTGCCTGTCATATGTAAGGCAGTTGGGTCAAGGGGAGACTTCGTTCAGGGGAAGAAGCTCAGTACATACACTGGGATTGTCAGCCGGTTGGTCTGACAGGATATGAACCACTTTGTTTATTCTTGTGTTAGCAAGAAAAGATCATCTCTCTGTCACGTCTCTTATACTGCTAGCCATGTTCAGGACTAAATAAATCAATAATATGTATTAATATACCATAGCTATGCTAATATCCACTTGTCACACATGCAAGCTTGTTTACTTTAATGAAATCACCCATGACACATCAATGACAATAACCTATCAGGAATCTGCTCCTCTAATCTTATCATTGTAGACTTTGGTTTATTACTTAATGAACAGAATGCTGCCACTCCTGGCTGTAGATGTAGATCTGTGTGGGAACATGATAATAAAACACCACAAAAGCAATTCCAGTAAATAGAAACATATACTTAAGGGGTTTTGAGCCTAAAACACAAGCCAAATCATATAGACTTTTAGACTTTTCCTGTACCATAGGCCTAAGTTGCACTGGACAAAACAGTGAGAGACCAGCTCTTGAATAAAAAAATAATCTCAACTACCCAGAGGTAAACACACCTTCATACTACACAGTGTTTGTTGTGGTTATATGACAACCCAGTGACAACAGAGTAGCTATTTTAGAGGTCAAAGTTGCTGTTACTGATAGATCTGATCCCACTGATCGCACCATCATACATCCTCTGCTCCTTTAGATGACAGAACAAATCCTGATAATGACGCACACTCTGTGGACCATGATCATGGAATATCAAATGAGATAAGAATGTGATTTAAAACCGCTCCATAGTCAGGCTACGCTTGTAATCATAACTCAACATAACTTATCATAACTCATCATCTTGTCTATTGTACTGGTAATATTATAGTCTCACATGAACGTTTGTTACAATGTCAATATTAGTATGGACTTTTTATCATCCAATGATGTGGTCACACAGCTAGATGAAGACAAAAGCACAAAGAGCACTTTTTCGACAGGTGAAAAGAATATAGACGTATAGCAAAGCCATCCTTGATTCAACAAAAAAAATAAATCACTCCAATGTTCCTGAAATATGCCTAAAGTGACTTACAGTGTGTCTGTTACTCACTAGTGAGCGTATAGAGAGTTTATCATGCTTTATGGTATTTTCTTTATCTACTATGAAATCACTAGAATTTGTTCCTATTCATATAATGTCCCTATAGGATAATAGTTTTGTTGTGGTATGATATTAACACCCTTCTAAATGTATTACTACAGCTGTTTTCATAAGGTAAACTTCCATTATTATTCTATGAATCCCCAGTTTCTAAACTCAGTAGGGATCTTCCTATCATGGTTGATTCCTGGAGGCTTGCTCGCCACCTCGAGATGCTCAGAATACAAATGAATGCTCTTGATAACCTACTCTTGACTTTTGAGGTAGATTGTCACACTTTATCTGTCCATTACGGTAAAAATGGAAGGATGGCGTGTGCTCTGGAAATACGCAGAAATGGGGGTGTAACAGGGAACTGCAGAAACCCTTAACAACCGCCGGGCTGGATTGCCATTTATGAAACCAAAAAGTGGAGATTACTAACATAATTTGGGCCGTTGCAAAGCCATAATACCACGTAATATACCAACAGAATGCGGTTTTACAATAATAAGATCTAATGTTTAGCACCTTTTTTTACAATAGTGGTGAAATCCACGGAATGTTCCATACGGGAACAGCTGACCCTAGGATGCCGCACTTAGCCTAACGAGATGTGAGAATTACAAGGAAATAAACCGGTCTTCAGATGCTTGCATATTAACAATCAGGTAACTAAAGGCGTGCTCTTGTTTTGCTTTGTCTCGGTAGAACTTCGGACGTTTACGGTGCTGTTTGTGGGAGACGGTTAGACAGGTTATTAGGGCTGTCATCCAGCTCAACCTCCAGCCCCTCCTTGTTTTGTTGCTATCGAGTGCAATGTTGTAATGTTTACATTTACTCTATGGCTGCAAACCCCTGCCCCTCTCCTTAGTCAGCTTTCATTAGGTCCATATTTTGGGATGCATTTAAAAGACTACTATAATGCTTTGTACTGAGGTAATCGGAACAAGCGAATAAATTATTTATTAACTCTTACTGGACAAAATTGGGCCTGATAATAGGTATAGGCCTGTCTGATAATCCTGTAGTGTAACGTTTATCACAAAAACGTCTATTGCAACGGCAATCGCTGGCCTAGAGGAACATTTGATAACCATAACTGAAACATATTCGTATAGTAACTGATGATGGGTGTTTTGCTCACTTGAGCATGCAAGTGCAATGTTACATAACCGGATGGCTAGTTTATAGTAGGACATGTTGGCCTCCAGTACGAATCAAAACAGACCGTGGGCTACAGTGGACCAAAGATGGGCATTGTGTTGTCGGAATTTAGTAGTTGTGTGACTTGAAACCAAATTAGCCGAAGGCCGAACATATCCTCCCAAACAACGCTTAGGTGCTATGTTGTACTGAGATGCTGTACCTGCAGTGCATTGCTGACTAGAGTGAGACACTTGAGGAGCCCTACAAATCTTAACCTTCGCTTAAAAAATAAAATGTGCTGTGCTTTGGGCTGAGGTTGAGCTGATACTTTAAGGGGAAGGCGCCAGTTTGCTACAACAAAGATGCTTTAGTTCAGTGGTTCCCAAACTTTTCATGTCAAGGATCCCCAAATGGATACATATTACACCACTGCCCTCATTTGATAGGATGTTTGTACTTTGCTATAATTTAGTATAGAATTGCATAAGGTGATAACAGTGTGGGAGCAATATATGATATCAAATCGTTTTGTTGCGGATGCACTGGAATCGTGTCAGGGTCTCCTGCTCCCTGCTTTGCAGTAGTTTATAAGCACAAGTAACATAACGAGCTGCTTACTTTGATATATTGTAGCAAATACTGTCTGAATGTCCGCTGTCTGTGATTGGTGCGCGCTTATTGGTATGAAAGGAAAGAAGGCGTGGTTTCGCCATAACAATGCAGTTCAAGGAACATACACGCGCCAAGGAATGTTGTCAATTAAATATAAACATAGAATCTTGCTAGCTAGCTAAAGTTAGCTTCTTCGAGGTTTAACAGTATAACCTGTTCGGGTTAGCTCTAGTGTTAATTACCTACCGACTTTGCGATTTTCGGAGAGAACGGATTCTATATGCAGTTTAAAAGAATTGCTATCTGGCTAAGTAGAAAATAGCTAACGTTAGCAAGCTAATATCAGGCTCAGCGTTTTAGAAAGTCGGGCAAATCATATCGGAGAAAACAGCAGCCGGTTAACAGTTAACTTACTTTCTACCTGATTACTCTAGTCAGATAGAAGCGGCTGTATGCAAGGATAACTTCATGGGACACGACAGATCCGAAGCTGAAACACCTGCCATCTCCCCTTGTCACTGAACAGGCAATCTAACGTTAGCTGAGAAAGTAAGCTATGGGTTGTGTTGTTCGCTAAATCACATAACGAGCTATTCAGTGTTTGTGACTGGGTATGGTGTAACCTAAGTACGTGGATGGAATATACAATAATGCTAGAGCAAATTATGATAACCCTACGTTAGCTGCCAAGCTACATACCTTGCTAACAGATACTATAGCTGGTGAGTCCTGCTCCTGTGGACAAAGCGTTAGCTAGCCTAGCCAGGCTAAAGTTAGCTCTTCTCTTTCAAGAAGGGACGTCGAATTCATCCTGATAATAACAAACTAACGATAGTGACTATTTTAATGTGTCTTGGTTTCGCCGTTATGTGCACAGGCCTCGTACTGTTGTGTGAAATTGTATAACGGTACCGTGGCCTCTACGTTGCATCGTTGCAAGCCGTCTTACTAGCCTACCACCACATCCTTTGTTGTTGCTTTGTTTCTTGAGCACATGGCTTTCCATGTTTTTGTTCAAGCAGGCTACAGCGACCCCTACCTGGAAAAATAGGTTATTCTGTCACTGTGACACCCTGCCTCTCCCTCTTTAGTCATATTTTTCTGTTTCATTCCTGATGTTTTTAGATTATTTTATTATATATATATATATATATATATATATATTATTTTATATCATTTGATAGATGTAGGGTTGACAAACAGCTCTGTAGCCCAAGAGCCATGGTTGGTGATTTGTGAATTGATGTCTTTTCACAGGGTTAAGACAATCAGAGGCAAAATACAAGTGCCTCCACTATACGGTTTCCTTTCCCAGAGCGTGACTCGTCTGCACGACGTCACCAATGCGACCATGGGAAATAGCAGTGAATAGGCTGCCACCAACAGCCCCCTTGAATCCCAGGAGGTTCCTTGGAGAGCCCTGCAACACCCCAGTGCATCTCAGGAGAAGGTAAAAACTCTTCCTAAATACCTGTTTTGCTTTAGAGATTGACCAAAATTACATTGCAGTATTTAATGTTTAAAAGTATAAATATTAGGAGTGGAATGGTTCTTAAGACCAACCAAACTTACTATTTGAGTGTGACTCAAACTTTACCCATATGTAGCAAAACCAGAGGCATTTTATTCCCCGAAATGTGAACTGAAATTGGAAACACTTATTAGAGTTGGAGACATACAAACATGACCTGTTAGTTAGTTGTCCAATGTAATCACACTGGGGATTCGCTTGCTTACCTCTGCTTTTCACAAACATGAAAACAAAAGTACATATAATAGAACAGCAGGGGAACATTCGGCTGAGCATTTCAAGAGTCATGGGTTTAGACACATTTTCGTATATCCTAGATTAATGTAGCCTGAATTATCTAGATCAGTGTCCTCAAATCTAGTCTTCGGGTCCCAGAGTCCTGCTGGTTTTCTATCCTACCAGGTAGTTAATTGCAGTGACCTGTCATCCCAGGTCTAAATTGGTCCCTGTTCAGACTACCTGGCACTATGATGACCTTAAGCTTCCACCTACAATGTCAAGTTTAAGGGTTTCCAGTAGAGGCAGCTGAGGCGTTAGGAGCCCATGGCGTGGTGCTACAGTGCATTTAATAAAATGCTTAATAGAATGCCTTGAACTATCTATCTACTAACTGTGCTCATTATCTCGCAGCCCACCAGTAAGACGCCAGTGGGGGAGACGAGACAGACCTGTACTGCACACTTCCTTTGTCCAGGATGAGAACTTCCATCATCTGCTTTTCTCCCAGCATCAGCAACAGGTTCCTTTAGATGAGTCCAGACAATACAGCCACACCAGCACACCGCCACGCATGCTTCACCCTGCTGCTCACCTGCCTCAGCAGAGCCCCATTATGGTGGATCTACATGACCAGGTAACAGAAGAAAAACTTAATGCCTTAACTTTGTAAAGTGAACAGCTATTCATACCATATTTATTGAATATGATTTGCCGCCATGTCTGTCCAAATGTATTCCTCAGTAACACACAAAACACACAAAATTCAAATCATATGCAGGGTGTTGTTGTAATGGTGTATTATGAGTACATTTTGGCAAAATGACTGCTTCTTTAAGGCAGACTCTAAAGTCACCTCTCTCCCCCACATTTTTCTTAAAAGATGCACCAGGGATCAGTTCCAATATCATACACAGTTACGACGGTGACGACCCACGGATTTCCCATCCACACCGGGCAGCCCCTACCAGGGTGCAACACTCAGCAGCTCCCAGCATGCTCGGTAATGTTCAGCGGACAGCTCTCTCTGCTCTGCTGCCTTCCTCCTCCTGTGAGTTTGAAAAGGAAGAGCCCGAATGTCAGTGGCATCCATGTAGCACACCATACCACTCCAGCCATGCAATCTGTCACCGTTCATGACTAACCAATAAGCTGCTGTCGCTACTGTACATGATTTGTGATTCCAAGGCAATTTTACCACAATAGTTATACAATATAATTTTGGATACATTTTCAGTGGGAATAAATAGACATCTATATATCTATATATAGGATATCTTGTGTTGCTTGAATATTTCTCACGATTATGTTACTTATTACTTGTGGCATTTTAGTGATATTGTCTGTGCCTGGGACATAATATATATATATAGTATTCTATAATGCATTGCATTTTGTACACATGCTTAAAACATGCTTTTATTATAACTGCCTCAATGTAAACCAGAGAGTGACCTTTCTTAGGTTAGGGACAGGCTGCTACAGAGTGTTTATTTTGAGGATTGATGAACATTTTAGAAAATGAAAATGTGTTTGCTTTAACTACTTTCCTTAACTTGACAGAGATTAACATCTGTTCTTGTGTATTCCTTGCTCTCTCTCTTCAGCTCATCCAGGCATGTACCATGCAGCATATGCCAGTGTCTTACCAAGCCTTTCCACCCCTGATCTCGAGCGAGCATTTTATATTGCACCCAACCCCCTCTGTGCCCCCCCACCAGCCGCCGCACCTTACTCCTCTGAGCCAGTTTGTCCCTTTACAGCCTCAGCACCCACGCATGGTGAGTATTCCACACGGCACACAGGTTCATCGATAGAATTGCAGTTCCAGTGGACACAAAGTGGAATCACATTTAGTGTGCCAGGTTCCATACAGATGTGCAGTCTCATAACAGCCTTTTCTTTGGTGTGTCTCTCTCCCCATAGCCTCTACAGAGGGTAGAGAATGAAGTGGACCTTAGAGGGGACCAGCACCCATTAGGGACCTTCTCTTACCCTCCCTCTCATCACCCACCAGCGATGCCTCCTTCTCTGCCCCTACAGTATCTTCCTCAAGAGCCTCTGCATCAGGAGCTGCCCTTTGGAGTGGTAAGGCAACCTCTAAGATACCTTCAGACCTTTATTTTCCCAGGGAAATTGACAGAACATACATGTTATTTCTTTTTAGCAACAGCCTGACTTGTGTTCATAGAGGTCAACACATTCTCACCTGGGAGCTGCCCATTGCACCCTCAGTCTTCTACTGTTGGCCACTGAGTAGCTCCACTAGAGCAGTTAGGGCCTTACTCAAAGACACATTGGTAGTTGTCGGGGGAGGGACGATTGCTTTTCATTCACTCTCCCTACCTAGATTTTCCCAGCCAGACGTGGGATTCAAACCAGCAACCATATGGCCAAATATTTACCGTCTATCGTTTCTGTACAGTACAATCGAAGAAAAACATTCACATTCTTCCATCACGCCTTCTGTTTTATATAACGCCACTGACTTGTGTATGGTTCTTCTCAGCCATATCCCCACATACTGCCCCGGCGAGTGAGTGGACAAAGATACCGGTTACAGCAGCCTCTACCCCCTCCCCCACCCCCTCCATCCTACTACCCAGGCTTCCTTCCTTATTTCCTGTGAGTACCTATGGCGACACACCCGACTCCTTCACATAACTTTGCTGCTTGCAGTCTTTGTGGTGCCATTGATTGATAAAATTCAGAATTATACTAAATAACTGGCCATAGTCATTGTGTTGTAGTTTGCTTGCCAGAGAATATAGCGGCTGGGGTTTAAGACCAGGCCTGGTATTATGTTGCCTTCTGGCTTTTGCCTCCCTACTTCTCAAAGATTCATGGAATAAGCAAGACAGAATGGACAATCACTAGTGGTTCAACTTCTAGTTGCTGCCGGCAATCACAGTATAGTTGCAATGATTGTGTTACCGCTTGCTAAACATGTGTTCTCTGTTCGTGCTTAGGTCAATGCTTCCTGTGCCTCCAACAGCAGTGGGCCCAGCCATCAGTCTAGACTTAGATGTGGATGATGTGGAGATGGAGAACTATGAGGTGAGTATGGTGCCAATCCCAGCCCGCAAACAGAATCATGTCTGAATAATGCTTGTGATGTTGTGTACATATACAGTGAGTATTTGAACAGTAACACACTACGTTTTAACAACCTAGTGTGTTTCATTATTTTCTATATGTGAAATAACACAATATGAGGTCAAAGTGTGGATCTGTGAGGATGAGTTTGTGCGAATACAGAGAAACCTGGTCAGTTTGGTGAAAGGTGAAAGAAAAACACTGCTGTGATCTAAGGAGACATCAGAGGACCTCAGGAAGGGACTAGTGAGTCTGCATCAGTCTGGAAGGTTATAAGGTTTAGTTTATACTAGTTTTATATCAAAACTAATAAAAAAAAGGCAACAATAAGAAGAACACTGAATAGAAATGGCATTCATGCAAGGTTAGCCAGGAAAAAAGTCTCTACTGTCTAAAAAGAATAAAGCTGCCTGACTGCCAGACAACCTGGATAAACCTGAAGATTTCTGGAAGTCTGTTCTCTGGACAGATGAGTCCAAAATCCAACTGTTTGGTCTTAATCAAGAATGCCATGTTTGGCAGCAAAAACTGCCTGGGGGTGTCATGGTGTGGGGCTGTTGTTCTTCCTCTGGACCTGGATTACTCAACCTCATTGAGAACCATGAATTCTGAGGGAAACCAGAGAATTATTTTCAAACAAATTTTGTGCATTTTTGCCTTCATTCGATAGTTAGCAGTAGAGAGAGACAGGAAAGACTGGGAGAGAGGAAGGATGACGTGCAACATAGGTCCCGGGCCGGATTCGAACCCAGGACGTTGCCGTTATGTGCTATGCCCCAAAAGCGCCTGTTCAACAAGATGATGATGCTAAGCATTCAAACACATCTAGAAAAGAATGACTCAGGAAGAAGAAGTTTAGTGTTTTAGATTGGTAAAGTCAAAGTCCTGACCTAAATCCATTGCGATGCTGTAGCCGGAAGCAGCTGTTCATGTGAGACACCCTCAAACCTCACTGGGTTGGCTGAGTTTGGTATGGAGGAGTGGGCGAAAATCCCTCAAGAACGATGCCAGAAACTGATCTGTGGCTATAGGAGACGTTTACCCCAAGTCATCGCTGCTAAAGGAGTTTACGTATGTTTGCACAAAGGGATATCTGAGTTTTTAAAAATAATTTTGCGTGTGTTCTTTGTCCTTCTTCATTAAGAGGTCATTCATTGAGGTTTAGATAAGGATTGTATGAGGTTATTCCTCTATAATATATGAAATACTGACCTCCCCCAGTAGGGTTCACAAGCTTTCAAGCATGACTATATATTCAGCCATTTAGAATGAACAGTTTAAAAACTACAGCTGTTATCGAATGTGGGTTCTTTCAAAGTATTTCTACAGATAAAAATGCAATGAATGAAAATGCAAAAAGTATTATGTGGTCACAAATGCTTAATTCTCAACTTTGAAAAAGTTGCAGTCTGGGAAAATCTCTATGCTCTTTGTATTTTAAGGCAAGGTTCTCTCCAGCCTTTTTGCATTTCATTGTATCTCTAAGGTGTTAGGTGTGACTACACTTAGAAATTACTTGGAGGCTGTATGAAGCACATCCCAGCATCATTGTGTGATTTAACATCTGAAGTAAGTATATATAATTTGCATTGTCTCCTCTCCTGTGCAGGCATTACTAAATCTGGCAGAGAGGTTGGGTGAAGCAAAACCACGTGGACTCACTAAGGCAGATATAGAGCAACTTCCATCCTACAGATTCAACTCAGAGAATCATCTATCTGAACAAACGCTGTAAGTCTCCTTACCCTTAACAAAGCATGTTTACATTCAGTCCATATCAATTTTGATCATCTCATTCTACATCCTGGAAACACTTTTCTTTCCTCCCCTCAGGTGTGTTGTGTGCTTTAGTGACTTTGAGTGTAGGCAGCTACTTCGGGTATTACCTTGTAACCACGAATTCCATGCCAAGTGTGTGGACAAATGGTTAAAGGTAAGTTCATGCCATCCATTTATGTATTAACTCTTAAGCCCCATTAGTCTCAATACTTTTACTCAGTACTTAAACTTTAATACTTGAACTTGGTTGCACTTCCAGACCAATCGCACTTGTCCTATCTGCCGAGCCGATGCGTCAGATGTACACCGGGAGGTGGAGTGAGAACTGTCTGAGTGCTTGACTGGAAAGCTGCACACACCAGAGTCTGTCCCAAAGCTGGGGACACCTGCCACCTAACCTACGTCCTCCAGTAAATATAGCTTGCCAACCCACTACTCCTGCCCTCACCTAAATAATAAGCAATCCAGGATTGTTTCTGGAGCCTGTCGTACCTCTGCTGTGCTTCATTGTCCGAGTCTCATGAAACCCACTGCCTATTGCAGCCTATAGCCAGAGTTCTGGGATCGCCAGCCACTTCTTTCTCTGCCCCCTTGTTGCAGATTCCAAAGATTTTCCCTACAATGCATCGTTTGCTGCTTTTGTTTACAGGGTTTCATTTTTATCTAGCAGTTTTGGTTGTGGTGTTCATGAATAGTGGGAGTCCTGTATTGGGAGAGGATAGAGGTGAGCGGTAGGTCTGGAGGATGCTAGGCTGGACACCTTGTGCAATTAGCAGAAAAATAATAGGAATACTTCAACATGGGTATCTGTGTTTGGAGGCAACACCTGACCATCATAGATGCATGTTTGTGTAGGTGTTGGGCAAAGTGACTTGTTAATAATGTATGTTCTGCAATAATGTATTGATCATTTCAATAGTTTTATCCCTTTTTCCTTTTAGATTTGCCAATGCTATTGTGAAAGTGTGACTTGCTGTGGTTAAATACTGATTCTGATAAGCCTGAGGTTATGGACTGCAAATGATGGGACATGCACCTGTGGGGTATCGTCTACCCTTGATAATCCACTCTGGGACACAGATCTGTATGAAAGCAGTCATGGATTAATGGATGGCTAGAGGAGGTGGCGAGGTAGAGATTTCTTTGAGGTAGGGCACTTACTTGCTCAGCAAAGTGAGTGAAGGGGACAGAGGACTGCTTCTTTCCGAGGTCAATCTGGCATAACTGCACAAGTGCTACATCCATCCTCCACATCAGCATTGTCCCTCTGGCAAGTGTGTACGCGCGTGTGCATATTTTGTGTGTATGTGTGTCCTGTTCACAGAGCCGATGCATTGTGTAACCACTGGATACAGGGCAGCATGCTAGGATTTGCATGGACTGTTGATTCAGACTAGCAATATTTTAATCAAGCATTGCCACCAAATTTATCAAAGTCAAGAAAAAGAAAAGACAAAGAAGCATATTAAAAGAACTGCTTGCTTATTCAGAAAGCACCACGAGGGAAGGCTAGCATGTGGTTCCACCTTGACAGCGGTTAAGGATGTGGAATCCTCATCTGAAGACTACGCTGATGCTGGAGAGTTCTGGAGGCCTGTGCAGAAAGCAATATGTGCAGTGAGTGGCGAGTTTTAAATGAACATTTTCTTCCCCTTTTAGGAAGACTGGGCTTTTTTATTTCTTTGTTTGTGAGCCAAATATCCAATATACAGATATAGCCTACTGTTCAAGATTTCAGATCTGCCTTCTTATGACCTTGACAAGCACAAACCTATTACTAATCTTAAAAAAATCCATTGTCATTTCCACTTGTTTTAAAAGTATGCCGTTTTTAAAAGGTGTTTATTTATTGGTTTTATCCTCTCAAGAAAATACATTGAAGGAAACAGTTGGAGCACTAACATTGTGTATGGTATGTGTTATATTCTGGCAACTTAGTCAGGTCATTGTCTTAGGCCATGGTAATGGTGTTGTAAAAGCGAAGTTCTATGTATAGCTTCAGTGTGAATGCTTTTAGATAAATGTTTGAAGACAAAAGAATGTTGAAAAGCCTTGTAGAAGTCACTGGTGGCACTCCAGCCAATGCCAGGTGTCTGCATCCCACAGTGATCAGGAAGGGATTCAAATGACACAGTCAGAGCTGGAGTGTTCAGTAGTGTAGATACACTGTTAGACTTCTAGTTCCCTGCTTGTGTTGACACTAAGAAAACGGGATATATTTGGGGTGAGGGGAGAAACAGATGAACAGACTTTTGCTCTGGATTCACTAACTGCCCCAGTAAGCACTAATTGGCAGTTGTAACCCTTAGGATTGCTTTCATGTGTATAAGGGATCTTGCCTTTTTTTTTTTCTTTTTTCTTTTAAGCGAATGTGAGTCTTTGATGTGTGTGTGCCACCTTCAAGAAAAAAAAGCCATTTAATGAGTTAAACCCACAGCTTTGAGAATTAACCTATGTGTACATATCTATTCGCTGGCATATATTGTAAGTTTAAAAAAAAAAAAATCACTCAGGGCCTCTCGGTATATAAAAATAAAGGAAAACAGTCCATTTCAAATGGAAAGGATGCCATGAAAGGGGTATATTTGAATTTAGTTGGTCGTTTTCCTCAGACCATAAATAATTTAATGTAATCAATTCTTATATTCTGTTTTGTCAGGAGTAGTAGGTATTACATCATTTAAAGACAGGCATGCAAGAAAAAGATCAATAAAGATGTTATGAATATTCACAGAAAAGAGGCAATGTATACACTGCAACTCATTACAAGTGTATTATTCAAACCTGTTTAACTTTTGTTCTTGTACTCGAACCACATGTTCAAACATAGCGGTTGTGATTCCATTTCTACATGTGCCATGGTGCACACTATCCTACCTAAGTCACTTCCAAAACTACAAAGGTGTTTGCATGACTTAAAAAAAACAAAGTAAAACAAGCGTGTTATAAGTGGAGGGTATCTAGAAATCTGGTGGGGACCTATTTAATGGTGCACAATATGCATGCTTGTCGACCAGATCCCAACTGATTTTTAGCTCTAGTTGGCTTTGGGTTCTGGGGGTTTGGATCTTAATGCTCAGCTGATAACTGCCATGCATTGTACTGCACACATTTGTAATAGAACTGAATGACTACAAGATTTTATTGCGCTAACTTCATTTTATAGGAGAAAAAAAACACTGAAAAAAAAAAAACTGGTCTTGAACCCAGGATGTGCGAATTCTTGAATAAGTTGTGTTAATGTTATTGCCCTAATGACTGAAAATTACATGCTCTGAAACTACTGTAGTTTATCAAAAGCCATAGTGAAAAGGTGCTAGATGTTCTGCTTTAGGTATGATAACTCTCACTTGCGTGAATGCAATAGTTTGTCATGGATCCCATGTATTCTTAAAGCATGTTATACTAATACCCCTAAACATTGTCAGTGAAAATCAATATAGTTTAAGGAATAAAAAAAAAAGTCATACTTATTTCAGTGTAGTACTGTACCTGCCTATTGGGCTCTTGCTCTTAGTGTATCAATATCTTAAAATGTTATTGTTCACATCTAGATACCTTAATTCACTTGAATTTTAGCACTATCATTTTGGGAGTAAGTATTTAATTGACAGTATCCAGCTACCTTATGAAATAAAATGAAAAAAGAACCTCCCATTAAGGCCTAAGTAATCACAATTTTTTAAGAAGACACCTGAGAATAGAGTCTTGTAGTCTTTCTGTTAAAAATAATTATTGAATAATCTCACAGCTTGTGTGGTGCAAAAATGTGTTCCAATAAGCAGCTAAAATTTATTTAGGATTTGTGATTGATTGCTCCGTAGATACCATTTATTGTTTACCAATGATTTTTGCTGTGGTGGGATAGTGGTTTACTGCTCTTACTCCCCCTGGCCTCTAGGGGTCCTTGCCTGAACACCAGACTACCCACCCGCCAACAGAGCCAGGGGCATGTGTTCTGTGTTAGGCAGATATTTTGCTTTGGTACTTGCACATTTACAGTTACCTCATTTTTTCCATGTTTGTATTTGGGGGGAAAAAAGAAAACAACTAATATATATTATATATAGGAAATGGTTCTTATTAATGTTATAATTTTTCATTCCATTGGAATCATATTGTTTGTAGCATTTAACATAACTAGTTATAGTGTATTATATATACATCTGTATACTGTTTGAAATTTTTAAGATTTGTACTTTTTTTAAATGAAAGTTGCTAGTTCTGCTTTACCAAGTAGTGCAATCATATTTTTTTTTAATTGTTGTGGCTGATTTGAGAGGGTTGTTCACTAATAAATGTATGATGTATACCAATATCACACTTGTCGGTGTCCCATGGCTTAAGGTATTCCAAGGTTAAAACATGAACACAAGCAGGTTTTTGGACCCGTCCCCCAGTTCACTTCAAATCCCTTCAATCGTTGTTTAAGTCATTCTCAAAGTTGTCACCTCCACCTCCTTAATCAAAATTAGTTTCCCTCAGGATTTTTCCACCACTGGCTATCAAATCAGGCAACATTTATTCATAAATAAATTGAGAGAAGAGGTGCTTAACTGCTGAGCCTCATCACATGCAAGGGCTGTACATTCTCAATGAAGCCACATTTTTAAAATGTTTAATTTATAGTTGGAAAATTACATCTTTACATGACGAGCCCATTCAGATGTTAGACAGGCAAAATAGGCATCTATGAATAACCACAGGCAGACTTGTACTATACTAGATAAAGCCACATGTAAAAGCTGTGGCTTCCTTTCAATATTGTATTTTTAAACCTTGTCAAGAGCTTGAGGCAGTCTGCCTTTTACATAGCAACCAACCCACATTTGGTCATTGTAGGACACATAAAAGTCAACTTGTTTGCATTAAAAAAAAGTTAAGTACTGTGAATTTCAGGTTTGTTCTTAAATATCTAACCTATATACAGGGCATGGCTAATTTGAAACAGGGTTCCCACATTTCCTTTATGTCCAAATCCACCAACCTGCTCCCTGAAGTATTACAGTTGCTCTCCACAACAACATGGATTAACCAAGGCAGTGCCAAACCCAACGTACATCAATTCAGTCACTGTGGAGAAAGCACATGTGCAAACTTAAGGCAAAAAGGGTGCTGAATTGGGACAAATGGATCAAACATCAAGTATTTAGTCAGTCTTACTTTAAGGATACCACAAACAAATAGCCAAGGCCAACAATCCATACATATTCATCCATGCTGCATCCTACATGTATCAATTGTGAGTACCATACAGCCAGCCTCCCTCAGTTGCCCAGATATGAATTAATTTGGAATACGATTCTGGTTTCGCACATGAGCTAAGCTACTGTTTCAATACATTTCAGCACATGGTTAAATCCTTTGGTGCAACAGTTACGGGAAAGGACAAATGGCTTTGATAAAAAATAAACAGGTAGCTAGGTACAGATAATGGGGAAAAACTCCTTCACCCTCACAGATACAAAGATGAGTTCAAGGAAGGACTTCAAGAAGTAATATTTATTTGATAAAATTCAAGACTTTCCAGGTTATTGGGAACCCTGTAAACACAACCAAATAAGGACTGGATGCAGGGTGGTTTAAATTTTTCCAGGTTAGGATTTTATCTCAATGATCCCTTGTGCATAATGGTCATTTAACAAAAGAAGAAAATGGAAAAAAAGGGGTCGGTGGGGGTGGAGAGAAATACGTTTTCCATGTAGAGGAGGTACGCCATCTGTTAATCGTCCGTAAGGTCCTGAACAAAAAGGACCTCGGAGCGGCTAAGTCCCGCCTCTTTCAGTGTAGGTGGGTTGGGCTGCTCCTCGGTTGGAAGGCAGGGCAACACTCGGCGGGGGAAGTTTGTAACTATCTCAAACTTCTCTGGGGTTTCTTTCAAAGAGAAGAGGAAGTCATATATTACCTGAGAAGGAAAACAACAACAACAACGTAAGTGAGTGACCAAGCTGATGAGTTGTTCCAATGACATGAGAAATGTAACACTTGATATGACGATAGGTGGTTCTCATCATTTTCGGTGCTATGGAACAGTTCAATGAAATACATTTCCACAGCATCTCAAATAACTGACTACTTAAAATGTCACCAAGGCTTGTATGGGACAAATGTATACATACTACTGTATTTAGCTAAAATTGCTTAAGGGTTTGATTAAAAGCAAGATATCCTTAACAAGTGAAAACCACTGTTAGATTATCTGACCATTAAGTATGCACTGTCTTGATTACTTTAGTCCTCACCGTGAGAGACTGCCCAAAGAGGAATCGTCTCTCTACTCGTGTATCATTAGGCAACTTAAACACTATTTTGACACTTTCTGGATCATCTGCAGGAGGCTCCGGAGGAAGACATTCTGACTTCCTCTCCTTCTCCTCCTCGAGCGTCTAAAGCCACACAACACAAATCAAATTAAGTAGAAAAAAAAAAAAGACCATCGCTATGTTCACATCAGTCGCAATCATAAATTGATTAGTTAAAATCTTTGTGTGTTTATATTAGTAAATAGAACACAAAGGAAAATGTTTCACCCTTCGTCTCCTCTCCTCAGCAAGAGCACTCTGAAGGACCTTCTCCTCCTCTTGCCTCTTCTGCTCCTGTTCCTCCCTTTTCTTTCGGTCCTTCTCCTGGTCGGCACGGAGGGAGGCCTGATAGGCCTCATCCTGCTGCTGCCTCAGCACTTGGGTCTGGCTCCGCTCCTCCCTGAAAGAAACATGGGAATCTATGCATGTACACCAACAACTTATGCTGGAACAGTAAATAATCTGCGGCATGAAACCAAACATGATTCAATGTTGTTTTGCTTGTCTTGTTGTTGCTTAACCCTCTAGACCTAATATAGCGCCTGTTCTATATTTCAGTATAGCGCCCAAGAGTGCCCGTCATTTTCCGATCATTTAAAATGCATCCATAACAGAAAATCAAATGATTTGACACAGACCTGCCTGTAGTCCTAGAAATTACTGGACCCAACATTTACACCCTCATGGAAGCTGTCAGATTATGCTATAAAACAGATCCTGACACCATGCGACTGAAATCGCTTGTTGTTGTTTGATAAAACAAGCCAGAAATTTGGAGGGATGGGAGGGAGTGCACTGAAGTGTCCATTGGGAGGTCTAACTGGTTTACGCAGAGTTGTCCCTGTATAAATTTGACGACTGTTGTTGTCTGATCTTATTAGACTTCTGTATGGGTCTGCGTGAAGTACGGGGTGTTCTTTTGTATTTTGAAAGCCCAGTGTTAGCTAAGATGAGATATTTTGACTGTCACACTGTAGAAGTTGACACTGAAGGAGGGAAGAGACAGAAAAAAAGACCCCAAAAAAATGTTGTTTACGGCATGGTTTTGTGTCTACATGCCAGAATATTATAGTATTGCACTGTTGCATTGTAAATTGCCTCTGTGCTCATGAACAATAAATATATCAATCAGGTATCATTGATAGGTTATCCAGGTTATCCTGAAGTCAATTTTAAATCAGCCTCAAATATCTAAATATCTAAATGTTGAAGGTCTCAGTCAATTCTTGTGGTTTTCTATCTACTCCAAAGGATTTCATGCATCTAATCTTTCATTAATCGAATATGGAATTGAAGCCAGGCATTTTCTGAAAAACAGCATGTGTGCTCAGCAATCTATGGATAAAGGTTTAAAAAGGACAACAAACAAACAAGTGAACCATTTTGATGGCAAGAAACACTAACAAATTACTGATACCCTCAAGATGGATCATGATCACCACAGAACTAATACAGTGAACTACTGAAATAGGCCCGATTTAGCTACGGTTAATATTTTATTAAACTGAATTATATTGACATTTATGTAAAAAAATCATTGCGTCCTTTCAGATTACATTTTTTGCAAGTTGTCAACACACCTGAGCTCTCCAAAGCACAAACACCAACTCTGACTTAGCACACAGTAACCCACTTCTGCAGGTCTAAAAGCATAGTATGTCATTGTGTATACCTTGATTTAGATATATTTTAAATTGTAATTACTTCTTCTTTCACAATATGTCAGTTGAATGTGCAGATACAACCTGAACAAAGACTGGGGCTAGATATCCTCTGCTATATCAAACAGGTTACCTACGTGATTTGTGCATATTCACTAGTCCAAATGACTGGTGCAAAA
Source organism: Hoplostethus mediterraneus (assembly GCA_034670385.1). Classification (NCBI taxonomy): domain Eukaryota; kingdom Metazoa; phylum Chordata; class Actinopteri; order Trachichthyiformes; family Trachichthyidae; genus Hoplostethus; species Hoplostethus mediterraneus. The sequence goes on from JAXDDW010000060.1 coordinate 28,637, forward strand.
CATGTATATAAACCATCAATGACAATTACTCTGAAACATATATTTTCTAGGATAAGAATTTTTGATTTCCTAGCCTTAAAAGTAACTAGAAATGAGCATTTAAAGGCTGTTTATTTCCAGGGGGGCCCTGGACCACCCTAGTAGGTCTGCGTTTACCCTACAAGCAAGATTCTCTCATCTGAGCAGTGTGTCCCCCTCCATAGTTGAAATGAAACCTACGTCCTTGCTAGGGTGTCACATTATGAGCTTCCATGCCAACCCAAAAATGATCATAATAACTTCCACCCATCATTTTCCTATGTAAATGATCTCAGAGGTCTGAAGTCAAGCAATCAGTCAGGTTTAATGAGTTTCCCTACCGTTCAAGGCGCTCTGACATCAGATATGTCTGGTTGGCATCCATGATGAAGGTGAGCTGGTTGATGAGGTCCTCTGGCTGAATGAGGCCCTCCAACCTGCCCACCACAGTCATCTTACGGTCCTTCAGCATGATCATGGCCAGAAACGGGTAGGTGTTCTCCCGCAAAGCCTGGGACACTGAAACAAACCAGCACAGGACACCATTACATAACTTCTTAATGAAACATGGTCCTCCAATCACAGAATGTAAAAATGGACTAAAGATGGATGAAGAATGATCTTATCCATCCACTACTACATAGTACCAATGCTCTGACAGATAGTAGCTCAAACTATCCCAATCACCCAATTTATAATTTTTTTCATTTTGAACAAAAAAAAAGAAAAAGACAGCTGATAAATATACAGATTATTGACATTTATATTGATCAGAGCATCCCTGCCCCATACAACTGCTGGTTGACTCCTTCCTTTATAGTCATAACACTGTATGTGGTGTAATTATAGCTGCCAGATAACACAAGAGTGGTACATAGTAATAAATTAAGCTACCTCTGTACCCCTCGGGCTTGCTGGTGGAGCATGCCCAAAAGAGCATTCGCGTGTTGAGGAAGGTTAAGACTTCTTCTGTACATAATGTGGAGCTAGAAAGTAAGAGATCAGTAGAACAAAATAAACTATTTAACAGAGTACATATTTTCATGTGGCCATGGTTAGATAAATCAAAAGTTACTATGCTTATATATTGGAGCTTATGTGCCTTCACAACGTGCGGGACAGAGACTGTTGTGAGGGCCTTTTGAGTCAAAACAACAAAACTCAGCAATTATCAAACATTATCAACATAGCATGACACAGAGCAACATTAAGTACTATGTAACAAATGACAATGGTTGATGTTTACCTGACATGAGCATTAAAACAAAAAACATACCGGCAGAACTCGTCAGTGTCTTGGTGATCCTCCCCATGAAGATACACTAATAAGTAGCGGAGCTCACGTTTGGCATCGTTCAGTGCCTATAGGTTGAACGGTAAACAAAAGCAATGCGACTGAAGTGGCACCTTGCCCAGTGACTGTAAACACGTTAGACCTCAAAGGAATTGGGGCTTCTGCAATGGGACACATGCACTCCAAGTCAGTGAACTTACCTGGCTGTATGTTCCCTGGTAAAATACAGGGTGTGACCGACCATACTTCTCCTCAAAGCTGTGAATAAAGGACACAACATCTCCAACAGGGTCTGTGACACGACCACGGGGATCTGGCCTGATGAACCGCAGGGCAAACCTTGGAAAAAGAGACACTGTGTAATCAGTAACATTTATCTATCCAGAGGTTCTTAATGTGATTTAAAAGTGCTTGATTTACCTGAATATGTCCAGAAGTGTGTAATATGTAAATCTGAAAGGTAGCATTATCAAGTAGTAACTCCATCCTAGTAATCCCTGAAAAACAGAAACAAAACAGTCAAAAGGAGAAGTAGTAAACTAATCTTGGGGAGATTTGAGGGCTTTGCTATATTTTGTATAAATTACATGCAATTAAAAATGAAGCCAAGTCATTCCTTGGAGTGAACTGTCCCTGACTTCTTAAGACTATGAGCCAAAGCTGAAGAATCTTTGATTTAAGGTAACATCCAGTCACCTTATTAAACAAGTCAAAAGATTATTTGAGTGAAAATATCATCCAGAAAAATAGCGACTGAGAAAGTCCAGCTGTGTCCGTGGTTGTATGTGGTATTGTAGCAAGCCTGATGTGACATTGTATCATGAATCTAATATCTTCTATTGTGGGGTACAAATATTGTTATACTGCTATGTAACTACCATGCAGAGGATTTATTTTAAAGCGCAGACATGAGAGCACAGACATGACAGCCTGTAGACCTACCCTGGGTTGTGGCCTTGAGACGATGTAACTATATACTCTATGGTCTGCTGTGTTGACCTGTAAGGGTCTGGATGGTGGCGGGTTAAACACACTAGGAACTCCTTCCTGTTCATTGAGTCTGTCTTGTACTGCAGCCTGCAACACAGAAGATCATGGTGTTAGCCCATCAGACTGACATAAAGTACATGAAACAAGGACCCAAGATGATTTCAATCACAAGCTTAAACCTGCCATGCCTGATCTTACCTCTATGTTCCAATTATGCTGTTCTAATGTACGACGACATTGGTCCATGGATTCCAAACCAGTCAAGTCCTGTTGGACATGAAACGTAAATCACACTGAGACTGCAGGCCTTACGTTGCTGATAATAATTTAAAAAAAATGTAATTTACTGTTTTGTGTGTCCAGTTCTCCATATGATTAGCAAAAATAATACACACCTAGCTGGGTTAACAAAACGACACGCAATGAAATGATGCTATTTTACTAATTAGCTTATGTATATAGCTAGCTAACGTCACATTCACTGCCAATTTGCAGGGGGAAATCGTTAAGCTTAAGTGGGGTACATAACGTTAGCTATCCGAATGATTGTGTGATTTTATGGTTAGCTTGTAAATTGTCGACTAACTTGGGAGAGTTAGCAAGCTAAAGACTGAATGGGTTTATAAATGTATGGATCTTGCATATATATAAAATCACCGTATTGACCTTAAACTATTTCTTTGAACTATTGCCTGTGTTAATCAATAACAGTAAATAGTTGTATCTCGCTGATAAGCATAACGTTAACTGTCTGACAGTTCATGATTTCCATGCTAACGTTAACTTAGCAAGGATTGAATAGCTGGAGTCAGAGATAAAGTTAATGTCGACGTGAAACACGCAGTCTGAGTAATGTCCGTGAACAAAGTTGGATCATTTTCTGTCTTTGAGTAAAATGTAGTAATGTTATTTTGGCTCATGGCCCTTAAGGTCCCATAACTCGTTAGCTGACTTAGCTAACGTTAGCTAGCTCTGCTAACGTTAGCAAAGCTCTCGCTCAAGTTGACGGGTATCGTTAGGGGGCTGGGGTATCGAAGTTGACTATGCAAAAAATCGCTTTAACAGACATGGCTCCATTTGTATACATTAATTTAGCATTCGCGATTTATTATGACATGACGTTTACAACAGAAACATGTTAATGTTGAAATTAGGCTGTCTACCTGAAATTGAAGGAGTTTTTCGGTCTGCGCCTGAGATAATTCTTGCTCCTCTGGCGCCGCCATCTTACCTCGCCAATCATCTAGCAAGGCGTACCGACGTCAACTTTCTTTCCTGATGCTTGTAACATTAGCTAGCTGTCCGTTGTCAACATCAGTTCTGGCTACTGCCGCCTATCTTTCGGGATGTGGACACGACCATCAGTGCTCCGGGCCCACTTAAGCGCTAACTCACTGTTGAATACTAACGGTAAACAGGGATGTATTATGTTTGTTTGGTGTTGAGTATCCCCCCTAAACTCAGTTCACTCACCTTTATATTTAGAATAGATTCTACACGTCATATATCATAACAAGCAGTGTTGCATTAATGTAAGGAGAGGCTCTTTTTTCTTTTTATATATATATATATATATAATTTTTTATATATTGGTTGTTTGTCTTATGGAGGTCGTAGTTTATCCACCTTTTTAGTTACTTCTGAGGACTGTCACTAATCTTTGGAATACACAATCATATTAGTCTCATTATTATTAGCCTTCATCAGAATCATGGATTGTATTTCTGGAGGTTAAGAAAAAAAGGGTATCCCTGTACTGGCTATGACTCTTGAGTTTGGACTAATGTGAAAACAAACTGACGAGTTAGATATTCAAGAACAAAAACTAATTGAACCTTTTTCCCTTCAATACGTGATTTTGTCAGTAGTGTACATTTAAAAAAGACAAACTCGACAGTATTCCACACATGATCATGTATTTATTTTTAATCAACTGCTCATGAGAAATAAAAATCCAATGCAAAATATGAAATAAACAATGCAATTAAAACAAAATGGATGAGATAAAGAAATGGTCAGTTCCATAGCATCACTTTGCATGTCCAGATTTCAAGTGTTGAGGCTCCCCTGGTCACTTCTTGCCCTCTACCATAATGATGTGGTAGCCAAACTTGGTCTTGACGGGAGGGTCTGTGTAGACAGGTTTATCCATGGAACTGATAGGCAAGGCAAATGCTGCCTCCTGAAAGGGTCCTACCATCGATCCTCGTGTCATCCAACCCAGATCACCCTGTCATGACCAAAACAAAACAAACAGTCATGGTGCCAATAGATTGCCAAGGAATGCTCATAATATGCACCTAATGTTTGTTTGGCCAGAACCAAAAAGATTCAATTGACTGAATTATACAGTTGCCGCATAACAGGGACTTTTGTGGGCCTTGAACCGCTGGTCTCGACAGCTTCAGTCACAATTGTCGCCCGCCCTGGCTGAGAAATTCTAAATCATCATTTCATTGGATTAATTGGAGTTCCAGAGTGATTATAGCATTATCAGTGACATCTCCAGGACAAAAAGCATCACTGTAATAGAGGGGGGCATTATTTTTGGGGGGCAGCACACCAAGGTACCTTAACCCACATTGTTTCATCCTTGTGATTTTAACGTCATTATATCCGACTCCATGAGCAACAATCTTAAATCTTAAATATCGTAACTACTCTACCTGAATCACTTTTCGCTTGAATGTACATTAGCCATCTTACCCTAAACAATGTGGATACAGGAAGAATGTATGTAAATGTGTGTATACCTTCTATTTTATGTAGAAATGGCTGATAAAAACAGCTCAAAACGTTTCAGAGTAAAAAAGATCTGTGCAAAACACTGAACCCATATTTGCCTATTCATTATAAGACCATCTGGATCAGAGTGTCTGCTAAACTCTTAAATTGTAATTGTAAATTTTACACTATCCAGCTGTGTAGATACAAATTTGATTGTGCCTTGACTTTCCCACTTCAATTTAGGCTGCATCAATGACCTTACCACCCAAGCCTGAGACAAGGCTGGTGTGCCATCTACACACGGCATGCAATATCATAAAGGGTGACCAAGGGTGATCATAAAGGGTGACCGAGCAAGTAGTCACCTAGTAACATAGCTTCTTGCATTATCAGAGTTGTACAGAGGATGGTAGCATAATGGTTACATCCATGGGATAAAGTAGCTTGGATCAAACAGCAACAGCACTGATAATGGAATAAAAACAAAACAGTGCACAACTCATTGTGGGAAGTGTCATCATGACTGCACGTTCTTACTCCTTGTCTGGCTTTGTCTTCGCTATACTGTGATGCTACTTCGCTGAAACGAACTCCAGCCTTCAACTTCTCCATTGCCTCCATGCATTTGCCATGTTTTTCACACAGGATATGCCGAACCTGGGGAAAAATGCACGTCACATCTGTGATTGTAATGCAGAATAACTGTTTACAATCATTCTAGAGTTTATCCTTTTTTCTTTTTAACTTTCATAAAACATGCACAGATACAGGTGATTTATTTATGTGGCCTTAATGCTGTTTGAAACATCTCCTGAAGTCTCCTTAGGAGGATGGCACTGGGGTATCCTCAACGAACTTACTGTACATTTGACCTTTGCATTACAGTTCTGGACAATCTTTTATCTCAGGACACCTAGGATTTGTTACCTTCACAGCAGTGCCTCCTTTTGGTGCCTTTTCTTTCTTATCAGTGTCTCCACCTCCTGAAGCAGCTGCTCCTGCACAAAAACAAATTCAACAGCATGACCACATTTAGAGTGTTACAAGCACCGTTAAACCAATTCTCACTGTTAGTTAAGGTTAGCTAGCACACTACATTATCATATGACACATGTATTGTAGCTGTGTCGTAAATGGCTTTTAGCTAACGATAATCTACGCAGGTAAATTGAAGGAGGTTGGCAAAGGAGAATACTTCAATAAATAAATTGACACTTAAACTGAACTAACCTTTACCACCCTTGCCACCTTTTCCCCTTTGGTGGCATTATTGTACAGTGTGTCTTGAATTCCAAGCAGTACTGAAAAGGAAAATGCAACCGTAAGCGTTCATGCTATGTTGACATAAACATGCGGTAACCTGCGCACAGCGCCAGTAAACTACAACTTCCAGTCAAACAGGAAGACCTCGCACATGCGCGCGCACAATGACAGGCGGTACAAAATAATCTCATCCTTTCTATACAATAAAATGTCACAATTTATATCACGTAAATCACTGCTCATCTGATCCAATTTAAGCAGCCAGTTAACTATTTGGTCAGTGAACAACATCAGACATTGTCACTTTATGCATGTGAGAAATACAAAACAAAGTTGTTGTTATTTCTCACTAGAGCGCATTTCTTGATCACGGTGCCATAACATTAGCTTGCCAATAAAGTATATGCTGTGCAATGTCAATGAAATTTGATAAACCTCACGCAAAAAAAGAAAGATTTTGGCCAGAATGTGTATACTCTGATTCGCTGCGGTCTGGTCTGAATGCGGAAGTGATTGCGGTTTTTGCATCTTCCGTTCATGCTCAGCTATAATTTCTGTTAAAATGGTGGACGTTTGTATTTTTGAAAGTATTTTATTTGGAACCAGATTGTATATTGTATGTTAGGTTGGAATTTAATTAAATAAACGTTTTTTTTGTTTTTGTTTTAAATTTGATTCGCCGTCTCTCCTCAGAGGAACCTGCGCAGCAGCCAGTACATACGCAACATTTCGATATTCCTCAACGGCCGCACAATTCTTTTTCACGGAAAAAGACGCACCTCCAACGTATTGGTGCCCTCTGGTGGTAGGAATAGGTAGACTAAATAAGCCGCAGTCTAGTTTTAAATAACAACGATATAAAATATATAACGGTACAACGGATCTTAATTTCGAATCGTTTGTTGTTCTACTACATTAAACGGATAGTTTTATAAAGTCAGTTTTGATGGGTTCTGTTGGAAATCCCAATACCCCATAAACGCACACTTGTGGCCACATAACTATTAATTGAAATATCAGTGCGCTATAACTGAAAATCACCTCTCACAGCGGTGTGTCGCTTAGCAAACACGTTGTTTAAATACTATTCAAAATCTAGGCCATATTTCTTGGCGGTAGAAAAACATGTGGCCGAACTAATTATTATTATATCTTGTCCAAATGTCTAATACACTGTATTATGATCCAGACTTTCTTGTGGCGAGAACACCATCTCTATTATTTTCTCTTCGGGCATATTTCAATTTCCTATAGCAATAAATGCTCGAAATCTAAAAAGTTCCACCAGGTAAAATCCTATAGAAATACCATAGGAGGTAAACAAATACCATAAAGGACGATAAAGACGCTATACACTTAGTTTTGAGTACCAATAATATGAATATTATTTAAACATTATAGTGATATTTCGTTCAGGAGATAATTTTAATGAATAGAAAAGGTCTGGGCTGTGTCAGAATGTAACTATGGCAACCAGACTCAACACAAGAGAGACACGGCGTATCATTTGTCATAGATGGCAGCTGACTGGTTTAGTGCTCGTTACCTGTATGCGGCTTTATTTATTAAAGTAGCTTATTCGCTGGCTATACTTTAACTTCACAACTTATGGAGAAGTACGAGAGGATTCTGTGTCTGGGCAGCGGAGGAGCTGCAGATGTATTCCTGATGAGGCATGTGGAGTCCAAGATCCTTCACGCAGTGAAAAGGATAAAAGCAGACGACTCCAGGAAAGCAAAAACACAGAAGGCAATTCTTCAAGAGGCTGAAATCATAAGGAGATTGGAGCACCCTCACATTGTAAAATGCAGTGGCGGCTTTGTGAACCCTGTTGATGGGTTCATGTACATTGTAATGAACTACTGTGATGGTGGAACATTAGATGATAAAGTTAAAGAGAGGAAAACAAAGGAGTATTTTGCAGAGAATACTGTAATGGAGTGGTTTGTACAGGTCACTATGGCAGTAAATTACACGCACATGGCAAAAATACTTCACAGGGACATCAAAACTTCAAACGTACTTCTAACAAAGAGAGGTGTGGTAAAGTTGGGGGACTTTGGGATATCCAGAGTAATGACCAATACAGTAGATATGGCCTCCACATGCGTTGGGACACCCAGCTACCTTAGTCCTGAGCTTTGCCAAGATGTCCCATACAGCTCAAAGTCTGATATCTGGGCTCTTGGTTGCCTGTTGTATGAGATCTGTTCTCTCCAACCACCATTCGCAGCCACAAACCTCCTGAGTCTATTCTACAAGATCACCAAAGGAGAGTACAATTCTGTGCCTAACACATACTCAGACAACATTTCCTCTCTGATCCAGAGAATGCTCTGCCTCGACCCAGAAAATAGGCCAAGTGCTGCCTGTATACTTGGCATTGCCTATGTACAAGATCAGTTACAAGAATATGTCAAGCACAGAGACACAGAGCTAATCATTTCAAACCATTATGGTGACTATGCTCCTGTGACAGGACCAGCAGGGGAGAGCTGTGATATGATTATAGAGGGAAGCAATATAGGCACAGACACAACAGCAGAGCCGGAACTGCTAAGTCAATCCCACTCGGGGGACGGGAGAGAGCACAGTCTGGAGACCTGTTCCAGCAATGCAGAGGGGGAAGATGCATTAAGTGTTGGTGGACAGAGTGACTACTCTGAGGACTTTGATGATGATGATGAAAGTTTGTCCTCTCAAGAGGAGCACAGTGAGCAAGGATGCTCTACTCCTGTGAGGTCTCTGAAGAGGAATGTTTCCAGTGGGCCTCTTGGTAAGGCTGAGCTGGAAATGAAAGATAAAAAGGTTTACTTTTTACAGGAGTGTTTTAGATTGATAGACTGACATGCATTTGGGAGGGTAGAATAGATTTCATAGACTCATTCATAGACATTGGTTAAAATACAGTCTGTGCACCCTCTCAGCTCCCCATAACACTACACATGTACAGTCTTTGCACATGCACCAAGTTGTGGTTCAAGTTACTCGGGTGTACATTGGTGTGGGATATGTCAATGCTTTTATTTTTTGTATTTATTTTTTATTTAAGATTTAAGATATGTATTTGCTACATCCTGTAGAGGTTATGGCTTGCACAGGTTTTTGTGCACTCTAGAAGGTACACATAGGAGAGCTCAGAGAATAGCTTCAGCTGGTGTGTGTGTTTGTACAGGTCTTCCTAACACAAAAGCCTGCAATCCTAGCATAATGTTTTCCTCTTGTACCTCACTGGCATGTCACTCAACAAATCGTTGCTCCGTCTTCGCAGTGGCTACTGAAGTTTCAGAGCAAGGAGAGTATCCAGATGACTTTGAGGAAGATGAGGAGGAAGACGATAATGAGGATGTGGCAGCCTTAGTCCACAGTGCCCATGCTGCGCTGCAACTGCCAGCTGAAAGAAATGACGATGTACTGGAGGATGAGTTTCGCTTATGCGATGCTGGAGGAATGACCATCACACTGAAAGCATTGAAGGAAAAGTGCATCATGGGTAAGAACCTTGTGGTACACTGGATAGTGGTGTGAAATAAAGGGACTAGTTCAAACAGTAAAATATAGGTCTAGTGCCTTGGTCATTGAGTGATTTTATGTCTTTATCATTGCAGAGGACATCAGGCCTTCTCTCTTTTAGGAGATTAGAGGACACTTTGAGAAAGGCCTTGGTCCAAAAGACTTACCGCCACAATCTGAGCACGAAGCAGGAGCAGACCACCTGGAAACTTACCATCTCATGTTTACTACTGACCAAGAGATGACATAAGACCAGACGTGCTTGTCAGTTGGCAAAGCTTAGTGTCAGTCTTGTTGCTCTCCTGAAGTTATTGCTAGATGCTAGTCAATATTCAAAACACTTGGTGGAGCTAGAGAGATTCAATCAAGTCCTGCGTAGTCTTACTGTTACTGCTGTTGCTGAGTGAAACTCATATTCCTGAATTATGTTTCTGATTAGTGTCCTAAGTGATGGTGGTAATGATTAATCAGTCACTGGAGTCTTTAAAATACAAATTAATTTCAATACAATTTTAAGCTTGCATCTAGATTAATTTAGATTGGTCTAATAATAGAAAATGTATTTTATGTATTGTATAGCCTACAGCACAATCGTACGTGTGAATTTGTATTTTATGCTCTGGGAGTTAAGCATACAATCATTTGTTTGTAGTAGCAAGACCTTATTATATTGTAAATTACAGCCATATTCCATAATGACTTTAAACCCCTGATATAAAGTCACCAGCTACAGCCAAGAGAGGCAAATATTTTTGACTTTGACTCACAGCTTTCCTTGACGTTTTTATTCTCTTTCAGTGCTGACTAGATCTAATCACATATGTTTTAGGGCTTTGTACAAACAGTTGGTCAGTCACATGTGCAGCATTGTACAGAATTTTAAATAAACCAATTTCTGACTAGGTTTTATATTTGTATCATATTTAAAGACAAACCATAATCATATACAGTGGTGGACATAATTATTAGAACACCTGACAGATCTGAAAATATTGACCTTTTCTTGCCTCCAAAACATGATTTAATTTCATAATGTTCATGAAACATGCAGATGGTTGCTCTGAGCACAACAAATATCAGATGAAGTGAGTCCTACTGTTTTTATCCACTTTTAACTTTAATATTTGGTATGTCCACCTTTTGCAGCAATTCAAAAGAATCACACAGCTGTGTCCTAAGACTCTTGCATCACCATCAATTTAACCACGATCACACCTCACAATGACTACACAAGTAATTTGGCTTCTTCTGAGAAGGAACATGATTGTGTGACATTGACAGTTAAATAGGCCTAGCTTGTTTTTTGTAAGAAAAATGACGTAAATCTCCTTATGATGGCTCTATTCTGGTTTATAGAGCATAATGATGACTTTGTATATATTTCATTCGTTTTATGGGTATTTTAATGGCCAATTGAACAAAAACAACTGAAACCTCTTAAATGTATGCCAAGTGTTCTAATAATTATGTCCACCACTGTATATGATATGGATTGTGTGGGGTTTATAGCTTGCTGCCAGTTGAGGTGCTCGTTGTCTATTTATTCCAAGTCCATGCAAACCAGTAGGCATGCAGATACTGTACATTTAATCTAACACAGTGGAGTATCAAATAGAAAGGGGAAATTAGTAAAATAAAAGAAAGAAGGATCAGTGATCAGTCAGTGTATTTTAGTCAGCCAGCAAGCCAACATCCTATCAAGACCGGTGCAGTTTTATTAAACATGAACATATCTACTGAGTTATTGCAACAGGTCTTAAAATGTCTAAAAATGAATTTATATTATCTAAACTCAAGGGGACTTGAATACAGTTAAATATAGCAAAAATGAAATGCAGTTTTAAAAGATCGTAAAAATGTGCAGTTTTTAGTGAGCTGTATACTTCTGTTGAGAAATGATTCCAGCCGTGTAAATCATATTCTGATAGGTCCACAGTTGTTTTAATTCAAATGTGAAATTGGTCTCACATTTCATTCTAACTGGCATTACAAAGCTCTTAAAAAGTCTTAAATTTAAGCTGATGAAACTTGCAGACACCCTGGTAAAGTGGTGAAGGAGACTGAAATAACTGCAAGAAGCATGTTTTGTCATCCACATTACGAATAATATTAATAATTAATAATATAATAATACAAAATATTGTCTACATCTTTAAAGCGTTTCACACTGAAATGAGTTGAGTGATACACTTGAGAATGTGGCGGGTTCAGGATTGGAAGTTGTCTCAACAGAAATCGCTTCTTATCAGCACACAATCAATCACTGATCGGCCAAAGATTTCCCCAGCAAACATTACTCAGCAGCCTCACTCGCCCACGCTCACCCACGCTCACAAGCCGTACAGTATACTGGCATGCACAAAGTTGGCACAAAATACACACACACACACACTCGCTCACACACACACACACACACACACACACACACACACACACACACACACACACACACACACACACACACACACACACACACACACACACACAGACAGTACTTTATAACTTTGTACTTTTTCTAGTATTTGTACTTTATAACTTTGTAACTTTGAACTTTATAACATTGTACTTTTCTATTATATTTTGTACTTTTTCTATTATATTTCTTGTGTTTTTTTAAAATTATGTCTGTTATGTCCTTAGCATTAGCGTTAGGTGTCGAAGAGACACAAGAATTTCATTGCATTCTTTTGCTTCTTGTGAACGTTGTGCATATGACAATAAAAAACCTTGAACCTTGAACCTTGAACACACACACACACACACACACACACACACACACACACACACACACACACACACACACACACACACCCTTAGCCCTTAGTCTTAGCTTAGCAGAGCAAAATCTTCAAATCGTTCCTTGGAAAAATCAACACGATAACAGTGTTTTATCCAAGTCCACACCTATTAGACTTATTTTAACACTTGTAGATCGTTTTGAACACCAAACCCAGAGCCACATCAGCTCTAGGAGTGGACAAACAACTTAAAAAAAAAAATGCGTCACTGAAAAATCAACACTTATTAACACTGGGCAGTCTGCTGTAGCTGGAGACCTGCTGAGGCACGTTAGAGTAAGTAGTGGAACGTGGTCTGAGCACTGTGACTCTAAGCCCCTGACCCCTACACCAATCAGCCACAGACCTGCGTAGATACCTTCAGACTTTCCTTTCCCGTCACCACTTGACTTCGGTGCAAAGATTCCGCTGCCATAGACAGAAGAGATGTGTTCTTCCCCTCAATGCTCCACCATGTTGACACTTGCATACTCATCTCATTCCTCATCACTGATGGTGTTAGACAAAGCTAGCACATTAACTTCCTTGATGACAGTGGGCAAAACCTGAAGCTCCATCCAGCCCCACATCAGCCATGCGTCATGAACTTTCTGTTACATGATGAACTAAAAATGCATTCTTAACCTTTTCTGGATATTCAGTTAGTAGATTCAGTTAGTAGTAGTTTTCCCGTATATTTATTGAATATACCTTATTTGTAGGGGGGGGTAAAATTACTCTTTACGTTTTGTTATGTTTACATTTTACTACTATCATGCTCTAACTCAATCACTACAGCTATACTCAAATGAACCTCGTTGAAGCTGTTGTCATTCCCAAATCAGATTATTTGGTCAGCAAGGATTCTTTATCACTAGAGAGGTCATTCTGCAGTCAATCAATTGTTTTGAACTTTAGAAATGAAATATCACACCTTTCATAATGAAACATTTGTACAACATGAACCAAAGATGGGAAATATATGTGAAAAACTAATAAAAATAAACAAATAAAAAGTTTCCCAGTGCATAGGATGTGATGTAACACATCCCACACCCGCTCCACAGCATACCTAGCTATAGTCTCCTACAGTACACTACCCTGTTCCCTCGCTTAGCCTTATCCCTAGTTCCCAACATACTGTAACCCGATTTCTAAACTCGCTATTGTCTCAACAGCAACAGCCTAATGGGATAGCTGTTTACTTGAAGCAGCCCACTCAGCAGTTTATGAATTTGTGAGGTATATGCAATACATAACATATTAGAAGGATATGAGAATATGAAAAAAAAACAATATCTGATTTTGCAACGTATATATAGAATGTGAACAAAATGGTTGCATAATGATCTACTCACTTTATCAAATATATTCAGTTTACAGATGTAGATAATGTTGATGAGATTTCATTAGGTCATGGCTTCAGTTCCATTGGGCCAACCTACAGAATATGTGCTAAAAGAGTATGTGTGGGATCCCTCCTCCCCACCCCTGCAAATAATCTGCTTTTAGATCTCCTTTCTAAAAGTAGAAAAAAAATCACCATGTGAAACTACCTGTGCCTCTGCTATCTTTGATGACTCAGAACAGGCAATTTTGAGTGTGACTATTCCAGTGGTTGGCACAATGCAAATACCACTGAAACTATGATATCACACACATTGATGACCATCTCGTAAGAGAGAGAGGAAACATGTTTTAACTAGCTTTCATACTTCCTCTGGTCAAGGCAATGACCCAACATTTACCAGACACTTTCAAAGTGACGTACAAAGGCACTATGTGGGGCTCGAACCCACAACCCTGAGATTGAGCGTCTCATGCTCTACCTGACTGAGCTGTCCGGGCCAGACAGTAGTATTGGACGAGTATGTTATGTTAGTATGACTACGCTAACAAAGAGAAAGGAAACGGAAACGTATTCCAACTCGCCACTCTGTATATTGATAAAGATTCAGAGCATCATTTCTGGACCATGTGCAACCAAGTGCAACCAAGTGTGATATCTCATATCAGATATATTCCTATATTCCTGTATCTTGCATTTTCTTAGACAGACAAAGCAGAGAGGGTATCAGATGGAGGCATACCACAATACATAAAGTACATACACTGCCCTATTATCTTATCATGATCATCTCCTGGCAGAATGCGATAAAACAGAATGTGATAAAACATACATAAAACATAAAACATACAAGAGGGAGACTTTTTTCCCCACCCCACAGTGGTCATCCATCCATAATGTTCTCAACTTTTTTACTTTGACCGCCCCTCTTTTTAATGTAGATATTATATACAAAATCAAAAAATCATAGGCATTTCCAAGTAGGCGTATGTTTGATGACATCATGACTTCCTCTTTCTTGCTGATAAAATGTGCAGATCTTGATCACACTACCACAGATACACAAGGCTGCAAAGAGAAGCTGCTTGACAGAGAAAGAAGAACACTTGTAATATGATGAAATATATGTTTGCCCTTGCTGTCCTGTGGCAACTCTGCCAGGGCAATAACAACTTGAGGGGGGAACTCAGAAATGGCCTGGAGAAACTCAACCGAAGAAACTTCACAGTTGTAAGTATAGTGCATTAATATTGATTATCACTCCTCATCTACACTTGCAGACCTGCAGTATGACCTATATCATGGAGCTGTTCTGCTGGCTCTCTGTTCTCAGGGCCTCAAGAGCATGCCTGATATAAACATGGAACATAAATGAACATAAATGTAATCATCCACCTTTTGTAATAACCAGTGCATTAATAAATGTAATTCTGTCTGTTTCTATAGCCACAAGCTATCCATGTGCCATCAGACGACATGTTTACCCATTCAGTAAGTAATGTTTAGGACTCTGAGTGGTTCGTCCACGCTCCTATGTTTGTTCACCTCAGCTTGTTCTGTCCACTGCCTATTTGTTGCTCATCTTGCTGTGTTCAATTCATTTTACGATGATAGATGCATTTTGTTAGTTTCACTTGACAATAATGCAACATTTGTCCCATTGCAGTGTCACTGCCAAGGTGTCTTCAAAAAGGAGCTGAAAGACGTTCTCAACCAGGTGACAGCGAAGAATGAAGGGAGCGAGATCGTTCTCCAGAAACTCAAGGCAAATGCTGATTCTCTCCCAGCAGGAACGGTCAGTGGTCAAAGATATGATTCAGTGTGTTTTCTTGACAGCTACTGAGTTCAGGATGGACAACGTTATGGCTGCTGTTCTCGCTCCGGGTATTCAGACGAGACATAAATCTAAGTGCCCGGTCTCCCTCTTTGTTTTTCATACAGAACAACATCCACTGCTCAACACTGAGAGAGGACATCCTACGTTGGAACGATATGAAGTCTGCTATTCAACGATACATCAGGTTCCTCCGGATACTAAATGATAGACACTGCTAGAGCAAAGCCCAGGGTTCAATGTGCTGCTCCTAATTGGCCTGTGGTTATGACAAGAACATATTTATAGACCACATACCATGTGATCTTTGACACATTTGTATAACTAGCTTTTAGTTTCCATTTTACAAACCAAAGGATTTTGAAGTATCTAGCCTATTTATTTTTTTATATTTTTGTCAGGCAGCTACTATTGTTATGACTAGAGTTGTAATGTTACTTTGAAAAATGAAATGACCGACCTGAATGAATGTACTGTATGTAGGCTGTACACAAATATTTTCTAACTAGCTCAGGATTTAAAATTCCAATCAGGGAATGTATTTATTTATTTAATAGTCTATTTATCTATCTATTTATTTATTTACAACTATTTATAATTGTTGATCCTTGTCCTTAGACATTTCATGCAGATGATGTAACATCCACAATGTGGAAACTTTATTTCAGTTCAGAAATATTGAGCTGCCGTCTTCAAATAAATCAGTTGTTTTCATGGGTATTTGCAAACTCTTTATTGAACTGCTGAACACCGGAGATGTACACTGTTTAGATGCCAAAAGAAAAAGACAACAATGTATCTATTCTTAAGCAATTTCTCTTAGGAGATGATTTGTATTTAAAGGTGTCCTCTTCAAACACTTGATGCTGTGTAAATAGCATAGCAGAAAAGTGTCATTTCTCAATATGTCAGTAAATATTCAAGATCTTTGATCAAATCTTCATGAATTCAGGTGCTAATAGACAGTTACGCCATGATTAGTATCTGGGCTCTAACTAGTGACTTTGACTTAAACATTTCTACCATGCTGTATGTCAGACCTGCATCCACCTTCTTTTTCCTGCTCAAGAACACTGACATTTTTGCCTGTCCCATCAAGAAGTGAACAATTCCCCCTTTTTTCTTGATCTTCTTGTTGTAAAGGAAACCAAAGACAAACAGCCTCTCACATGATCTGTAGGATCATGAAGGATCCTCACCACCCCAACAACGGACTGTTTCAGCTGCTGCTGTCAGGCAAGCGCCAAAACAGAGAGACTGAGACGGAGTTTCTTTCCTCAGGCCATCAGGACTGTGAACTCCGACCTCGCCAGGGCCCCACCAAGACCCACACACTGCCCCTCTTATGCACATGTGACAAATAAACTTCTTGAATCTTGCATCTTGAATCACAGTCCCTAAAACAGTGAACATTTTTAGTCAGAGGTGGCTTGTACCATGCAGACCATGCCCCAAGTCTTTCTCTCCAAGGTGTGTCAGGTCTGTTACCCAGTCTGTCTCTATTTAGCACCTTGGCTATGTGTTTGTATAGTCTCTTGCCCCCTACAGAGTCCAGTGCTACTCCCTCCTCAGTGGAGAATTTTAGCCGTGGGAAGAAAATCCCCAGAGTCCAGGTCCCCAGTGTCCCCAGCCTGTGGACGCCTCCAGTCCTCGTCTTTCAATGTCCTCCTGTAGCGCTCCAGCATTTGACCAGTCACGCGTACCGACTTTCCACCCAGCCGCTCTGCCACCTTCCCAGAATCCTCAAGATTACACCCAGCCACCCCAACCAGGTGACCCAGTGTGGCGACCTTAGCAGCTTTAAGTGTCCCCGAAAGCCCTGGAGTTGCTGCTGTGGTGTTGTCAAGTCTAGCCCCATAGACTAGCGACTCCTCCAAAAGCCACTGCCTGGACATGTCTGCGGCTGGTGTTACTACTTCCACTTCCCCATCCAACACTCTTCAGCAGACCTCTGTAAAAAGGTGGTAGATCACTGACTTACACCAACTGGAGATTGCACAGGAACAGTGAAAAGCCAAGAACCAACCCAGCCACCTGCCTTAAAATGACCTCTTGCAAACTGTCTCCATACAATGTTACAATATTAATAGAGAGAGAGAGAGAGAGAGAGAGAGAGAGAGAGAGAGAGAGAGAGAGAGAAAAAAAAAAGAGCTGTTGTGATTCGCTAGTTCCTTTATCTATTCTACCCATCTGGAGAGCCGTGAGAGCTGACACGTTTGCGTGCCTGCACACACAAACACAAACACACATGCACTCACTTGAACCTGTACAAGTATGCATAGTTTATGAACATGCGGGCCTATGCATACACACACACACACACACACACACACACACACACTCACACACACGCAAGCAGAAGACTGAGATTCACTTACATTTTGATTCCTAAAACAGCCCATTTTGCTTTCGGCAATCTTACTCATAGCGCTTGTGTGTTTTGCGGGTGGCTGGGTACCTGTCATCCTGCATCAGATGAAAAGCACTCAGGAGTTTTGTTAGGACTTGAACGGTTCCGCAGGAGAAAATTTAAAGCCATATCAACCTCAAGTGTCCAGTTGGAGCTCTCACGCACCCCACATAATTGTCATAAAATCACATTGAAGAAAGCAAAGTTGCCCAGTGATCTTTTGCACCCTTCAAAAACTAAAGATTTAGACCCATTTGACAATCAGCGTGTTGCCGTGTTTGGGGAAACCCTACATAGTCTTGTGTGGCAGCAGCCGCCGTGTGCCGTGAGAGCCTTTGAATTGGGGACACGAATTAGACGAGCAGCAGCTGCACCTTTGAACACGGAAAGCTGTACCGGAGCCTTCTCTGGGCAGGCGGCAGCTGGAGAGAGAGAGAGAGAGAGAGAGAGAGAGAGAGAGAGACGCTCTGAAGGTAGGCCCACGATGCACTTCGGCTCGCCCTGTCCATCTACGGCCTCACCTGTGAACCCCCCCTGAACTCTTGACACCGCCTGGACTCTTGACACCGCCTGGCCACGGCGCCTTTGATGATGCCCCGAAAACATCGCAGCACTCAGACGCTGAGTCACGGGGAAAGGGCCTGGAGGAAGGCAGCGCCAGATGAAAGTCTGAAGCACGCCACGGGGACTGGTAGCAACAAGATAAACAAAGACAGGGGGGGGAAAAAAACCCCACAGATGATGAAGCAAAACGTTATGCTATGTTTTGATGAGCACCATGTAAAAACACAGCTTTAATGTCTATCGTTAATATGAATTAATATTAACCAACTTAATATTTGTCTGTGTATACTCCCTGACCTCGTTAGTAGCCGTATTAGGAGTCTATAACAACATCAGCCTGGACAGCAGGACGTTGAAGTGTCCCCCTGATAATGTTGGATGGTTTCATATTTACGATACCTGTGGGGGGAGAGAAAGAAGCAGCTTCAGTTTCTCACGTCTGAGACAGGTACAAATCAATCCTGGCAGCTTTGGTGTTCAATAAGCTTTTTCATTCTCTCTCATTCCTGAATAGGTAGTGGTATTTGAATCTTTCCCTCAGCGCTGTCGTTTCACTGGATGGTTTGCGCTCACTTTTTCAAGAACAAATGAATGTATCCTCCGAGAAAATAAAGGGCCGAGGCAATTTTTTTTTTCAAACTCAGAAAGTTGTACCATGAAATTAGAACCTTTCAAGCATTGAGTGTCGTTTGCCGTAGGTTAATAATATTGCCCTTACAATTTAGGTCTATTCAACCTAGATCTTATTGCTATGTAATTTAGACTATACAGAGGGAACAGAGGGAACAGAGGGAACAGGTACGGGGATGAGGAATGATGGAAGGAAAACAGATGATGCTCAAAATAAATCTTTAGGAAGAGCTTACACAACTCTCTCTCTCTGTGTGTGTCTCTCTCTCTCTCTCTCTGTGTGTCTCTCTCTCTCTCTGTGTGTCTCTGTCTCTCTCTCTCCCTGTCTCTCTGTCTCTCTCTCTCTCTCCCTGTCTCTCTGTCTTTCTGTCTCTCTCTCTCTCTCTCTGTCTATCTGTCTCTCTCTCTCTCTCCCTGTCTCTCTGTCTCTCTCTCTCTCTCCCCCTGTCTCTCTGTCTCCCTGTCTCTCTGTCTCTCTCTCTCCCTGTCTCTCTCTCTCTCTGTCTCTCTATCTCTCTTCTCACTGTCTCTCTGTCTCTCTCTCTCTCCCTCTCCCTGTATCTGTCTCTCTCTCTCTCTCCCTGTCTCTCTGTCTCCCTGTCTCTCTGTCTCTCTCTCTCCCTGTCTCTCTGTCTCTCTCTCTCTCTGTCTCTCTGTCTCTCTCTCTCTCTGTCTCTCTGTCTCTCTCTCTCTCTCTGTCTCTCTGTCTCTCTCTAAGCAGATACAAGTATTTTTGATTGGTTTTAATTTTTCCACTCATTTGGATCAGTCTGTGGGTCTCAAGATGTCGGCCCTACTGTGTTTTAACATTAGACTTCCAATATGTGAATAAAGTTCAGAGATATCCTTTTACACAGATAAGACTTGGAGATGTGGATGTTTGTGAGGGAAGTTGGTAAAAGCTTTTTCCTCTCCCACCTGTCAAAATGAGTTCAATCATTGTGAGCTGACACTTGGAATGTCACCAGCCATATTTCTGCATACTACATGCAAGATACCAGCTTGAACGGAATAAAACAACTGGCGGTATGATGACAGGTTTTGTCAGGATTTTACAAGCAGTGCACAATTTATTGGTCGGAGCAGAACATTGCAGAAATGATGGCTGTGACTGAAGGTGAAGGTGACATTGGTGCTGCACATGAAACTCTGGCAAAGATGGATGGAGAATGTAAGTTTCTGATCCAATCTTCTCTGGACATAAACCTGCCTTTCATAGAATCTCTATTCCATTCATTACTATAAGGGGTTTGTACCTCTCCAACTTCATCTGTCCCTATAGAAGCAACGGTTCTATCCCTCCATTAGGTGGCCTCAGCAACCCATGGGCCCATTTCATTACTCAGTTTCACAATCCGCTATGGCTAACAAACAAAAACAAAAACTACAGTGCAGGATGTGAATTTTGGAAGAAAGTATTGTGCTCTGAGTTGGGGAGAAAAGCAGTATACTATCTCTAACATCTCATCATATAATCCCAGCTGGATTGTAAGAGAGGGGTCTGCTTTGAGGCCACTCTGGGAGAGTGTTACCTGGTGTTTCATACATAAGGCTGTAAGCGGGGCTGACAGCCACACTCACACGCTTTCATTCCCACTTTACTTTCTCCTGAATGGGACCAAGCCAAGAGCTCTGGTGTGTGAAAGCCGGGCTGCACGTTTGGCGCACGGACGCGCAGTAAGGAGGCAGAGGGGGGACGCAGCACGAGCCGCGATGCTAGAGTGACGTTTGCACCATGTTGAGTGTATTCTTTATTAATGAACATCAGTCCGTGATGAGGACACCGCCAAAGAAACGATCGGATTATTTGTGTTTTTGCGGGGATGCGGGCTACGGCTGGTCTACATGGATGGATTTGGCGCCACGAAGTTCTTACGGAAGCGATGGGACATTTCTTTTCCCCAGAATGAGGCTACCGCTGACTACATCTGTCTGTGAGAGAGAGGTGAGCATGATGACAGATTCAAATAGATAAACAGTCGTTGGGATATGCAGGAGTGACTCTTAATTATTGGATGTGAATCAGATACCACTCAGTCTGTTACACGAGGCGCACTTTCTAATTGGTCTGAGAAGGAGAAACCTGCTTCAACAGTTTACTTGTGGATCGAGTAGACAGTTGAAATCCGATTACGATTATAGATACAAATGTGTAGATGTAGCTAATAACACGGCAAAAGACAAACATTTTTTGAAACACAGTTACATTTTAATAAAAAATATCCAAATTACTGCAGATATAGTCAATGTAATATATTTCATTTTTTAATCCCCAGTGCTGCTGGTGACTTCTGTAAGCAGACAGTGGATTGCTGAAATAATGGACATTTGGGTCCTGTAAAGTGGAGTAGATAGAGAAGATCTCATATCCAGTCATTTCCCTGAGGGAATAAGTACTAACTAGCACTATCACCCCTGCACTGCAGCTCAAATGATGTCAAATCTCATTCTCAAATTCCTGGGGGAAATGTCCTGCCCGGAGAGGGTTTGCCTCAAACGTCTAGCGCTTCATCATTCATCAAAAGATACAAAGACAGGTCATGGGCATTGCTCGCATGGATGGAGTTGAGAGACCTCGTAGATTACCTGTTATCTAATTCTGTGGATTTGATGTAGCATTACTCTTCGATATGACTTGACTCGACACCTCCCCTCCCCCCTCCCCACCCTCCTACCCACACATGTTCAGGGATGGATCTGATGAACTTTACAACCGTCATCGACAATGGGTTTTTGGATGAGGCGCCATCGAGCCGTGTCCTAACTGGCTGTTTCCTCTCGCTGCTCATCCTCACCACCTTGCTGGGGAACACCTTGGTTTGCGCCGCCGTCACCAAGTTCCGCCACCTGCGCTCCAAAGTGACCAACTTTTTCGTCATCTCCCTGGCGGTGTCCGACCTCTTGGTTGCCGTCTTGGTGATGCCGTGGAAGGCGGTGACAGAGATCGCTGGATTCTGGCCGTTCGGTTCCTTCTGTGACACCTGGGTGGCCTTTGACATTATGTGCTCCACCGCGTCCATCTTGAACCTGTGTGTGATCAGCGTGGACCGCTACTGGGCCATCTCCAGCCCCTTTCGGTACGAGAGGAAGATGACGCCCAGAGTGGCCTATGTGATGATCAGCGTGGCCTGGACCCTGTCTGTCCTCATCTCCTTCATCCCCGTGCAGCTCAACTGGCACAAGGCCCAGGCCAAATCTTCCTCCTCTGGCTCTCTGGGATCCAACGCCACATCCGGGGCTTACCGCGGCCCGGAGAACTGTGACTCAAGCCTGAACAGGACCTACGCCATCTCCACCTCTCTCATAAGTTTCTACATCCCGGTGGCCATCATGGTAGCCACTTACACCCAGATCTATCGCATCGCCCACAGGCAGATCAGGAGGATCTCTGCCCTGGAGCGAGCTGCCGAAAGTGCCAAGAACAGACACGACAGCATGGGGGGAGGATCCAGCATCGGAGAGTCGGAGAGCTCTTTCAAAATGACGTTCAAGAGAGAGACCAAGGTCCTGAAGACGTTGTCGGTGATCATGGGGGTGTTTGTGTGCTGCTGGCTCCCATTCTTCATCCTCAACTGCATGGTACCCTTCTGCGAGCAGTCAAGCGGAGAGGAAGCCTTCCCCTGCATCAGCCCCACCACCTTTGACGTGTTTGTGTGGTTCGGCTGGGCTAATTCCTCCCTCAACCCCATCATCTATGCCTTCAATGCAGATTTCCGCAAGGCCTTCTCTATCCTGCTGGGCTGCCACAGACTGTATCCGGGAGGCCACGGCATAGAGACGGTCAGTCTGAACAAAAACTGACTCATGACTCTCTCACAATACTGACTCACCCTCAGTGCTAAGAGTCCATCGTTCCAGTCCGATCGACTTGCGACGGGGACACCGCGCTGGGATAACCCTTCACTGTGCCCGCAGGATACAGTGACCCCATGTGTACCCGTGTTTGCGTCGAGCCAGCGACCTGCCAATGTGCGGATTTGTTAGGATGAGCGTGCTGTTTGCTCGGCCTGGTCATTACGCCGTCTTCAGCTGGAAGAAGCCCCCCAAAAAAAAGGAGATGGGATTTGTGTTTTGAGATTAAGATTCCCCTCTGCCGTGCCAGGGAACCGGGGAGAGGAGCGCCGACACGCCCCTGGGATGGATAATCCCATGACTGGGCAGCACACACTCTTAATGCTGTCAGACACTGCTCTCTTCAATACCATCACACACACACAGAAACACAAACCCTGTCAAAAACATGCTCCTGCAGCACACGACATGCACACAACAAATTACATGACAGCACACAAAACACTGTCACTCATTAAGGACAACATACCCCGCCACCTGCAAGGAGTCCAGCATTAAAGCATCAAACCAAATCATATTTCTATCTAGATGAACATGTAGGTGAAGAGCATCCACAAGTGACTTAATGCTAGAATGACAATAGATTTGATTTTACATCGGGCGTAGCGCATCAATGTCGTGATTTCAAAAGAATGTTCAGAAACAGAGGACACTTGTGAAAATGTGATGTGAATTTATTTTGAACGTAAAGGTGTTTATGTACGAGAAAAATGCTTCGACCTTGTCTTCTCTGTCAAACTGCGGGCTAATTCAAAGACTGTTTTGTTGTTGGTATCGGTTCAAAATGATCATTTCGATCCGTTCCAAATGTTAAACCATCAGATTTTAAAGCAAGATTTATTCACCCGACATCTCATAAATACTTTCAAAGGAAATACCTGTTTCATTAGTACATTGAAAGGTAGCTTTATGAATGAGCGTCTCATATTACGTTGTGTGCCCTGTGTTTGTTCCAAAACAACAGCAGATGGTCGCATCTAAGGAAAAGGCAGAAACCTAAATAAAAGCTTTCCTTGACTTGTGGTGTTTTGGACTGTTATGATTGTTATGGCACAGAAACGTATGTATAATTGATGGAATTAACTTTGGGTATAATATTGACAATTTTACCCAAACTGCTCTTAAGTGTAACTTCCAAATAAATCTGATATTTGTAAACATTGTAACAGAGAATATAAAGAATTGGAAGAATTGTCATCATCATCATTTATGATTTGCTGATCGTATTGCTCAACTCATATGTCCACCTGCCTCAACAGTTGTCTGAAACAAGCTATAGGCATGTGTAGCTTGCAAGTAACAAAACTGCTATAAAGTTTGACAAATGGATAATTGTTATACTTCCTTTACAACAGTATAGCTGACCAGTTGATTCAGTTGTGCAGTGTCTGCTTCACTTGTGGAAATATCCTAATACACAGCTTAGTGAGTGTGTGTGTGTGTGTGCGCGCGTGTGTGTGTTCAGTCTGGTGATGTATTGCCATCATTAACAAAGTAAAACGCCTCGTCTGGAGTCGAGTACAGCCTGAAATAAAGCATAGCACCCACTGTGGCACCACCCTCACCCTGCTACTGGCTTTGTTTATTTCCTACGTTCCACTGAAGACATTTTTCACTCTCAGATGATTGAACTCTTGAAACAAGCCTAACAACGTGTGACAGTTTAACCTGAGTTTGGGTCCAAACTGAGATAGGGGGCCATAAAAGGCCATCTCAGCTGGTCAGTCACTTTGTGTATTGAGGACAACTAACAGCTCCTTTTCTTTTTCAACTTGCTTGAAAGGGGAGTGAGGCAAACAGAGCAGTGACAGGGACATGGGTTGTTTAGTGGAAATCAGTTCAACGTTCCTCCCAGATCTCTAATAAAATAATTCAAAATCTCATTTGATTTGGTGTTTAATTTTCATTTACTCAATGAAGAGAGAGGGGCGATGAATGCCTCTGTACATGGGCCTGGTATGGCAACTTCAGAATAAAATGACTTCTAGAGTAAAATAGTTCCTAAATAAGCATTACAAAGGGTGGTTACAGAATCATGAAGGTCTCAAAACATTAAGAGGACTGATCTTTAAATCAAATCAAATTCATGCTCATTATAAATCTGAAATGCTGAGATTATCGCACACCAACACACAAACACCCACTCTCTCACGCGCGCACACACACACACACACACACACAGTCGTCCTTTAAAGCCTGTTTTCTCGGGGCTCCGGACTGTCCTTGCCTCCGCAAAACCTCCTCAAGCGTGCCACGGGAAGGGAACAGCAATTAATTTGACTGACATCATTCAGCATGATGGCTGAGGTGGCGGCAAGGCTGGGTGTGTGTGTGTGTGTGTGTGTGCGCGCGTGTGTGATGCTGCACCACTATCACCTGCTCCAGCGCCCATCCCAGAAACCCTGCAATGTCAACCTCACACGGTAAACACAGAGAAATCGTTTCCCTTTGCTATCTATCTATCTTCGCTAGAACTTGCGAGCTTCTGAAAGCAGCGCTGTCTTTTCAGATCAGCACATCAGAAAAGTGATGCTAGACGCAGAAACTTCGGATAAGGCTGAAGACTGGCCTTGGGGGAGCGATTTACTGGGACAGAAAGATGGAAGAGAGAGAACGAGTCTTGCATGAGTATCCAGTGATGGTAACATGCAAAAAAAACTTGTAAAATATCACATGACACAGAGGTTTACTCTATCAGTGTACTCTATCATACAGTGTATTCGATGGTCACATGCTGTTTTGAAGGTAGACAAATGGTGGCATGTGTGACAGACAGGTAAACTCGGTCACAGGAAGTGGTAGAGTCTTTCATGGGGTAAACGATCCCCTCGTCGCCCTCGCTCTCCAGGCAAGATCTCAGGGAATTAAAACGCAATTAAAGAGTTTGCAATAATCTGCATTACTCTCCATTAAATATGTATTATTCACAACTGGCAGAGCTATCATAATTGCACTGGAGCCTAATGCATTTTTAATACCTCACACGACACCGAGATAAGGATAATTGAGAGTGAGTGCGGCGTCGACTCCAGCCAAAGTGCGTCAACGCGGTCGCATGCTGACAGACATGAATGCGCTTTGCATGTTGAGAAATGTTTGCCGCTCTATTTATCCGTGTCTGGTCTCCTTGATGAGGTGAAGGGGCTCTCTACAGCCATTTTCAACCGACAGAATAGGGAGGGGTTAACGGGACAGGCATGCATCGCGGCACCGCTGCAACACAGACTCGGCTAGGGGGGAAATTGCTCCTTCAGGGTTGAAAGAGAATACCTGCGTTATGAATTGTGGCATAAGTTGAAAAATGAAACTATAGGAACACAGATATGATCTCAGAAATAGGCTGTTTCATCCAGTTGCTGCAAAGATAGATGTATAAGCCACCCCTGGAGATGGCCTGCATATCCCGCCAATGTGGCAGATGCCTCGACCTTTCGTGTCCGTCCAGCCCTCCATCATTCTTTCTTGTTTACTCTCGCTCTTCATTTTCTTTCCTTTGCCACCGCCCTGGTCTCTTCCTCCTCCTCCTCCTCCTTCCCCCCTCTGTGGACTGTTTGTGCTGTGGTCCACGCTGGCTGCCGGCAGTGCCCTTGCTGCCATTCGTCACTCCGACTGGCTCCAGCAGAGAGGACAGGCCCCCGCGACCCCCCCACTGGGAAGGAGCAAGGGAAAGTGGGGAAAAGGGAGAATCATGAAGGGTTCGAACAATTAAAAAATTAACACAGAATACAGGGAAGGGGGGGAAAAGCAAAATGAGACGCCCTATTTTCCAGCTCTTCTCTGTATGCAAAACTATAATGCAAGTTAAAGATAATATAGGAATAAGAAAGAGAGGGAGAGAGAGAGAGAGAGAACCTGTGACCCATAAAGTAAGCAGCAACAGGCCTTCCTGCAAGATGTTGAGAGCTGCTGTCAAGCAAACATCCTCATTAATCCACTCATCTAACCAGCCCATTCACATCTCACTGCACTCTCTCCATCTCTTTATTCACATGCCATTGGCCCTTTTCTTCATCTTTTTTTCATTTAAAAAAAAAAAGAAGAAAAAGAAAATGCCTTGGGCCAAACACGTCTGTTTGTCCTCTTTCTTCTCCTGGTCTTTCCTCCCTTACAAAGAAACAACTTCTTGTTAACTTAATAATTTGAGATGAGCAAAAACCTTAGTAACACCTGTATTGTAGTGAGAGTCAGGTATGATATGCCCCGTAATTGTTTCCTTTTCAATCGACCAAATGTTCTGAGCTAGTGAACTATGATCTCTTGTATACTGATACAGCGTGCGGTGTAGAATACTACAGCTGTTCGATGAAGTGACCTCTACTGGAAAGGAGCCCAAAATGGAGATGACTTGACCTGGCTCTGCTCAATCACGGCCCCGCAGGGAAATAAAGACAGATTTGATGTATTGGCCACATAATTGCTCATATTGGTTTCATCTCTGGCCCATCAAGAGGCTGTTAAATGCATACTAAACCAAATCAATGAACACAGATCATATTGTACAATGAATATTTAGAGGGGTGCAAAAGAGTCGGGTTGATGAAAAGAGGGCTTCCAACAGTGGGGATGTGACACTCCAGAGTTGGAAAGAGAGGCCGGTCTGGCGGAGACGGCTCTGAGTGGAGATCATGCTAATGATGCTAATATTAACGCTAATGCTGGTAGGATGCCCCGGGGGTGAATTGTCAGGATGCTAATGCTCATCAGCTAGCCCATCGGGTGGAAAGCAGATGCGTCTTATTCATTTAAGCCCGGTACATCAGCAGCAGGGACTGACACAGGGAAGAGGCCGATAGACAGATAGATCTACTGGATAGACAAAACTGTCAGATTGTCATCCCTTCCTCCCGGGCCAAAGATAGGTGTCTGTTTGGCCCGAGTGTGTTAGTGAACGGTGGAGAGAGGCGGACCGGTGGGCAGATGACCTTGCGTATCAAACCATCTGAGGAAACGGATCGCTTTGCCCCTCTGTCAAATTTTTAAGTGTTAGATATATTATTCTGGTATTTATTGAGCTTCAAAATGATTTAAGGCTTTGACATAACATGTACATACATTCAGACACTGTTGCAATGGAAGAGACCATGTAGATCAAGCACATGTAGCTCAGTGAAGGTTGTCTCTCTCTATATTTAGAGTAGAGCAGGAGAGCGCAGGGACACAGGGAGGTAAAGGACAGATGAATAAAGCAGAGATTACATGCTTGCAAGACTAGGGTGTGGGCACCTTGTTGCATGAATCATCTTGTGCTCATGTTTACTGCAAAGTGGTACAGAGAGGAACAGAATCACAGAGAGGCAGGCACAATAACAAAAACACAAGTAATGTCTAACAGCTTATTCAAGCCCTGTGCTTTCGACCTCTCTTTTCTCTGTTGTAAGATTCATATTCTTTATTTGTGAAATATGAGGATGGCAAAAAAATAAATCCATGGTTTGGCAGTTTTTTAATAACAATACTCATTGAAAGTGTGCTGTAAATAGAATGGGTCTGGCACAAATATAGAGGAGGCAGAGAGGAGAAGGCGGTCGGACTACAGCACTAGAACTACAGCCGGCATATACAACTCCTAAGGAAATGTACATACTGTACACGTCTCTGCATCTGTACAGGGGATTAACAGAGCGGGAGGACAGCACAAGGACCTCTCAGCATCAGACATCCCACTCAAGTGTTGACACAGTTGAGAAGCTGAACAAACATCCCCAGCAGAGAGAGAGAGAAGGAGGGGAAGGGGCTTTCACTCCAGTTGGATCAAAATCTTGCATTTCAAAGATCCATTTTTTCAGGAATAAAAAGGGCTTATGCACAATTTCTGTAATGGATCTTTAATAGTTTTCATAAGTCCAAGTGAAACTTACTCCCATTGGAGGATCATGAAAACCTAAAATTAGAATTTGCAAAAAAAAAATAAAAAAAATAATGAAAAACACCAGTTTTTGAGTGTGAGCTGCAATAGATAGGGGGAACATTGAGCAGAGAGCAGAAAAAACATGACCAAAGGACAAGGTCAGGTACAAGACAGGAAAATGGAGACTGTTTCACTGACATGGGCCAGGAATAGAAACACTTCAAACATTCATTATCGCAGCGAGACGTTAGACGTTAGTGCGCCTGGGCATTTGTGTTGCCTCTGAATTCCATAGGAGGGAAGCAGACAACAGGCACAGTCTGGCTCTATTTTAGGAAGGGGCTTGTCAAAGACGAGCACAGCGGGAGTCTCTTCTGACCCTCTGGAAAACTAGGAGTTCAGATGGGACCACACGGGCACGAGCAGAAACGTGCACACACACACACACACACACACACACACACACACACACACACACACAAACAGGGTCTAGACACAGAGACACAGCTGGGAAACTGTGGGACCGAGGATTTTGGATTTGATTCATGATACATAGGAAGTGCTACTATATTTAGTTGTACTCAGAGAGCCAAAAACATTTCACCACTTTTATTTCTCCCACGCTGCTGTCCAATCCAGCCATTTCCTTCAGTGATGTCATTGGGAGATGAATTCAGACAAGAGAGAATGGCTGATTGCTTTTCTGTCAGCCTTTTACTGTATTTTAATATTATTATTATTATTATTATTATTATTATTACAAGGTGTTGAATTACCAACAGCAGACCAGGAGGAGGCTTCAGTGATCTTACGTCTAGATTGATGCAGTCGTGCACCAGCTGCATGACAGGAATCCCTCAACTCCCCAGCTGACTAACTGCAAAGTGTGTTGTCTTAACCTGTTGTAACCCGCATCGGGGATTACTGCGCATACAACAATATCATGTGATTCCTGTAGAAAAATTTCTCTTTTTCTCTTTTACCGGGAGGTCACAGGACGGGGTCAGCTGCAGGACAGCGCCGCTTGGAGCCGGTAAGGATTCAGCGTGTTGCTCAAGGACATTTCGGCAGGGAGGATGCTCGCCGACATTGAAGGCTTGAACCCGCCCTGCTGCCATACTGCTGCCACACAGCCCCCCGTGTGACAGCTCTATCGCACGCCTAGACAGCACATGGCATTATTACGCTATAGGGATCAGCCTGGCAGGAAGCTCAGTCGACAACATAACCCGCTTGTGATTGGACAGATCTCTCGTCCTCTTTGTCACACTCTTTGGCAGACGCAGCAGCGACTGAACGCATGATAACACAATATATGCTCTGATTGAAATGCCAACCTTAACTAATCTGAAGAGGCAGTTACGAGTTATGGTTCATTAAAGCTTCTTCTGTTTCTTTTCACAACTCATGATGGGTATGAAACAGTGTGCAAACGCTCCTATGTAAGAAGTAATCTCACACACATTCAAGCTAACGGTTGATAGCTTGAATGTTTTCCTTACAGGACTGTGTTTATCTATATTTATCTCATCTGGACGCCTGCTCCCTTGCTTAGCCCACCTTCCATCTATCAATAATTCAGTGTGTGACTAAACAAGGGCTTCGCCTGCTTTGCTTAATCATACGCCTTAAAGGACAAATTAGAACACGGTGTTTGTTGATATGTGATGGCTGAGAGGATCCCGCCCGTTTTTCCCCCTGGAAGAGTTTTCCGACTTGCTTTGCAGAGATGCTTCATAGAGCCCGGGGGAGTCTCGGTCTCTGTCTGATCGCCGGTATCAGAATATCTGAACAAAGTGTGATTAAGCCACTTAGAAAGCATTCGATCAAGCCAGAGCATTTCCCCGTTGCTCCTCCTGACAGCCCTCTATGAGCAACACTCACTCTCCTGCTGCTTATCAACACCGAGGCATGCCAAGAGCCTTCCTCCCGATCCAGACTGTCTGTTTGTTTGCATGCGTGCATACACCCGCATGCACGTTTCAGCGTTCGCCAACGTGGGCGTGCATCTCTGGAAGTCGCTCTCCATCGCGAGCGTGCATTAGTCCCCGTGTTTGTGTGTATCTGAGTGTGTGTCTCTACAGGTCAGTGTGTGTGTGTGTGTGTGTGTGTGTGTTACTAACTGTTGGAGGGCTAGGTCTCCTTCAGCACCATGGAGGCCACGGGGAAGATTGATGACTCACGGGATCTCAGGAGACAGAGCGGACGCCACAGATCTGTGAGGAGACACGGACAATGGCAAAGGCTACAGATGGCACTGTTCTGAAAAGACGCCCGACAGGGGGAGAAACCTCCCACAGGGCGATGTATGGATGTCACTGCGAGACGCTAATTCGGTTGACATTGGCACGTCCCTTCTGGGAGTCATGTCAGAGCAAAAGAAAGACATCTAATCTTAAAGGTACGGTACTTTACT
The DNA here is from genome assembly GCA_034670385.1 of Hoplostethus mediterraneus. Classification (NCBI taxonomy): domain Eukaryota; kingdom Metazoa; phylum Chordata; class Actinopteri; order Trachichthyiformes; family Trachichthyidae; genus Hoplostethus; species Hoplostethus mediterraneus. The sequence goes on from JAXDDW010000060.1 coordinate 60,121, forward strand.
GTACTTACACCTTAACAAACTCCTCTGAAAAGATATTCCTCACATGTAGCTTTATACTGCGCTGGGGTCAACGGCGGGGCTGAGAGCAGATGTGTTTTGTTCCTGGCCTTCAAAAGAACATCAGGGCTCCACGGGAGTAGACACACAATCATCTCAATGCATAAAACACTGGATTGCTGCGTCACAGGGGTTGAGAACTGTTTTCCTAGGATGACCCCCTGGGACATAAAAATATCTGCAGGAGGTGAGAGGGAGAGAGAGAAGGGAGAGAAAGGGAGGGTGTATGTGTGTTTTCAAGCCACTGAGCATTGGAACAAATGAAAGAGATTGAATAATATCCTGGAGTGTGTTGTTTTCATTTCTGTGGTGACTTCTCCCCCTTGCTGTTGTCAGTGCCCTAGATCTTCAAAAAAACAAAACACAGGCAGGACCCCAGAGGACCCTTTCTGTCTTATAACCGCGAACGCCAAAGTGAGGCTTTTAGGTGCTGTCTTTGTGTTTAAATGGGTCATGTTGCTTTTCCCGACCCGACTGAGAGAAACAGTATCTGGGCCATAGACGTCAGTGAGAAACACTGATCCGAGCTCTCTCACATCCCTAGATGACCGGTTGAAAGACGCCAAATCAAAACATTAGACGATCAAGACAGAAACAGCTGAGGTGTGTGTGTGTGTGTGTGTTGGCCCAGAAGATGAGGCCTGCACGTGTGCGCGTGTGCGTGTGTGTTAAGATCGCATTTCCTCAGTACGGAGTCTGTCAACTTATTATCTCAGACTGGCCCCCCACACAAGTTTTCGCAGCGTGGTTTCACATTCTCGTAGACAGAACAGCTCACCTCTTGAATTAACCACAGCAAAGTGATGAAGACTCACCGTGTCAATGGATTGTGCACAGCTCCTTCTTTCAAGCAGCAACAGATAAGAGAGGTGTAGGTGGGTGAGACAGGGGAGTCAGAAAGAGGAAGGGGCGGGGGTACTCCTACAGTGGAGATGGAGGAGAGAGCGAAACACACCTGTTCCACAGCTTTGAAGACGAGATGAAAGCTTCTCCCGTAATTACAGCACTTGCAGAAAAAAAAACCCTCAACACAACAAAATGCTTTACTCCTGTGGCCTGCGAGGTACGCGGAGTGACAAGCCACTCTCACCCATTTCCTTTTTTTTCGTCACATTTCACATTAGCGCTGCCGCTGTGGAAGAGTGACGCTCACATTTGTGTGTGTTTTCCTCTTGTCCGATGAAGCGTGCATCTCAGCTTTGCTCCTGAGGTGCAGTTAGATGGTGAAATGCTCCTCTGAATCTCTCACCGGTAAGCAGGGTGGGACGGGAGAGGGACAGCGAGAAAACCCAACCTGGCATTTTTTTTTTTTTTTTACTTTGACTGCTTTGTTTTGTTATTCAGCAATAAAACATCATGTGATGAAACAGATTGAATGGGTAGACCACGTTTTGGTGGAAAGTCAGTCTGCAGCATTCAGTTGCATTAATACTCATTCTGAGAGTATAGGACCGAAAGCACGGGGTTATCTATTCTGCACCGATGCACGTGCTCGCTTAGCAGGCAATACTGATCTCCAGAAGTCTCCTCGCGCCACTTACCATTGACACAATGGAACCACGCACGATAGTCTCATCTTTTATTTACTAGAACACTCATGATGAATTCAACAGACGTTATATAAAAGTGATAAGTGATGATAAGTGTCCTGCGCTGTCTTTTTCATCCTGGCGAAGGGGCGGATTAATATGCAATGACAAATCTGTGTAGTAGTCTAATTGTATTAGGATTATAAAGCCTTGCTGTAATTAGTGAGGGCAGCATGGTGGCTTGCTGGTGAAGCAGCAACACGGTCCTGGGTTTGATTCATGTGGGGTTTCCTCTCACAGTCCAAAGACAAGTCAGGTATGTTGGAGAGTCTAAATTGCCCAAAGGAGTGAATATGAGTGACTGTTTATCTGTGATAGATAAACCCCCCCTTCCTTAACCCAGGCATGAATGAAAATGTAATTAGTGAGCAGTAATATATGGGAAGCTGCTACATCTAGTGGATTTGCGACAGTACTGCAAGACGTGTAGGTCATGAATAATGCTTGTTTTGACACAGTGATCACTTCTCTCTGTAAAACAAATCAAAAAGAAATGGAACATCTGTCAGATTTCTTAGCAAGCTAGAAAAGATAAGTCAAAATTCTGTACTTCCACAGTGTAAAATAGTTCAAACGAATGGAAAGTGCAGACCGTTAAACCACTTTTGAGCCAGAAGATCCCCCAGCTCTTTTGGAAGCTAGATTTAAGTTGATCAGTTCCTGCCATCAAGTGACTATGGAAAGAATTGCCTGAGAAACTTAGCTTAAGTCAGTGTCACCTTTTAAATCACCTCTTAAAATTAACATCATTAAACCTAAACATCATTTTAGGTAATCTTTCATAAAACTGTTCTGTGTTGTTTTTCACATTTTTACTTTTATTTAATCTGTCCTTCCTTTTTTTAAAGAATTGTTCATCTTTTAAGGAATTGATTTATATGTTTATTTATATAATAATAATAATATTATTTTTAAATTCAACCTAGAGTGGAGCTGGCTAAGCTTGTGAGAATGTGATTGCTTTCCCCACCAAGTCAGTTTTCACATCTAAAAGGCTGAAACTGGAGGCCGGCGTTCTTGGCAATCTGAGCCATCGAAAGACCTCACTATCAGCTTAATGCCGGGTTTAATTTCAAAATGGGGGCGAGCAAATGGACTGTGAAATATGTGCAAATGGTAACAAGGCTCTTCCAAGTTTTGAGAAATAGCTCATATAATGTCCCGTTCCGTTATCATTGAGTACACACGTATAATTTCACACAGTTTTGGAGTCCGAATTTGAGGACAAGCACAATTAAGCCAGGGACAGCCTGGCATTATGCTACGTTACACAGTTCAAAGAGAGTGAAAGAGTTCATTTCAAGTCTACAGTTTAAGGATATACAGCTCAAATCAAACGACTCAATCTCCACCTCTGTGATATCCAAGAGCAATATGGAAGCACATGTTTGCAATTAAGTCAACGTGAGATGTGTTATTTGCAGAAAATATCCTTTTTTCTTGTGAACATAATTTGACGTCTTTAGGGTAAATTTGGCAAGATAAATATCCGTTTAAAAGCACAACACCTCTTCACTTGGCCACCCAGTTGATCCCCCATACACAGAACCGAACTCTTTCCCATTTATACCACTATAAAATGCAGACAGGCATAAAGTATGATCCCATGCTTTCAAACATTCTTCAGTGTAAAGCTGTAAAGCAGATTAGGAAGGTAAATAGCTCAGTGGTTTGACTAATATGTTACGTGTAATACATCGTTTGATAGGTTTCTCCTGGGACCACCAGTATGGAAGCAGAAACCACAGCTTGCATTCAAAGTTTCTGTGATTTATGAATGTAAGCAAGTTAACATACTAGATTTCGAAAGGATACCAAGGCACTTTGACTTCAACACCGTGATGAAGCCCTGCGTAACATGTTGCCTCAATAAATGGCCATTTTATCTGCACAAACAAACAGGGATGCACTCCCTCAACATTTAATAAGATATAATAAGATATTAAGCGTTAGAGTTGCCACATTGTTACTGTTAGTTGTTCACTATTATCATGTGGCTCAATAACCAGCTTAGATAGTGAACGAGATAAGAATAGATAAAGAATCTGACTCAAAAGGTTCTAAATTCAAAAGAATCAAAAGAGAACAAAACACAGAGTTAACCACAAACTTTAATTTCAGGTAAAAATGAAAGAAATATTTACTTTTCAAAAATGTAAATGTTTCATATAATATATAGATCTATAGGCTAACACGTCGCATTTCAAAATAATGTGAATGTACAAAATATTAGGGCCACCTTCCTACTGTTGAGTTGCACCCCATTCTGCACGATGCATGTTCATGATGGTCCAGAGGACTGAAACCCTCTTTATTGTCTCCTCACCTTCATCTCCATCTCCCTTTGTGACTGAAGTGGATTTAATAGGTGAAATCAATAAGGAATCACAGCTTTCACCTGGTCAGCCTGTTTCATGGAAAGAGCAGGCCGTCCTATATGTTTGGTCCACTCAGTGTATGCTTCTTTTTAGAATAGCTTTCATACTCCACCATGTATTTTACCAGTCCAAAATTCATCATTTGACATTGTCCAATAGTAGCTTGTATTGTTCTTAGCAGACTATTACCTCACACTACAAATCCCTGCTGATTGAAGGCTCAAAAATGAATACTCCTCATATTGGAATCCTATGGGGAAAGCATCCAGGGAGTACATGAAGAGCATAAACAATTCATAATCTGGTGTTCATGACAATAATCAGACACATATAGGGCCCGGTCAATATTCCATTATTTCCATTATTAGTACCCCTCAGTGCTGAGCCTGCTTTGGCAAACAGCAACAGAGACCTGTGGGACGACTGTATCACCGTCCGTCCACGGAGCTTTGCAGCTACTGTGCATCACGCACAAAGTAAAGGGACATTTACACATTTTCCTGATAAATCAAGACCAATGAAGATCACGGAGACTCAACCCCACTTTAGATCCTTTCCAGACAAGCATTCATCAGGTCCGTCATAAGGTGCATTATTTTATGACATTGCTAACGTCCTCCTATTTACACACACATACTCCACCCACCGATGCACTGGACCCCTGTCTGTATATGCTAGCTCCTTTCAGGAGAGGTGGAACAGGCTGTAGCCGACTGGTGAGGTGTACATGGCCAGATGTGCAGCAGGGAGAATGGGGCTGCGGCCGTATGGGTAGCCCTGTCCGTAGAGTGCTGATGACCCAGCCTGCAGGTTAACACTGAGAGGGAATGGTAAGGATGAGAAGCCTGGGTGGAACACAGCTTTAGCTCCTACACCTGCAGCCATTTTGAGTTTCTCCACCTCCGCCTCCTGAAGCCTCTTGGCTTTGGCTCGTCGGTTCTGGAACCAGATCTTCACCTGGGTCTCGGACAGCGACAGCGAGGAGGAGAACTCGGCCCGCTCGGCGATGGACAGGTACTGCTTCTGGCGAAACTTCCTCTCCAGGGCCAGGAGCTGAGAGGTGGTGAAGGGAGTGCGGGGCTTCCGGTTGGTCTTGTGTTTCCTCAGGGACGACACCGATGGACTGAGCTGCCCTTAGAGACGAGAGGAGAGATGAAATGTTACATGAGGTTTTTGTGCTGGCACAGAATTGGAAACACAGTGAAGTGGATCAGAAATATACATGGCAGGATACAAGTGTCTGTTTAAATAGAATAGGACAAATTATCAGAGGGGGAAAATGGGACAAGGAAAGTCAAGCTACATAACCCCTATATTTTTCATGGCACTATACACCCCTGATGACTTACGGGGAGGTGTGGACAACTTGACACGGGACATCCAAGACTCGCAGTCCCCCGACGGCTCTGCTTTGACAGGTACAAAGTGCTGTGAAAACTCATCCGCCCCGGGCGCCTGTTTATTGTTGATAGAGTAATTCCCCTTTGCGGTGGCGCGTACTGCTCCGTCCGGCCCCGCGCGTGGCCTCCTGTCCGACATGAGCGCGTCCACGCTGAAAGGCAGGCGAGACACCTGCACCGCGCGCTCCTTCAGCTGCGGCCGCGGCTGTACATCCTCGTCTGTTGACAACTCATCTCTCCAGCCTGCAGGGGAAGTCATGCTTTGTCTCCGGGATCAAAATCTAAAGCGAATCCGGGAAAACACATAACATTTGTCACGGAGTGCAAACACGCGGCGACCGCACCGAGAGAACTTCGGAGAAATAACTTGTCACAAAAGTTGCCAAACTTTGTGATGACAAAAGTTTGGGAGGTACTCGGACTTTCAGCCAATGGTGGGCCTTGACTCCGCGCATGGGAGACGACTTGTGATTGGACGGTGTGTTTGGGGCGCCCGGGATGGGGTCCCGAGAGGCCACGCCCCCACCTAAACAGCAGGTCAGGTAAACATTTTACAATTTACCAGTAATTACCCAAGAAGCGCAGGACGAAGGTTGGTTCTTGAAAATCTCTTCTAACTTTTTTACCACCGTCATTTACTGACAGTAATACATTATATTTTATTCACTCTTCAAAGTGAAACCAAAGGAAATGAGTCCTCCTTGATTGGCCGCTTTATTTATCTGCTTTAATCGATAGGAGATTTCGAAGTCACAGATGAGACTAAAGCTCAGTAACTGCTTTTTTGCCCAAGAAAAATGCAGCACATTTTTGTCAAAGTGCAAATCTAGTTATTTCACCGATGCATGTGTCCGCTAAACGATATTTCATCATGCAATTAGCCTGATGGATTGCGCATCACCTGAATCAGTACAGCACTAGGATGAAAAGCATCTCCGTGTGACGTCTGAAGAGCTGTCTCTCCGCTGGGTTACACACCGTCAGAAGCAACAGTAAATACAAGCTGACGGTGCTCCTAACTCATGCCCTAACTCGTAGGACCTGACACACCACTTGTGGGAGTAATCACAATGGTAATCAATAAGAATTATGGTGCTTTCAAAGTTCAGACCTTTCCATACAGTAACCATGCACTCAAATGTGAGAGGCAGTTGGAGATGGATTATGGTTTTGGGCAGGCTTTAAAATGACTGTCATTACATTGTTATTATTAACACCTTGTAATTAGGTCTGTGGAATCCGGTTCCTTTAAGCAGGATTTAACGGTAATGATGGAAAATTGCTACCTTCCTGAGGTGTGTGGCGCCCGCTGCGATTAGTCCCAGTCTCTGCTCTCTCAGTGGAGACGGAGGCGTCTTGTGCCTGTTTGAAGCTCATACCTGTAGGGCTCCACAGTATTAGGAAACATCATGAGGAGTACTGCGGGGGCTGTAATCATCCTAAACACTGGCTCTAACGACTCATTGACAAGGTAAGGTAAGGCAACGCAAAGTCCTGACATCCAGCAAAAGTGTGCATGGATCCCACGTCAAAACGAACGTGTAAAGGAATGAACAGTTTATGGTTTAGTGGCATTTTGGCTGAAGTTCATTCAGTTAAAACAATTTTATTACTGCATGCCCTGTCATAGTCGTCTCCTAGTCTCTTCCTACACTCTCTCTCTCTCTCTCTCTCTCTCTCTCTGTCGCACATACACACATACATCCAAAGGCCACATGTGAAGTGGCTGGAGTGTGCTGGCCAGTGATCAGCCCCCAGAGAGAGACAGTGTTCTCTGTAATCAGCAGGATTACAGCGGTGTCAGGCCCTTCAACATCATTAGGCCGTGAAGCAAAGCATGAGCTCACTCTCTGTATAAACACAATGCAAATCAATTAAGGGGCCTCTACCATGTCAACGTGCTCCCCGCTGATTTTGACTGCATGTGTGTGTGTGTGTGTGTGTGTGTGTGTATGTGTGAGAAAAGAATGCAGGGGATCAAGAATCAGTGGAAACATATTTACCCCCAGGCTAATAACAGTCATTTAATTTCCCTACCAAAGAAGCCAATTAGCCAGAAAAGTAGTTCAGGGGAAATATATTACAGTAAGGCGGTTGAAGGTGAATGGTAGTGGTGGTAGGAGTGGAAAACATTGATAAGCATGTCATCGTGTTCCATCACATTGTTGAAAATGAGAAACAACAAGATTTATTTTACAATTAGCCATAATGCATGACGTTTTGTTCAGAACAATAACTGATGTTATCATTTTATTGCCTGATATTATCATTTTACTGCAGATAAGGAACGCAAATCCAAAATAGGGGCAGGAAACACATTATGATACACTATATTACAGGAACAAATAATGCAAAACATTAACAATCACAACAATGTCATACGGTGCCACGTGTCTGGTGATCCGATTCACTCATCAGTCCAGAGAATATAGAGATGCTTACTGAAACCTACTTATTCCACATCAAGGATAACAAACGCTCACAAGCTCGTTTAAAAAAAGGTTTCATCAAAGAACATCATCATAGAACAGGAACGTTGACGTGTCTGAGCGTAATTACCAATCTATGGTTTAGTAAATAGGTCTACACAACAGAACGGCGAACCACTTCAGTTCATGTCCCAGATGTAGCCTAATTTTCAAAGTCATTTAAGGGCGATCTAGCAGTAGGCAAGAATGCAGTGCCCCCTATAATCTGCCACCACTGTAATCTGTCTGTCTGGTCTCTCCTCCAGTCATTAGGCCCAATTAGCCCCGGCCCTCTGCTGTCAACCGGTCTCGGGGCTGGGAGTGTTCCTGCTGGGATGGGCATGGGGTCTGTCTGTCTGCAGCGGTCGGGGTAGACGGAGACAAAGCTGCTGACAGCACTGGTGCACCCTGACCGTCCAACCAAAGGTTACAGTGTCAGGGTCTCAGTGTGGGGTGGGGCAGCAGCAGACAGTGCAGAGCGGTGAGTGAAGGTCCTCGGCCCCTGCACACCAATTAGCACTGCTCTCTCTCTCTCTCTCTCTCTCTCTCTCTCTCTCCCACCTCGCTGCATCCGCATTAGTTCTGCTGGCAACAGAGAAGGGCACGCAACAACACACATATGCACACGCACAGTACACACACACACCTTTACGTGTACAGTTTGCTGTTGTAAAATGGTTGTTATTGTCAAGAGCACAACATCGGTATTAAAAAGTGGCATTTTTTCAATCACAGATGTTTGAAAATGAAACTCAGGGAGAAAACTATCTATCAGGCCTCTCTATTACCTTTTTGGTACATTCAATTATGATTTACTGGTTTATATATGGAAGGCAAATGTCCATGTTATGACACTGCACATAAAGGAAGTCAGGTTCAGGTTTACCCTTAGTCATGGTGTTGTCAAAGCTGTGTTAAGCGTACTAACTCCTGCTACGCACAACAAACCCACAGGCTTTTTTTTGGGGTTTTTTTTCACTGTAGCCATAACGGGTCAATCAAGACAGCAGATGCAATATTTCATCTGGAGACAGTCAAAACAAACCAAACGTAAAAAAAGGCACAACTTCGGACGACTTCAAGATAACCGATGCTTAATGCAGTTATAAGTATAGGCTCGTAATGGATTAGAGCTAAAAGTAAAGTGATTCTTTTTTAAAAAATTTGAGTCCTTTCCCAAATCCAAAGCCCTCTGGAGAGGAGAGCCTTCCGGTTCATTCGGGGTGTATCGTGGCCCGCCTGCCTCCAGATGAATTCTCTGTTATAAAGTTGACATCCACCACTCCCAAAACACAATTTTACTTGGCTAGACCGCAGCGCACTTTCTTTAATAACACTACTGCTGCACATATCAATGTGCATGAGTGTGCCTCTGTACTCTGAACGATGTGCCCAACATCATCACAGTCAACAGCATTAGAGAAAATGACCGCCATTCCTCACGCCCCCCTGAGGGTGATTTAAATTGAAGTTTAATCAGTGTCCCAAATTTGAAGTTTTTCAGGGGGTCCGCGCTGGGAAGTGATTGGGTTTTTTTTTTTTGCACATATCATTTTCCGGAGTTTGCCGTACTGACCCAAATGGAAATAGAGGAGGCTAGTCGTGTCACAGTCGAGCATAGTCAATAAAACGAGACCGACATTCAAACGAAGGACTTTAAAATATGAGAAGGTAAATGAGAAAACTGCTAAGCACATCAAGCAGCTTCATTATGTTGTTTGGGTAATTCAGAGTATAATGGTTGCACAAATAAATGCTTTCAATGCAACTGGAGAGGACAAAAGGGGGAAGCCAGCTTTAATTTGAGAGGGTAATTATCTCACGGGATGCTGGAGGTGGTTGGATGTGTTTTCTCTTTATTGGGTCTCCAGGCCCTTCAGTCGGTGCATTCATTGCTTCATGGTTAGTTGATGGATCTTTCAGCTGCTCTGTCTTATTCTCATGCTGTTATTTGCAGCACAAAGTCAATTCATAATGTAAAAAAACAAACAAATCCCTTGATTGATGAAAGCATTGCAGTTAAATCCCCATCTCACCGCACCAAATTGCAGTTTTGTAAATGTGCAATGTGCATGTGATCTCTCTGGGTCTGGTAGCATTTCTGTTTTTCTTTTTTTTTTTTACTTGCCCCACCTTTACTAAGTAGAGCAACCCCAAACACTCTTTCGCTACTGAGCTCCTCTGAACTGGGAATTGTTATAATTGAAAATTTTGCAGTTGATTGCGATGGCAGGGTTGTGATGTATATTTGAACCTACAAGGAAGTACAGCACCATTATGTCATTAAACTTTCTTTCTATTCCATATTTGACAGTGCAGCCATTGATATAGGCTAGTCTATGGGCTAACTCTTATCTGACTTAAAGACTATTGTTAGCACTGTGAGTGTGCTGAAATGTGTACTACTTATATCATCGGAAAGTAAACCACAGCCTTCGTGCCTCAAAACATCCTCCTCAGGCTTGCTTTTGTCTAAAGAGCTGCTCTTCTACACTCTGTCTCTCTCAACCACGTAGATGCAAACACAAGCACCATCTGCAACGAGTGAGAGTGGCGCCTTCCGCGTGGTTATGCCGGCTGCTCCGGGCATGAGTGATTACACTGTTGTGTTGTTGGATCCAGGTGATCCAGAGGTAAAACACCCTCCTGCACTCTCCTGTCACGAGGCCTGCAGAGAGGACTTCTACAAAGCATGTGAGCATTCAGAGTTCCTTCACATTAAAATGTCAGTCCAATAATGACTAGAATTACACTCGTAAAGGAATCTGCATTGGTGCAGATGAGAAGAGCGTTGTTTATCATTGATTTACTGGATGTGACTGGTTCCTTGGCACCAAGATTTCGACCCATTTTCCTGATTTAGAACCTCACATTAACAGAATATAAACTCAGCATGGGTGCACTTCCTATGGCTTGTCCTGTCTCATCTAAACAAATTGTAAAAAGTTAAACAAGGCTAAATATAAAAGAAAAAAATATAAATCTAACTTTATTTTTATAGCAAGGATGAATATAGAGAAGAATTTCCCAAAAATGTAACCCTAACTACATATCATCTCAAGCTCAACTAAAGTATAGGTGAGTTACAATGAAGAATGGGCCCATCTGTTCTCCCAGATTAGAAGTGTATAATAAAAAATGCAATACCTAACTACCATAATCATGTCACTCTTCATGCTACACACACACACACACACACACACACAAAAGCACCAAATCCAGTGTATACATAGAGAATGAATGACAGAAACCTGGATCTCTTTTTGACCAGTCATTAAGTGATCTGAAGAAGTGAATGCTGCAAATGAGGAACATTGTCCTGCACAATCGGTTGGTGTCCTTTTGTTTCTCTGCACATGACACCGTTGTAAAAGGAGACTAGATTAGTCTATACACACACAACAAGCAGGCTTGAAAAAGAAGTGCTGCCTGTAGGGTCAATTAGGGCCAATGAAGGTGTATAAAAACATTTGTTTCCCTGCAAGTTTCAACACCCTGAACTCTGCCTGGCAATAAAAATAATTACAGGCTCGTCTGGAGTTGGCATCTATATCAAACATACGAAGCACTATTACCACACTGTGGTTTAAAAGTCTCACGGTGCTCATCTTGTCTCTTCTTCACATCTCCTTCTAATTTGCTGAGGGCAGAAATGAAGTTATTATAAATAAATAAAGATGCTATCTCTTTTAATGATCTCCATGAAAATGTAAGTATTGAGCTAGTTGTGTGTGTGTGTGTGTGTGTGTGACATGATGTGAACAAGGCTTAACATGCAAATAGGCAAACAGAGAGATTAAATGGAATGCCACTGTTACTGTTACCTCCAGACACCTACAGTGTCATGGGGAAGTAGCTTGGCTAGCCTTTTCTTTTGTTTAAAAATGAGTTCCTAATTCAATGAAACGTCTGTGATGGGAGGTCCTTACTTGACATACCCACACTCACACACCCGCATTGTTTACGATTTTTCTTCGTTCTTGATTTGAAATGCGCTTAAAAAAAAAGGTAATTTAACACACGATAACCCCGTATCATCAACAACTCTGTATGCCTTTGGGACACTTTATCCACACTGCAAAGCTCTGCAAAAGTGAATTAACCAGTTCACCCAACCTCATCTGTTTCTGCATGTTACGGTCTAAAGGAAGCACATTACACAACGCAGTATACAGCCTATATAGGTTTTGAGTTCAGCATTTTATTGCTCTTTTAGATTTCACTCTTCGGGGTTCTTTCTGTGGTCTCCACTTTTCGCTGACTACATTATTTTCAGAACAAGCCCTGTACAACAAAACCAACTTGTTTCAAAAGTGTTGCCATGCACAACATCCTGGGGCCTCTCTCCATGTAAACAATGCAGCAAACCGCAGGTCAACAGGCTTGGCAGTGTGGTCGGGAGGTAGAGCTGCCACAGTCTGCCAGTCTCCTTTGCAGACCGCAACTCTGATTAAAAGGCCTGTTTAGCTGCTAATCACCACCTCAAGAGCAATTTATACACAATGCTGTAAAAACACTGTCAATAAACCGCCTGTTTACTGGTTCAGAACCACTAGGCCTATATGGATATCAGACTACGAATCCAGGGAAATGATGTTTCACCACTTCTTTTAATAGTACATGTTACTTCAGTGTTTTATTGTTACTCACTAGTTGAGTAACAGCAATTTGTTCAAAAAACAATAGGCTAAATACAATATATTGTATTTCTATATTTATATAATATATAGTATTTAGCCCGTGTTAGTAATTAAGGCAGTTTTCAATTTTCTATATCATCACAAAAGCTGAATTTGCCATGGTGTGAATATGATGATATGACCCGTAGTGCTGCTGCTGATGATTTACTGATGTTGTTGTTACATAAGTGGAACTTGGAATGTGACCAGATATTGTTAAAAAAAACTGTGCAGGTTTTGTTGCGCACGGACATTTAGCCAAGCAATTAGTTTGAGAGAGCACCTTGTCATCAAACTTGTTTTAAATGACAGGCTACATGTACAGGTGAAGCATGTTTGATTATAGGTACGCCGTGGGTTGGGTGAGGTGGGTTACAGGTAATGAGGAAAATAATCACATGAACAAAGGTATGCCAAGACAAGACATCACTGGTTTTAATGTTGTAATAGTAGCAGCTATTTATCTGAGACAATGAACATTCATAGGCTATAGCAAATGTCTTTTTGAAAAGGTTTGTTGAAAATTCTTACTGTTCTCGTGTATAGGGGTCCCGTCTAGCTCCCTTTAAGACTGCAACACTTCTCTGAACATTTAGACAGAACTCTGATTAGACAACAGCTCTGTTGTGTTCGGTGAAACACAGGGCATGAAAGGGTAAAACAACCGGCCTCTAAACACAGAGGCAATGAGGCCCATCAATCAAAACATTAAGAAACTGCAGAACAATTAACAAACTAAATTGTCCATGGGTTAACAGCAATTATTTTACAGTTAGAATAACCATAGCCATATGTTGTTCTTAAGTTCCTTTACTAATACAAATAAGTAAACTTCAAAACTTTGGTGAGTTTTCCACTAAAAACTATTGAGGTCACTATTAAAAACATATGATACATTAATAGATCTCTGATCACTTTGTGTTGACCTATTCTGTCTTCTAAATTGAAAATGCTGTAACTGACTGAATAATAAAGTTGTTTTTTTTAAATGTATTGATTTTATACTATGCTATGAAACCCTAATCAGCAGCTGACAAACTAGCAGCTTTTATAAGCCTATGTGCTGCCAAGTTAAGTTTGCTATCAAGCCAGTCTGCTGTTTATTTAGCCCGTAGGAAATATGTTCTCAATCATAGAAAGCATGTGTAAACATAACATCCACAAAACACAACTTTGATTATGATTTTTACTGTTTATTTCTAGTAAATCTATTGAATATAGAAATTCATAAAATACGCCCTCAATTTGAAATTGAATATGCATATTTAAATAGTGCTATTTTTACATTTTGCTGTGGTAAATACAAAGTACCTAAAGAGTAATGAGCTACCATACCAAGAAGATAGTAACTGAAATCAAAATGGTCGCAGTACAAACATTTTATTTGAGTTTTGTGATGTTGAGATAAAACTGACTCTTGAAATCTCTAAGAGAAGGGAGATTGCACAGTGGGTCTAAAAAGTCTGATAACAGGGGAAGTGGCGCCCTCTGGTGGACACTTGTGAGAGGTTTGGCCAAGTACAAGATCTACTGATACTGTCTCCAGCAAACATGACTGAAAACCTTCCCATCATGAAACTTACTTTTAAAGCCCAGACTAACTCAGAACAAAGATTTGAATAGGAACTCAGTTTTTAATAACATAACATTGCCTCTCTAACATTGGGTAGAAATATTATTAAATATTGAACATATTTTTGATAAACATGTATTTATACATGGAGTGTTTTTTGGTGCCACAGTAGATAAAGTACAAACAAAATGCCAACTCATCCCAAATACTAATGTTGGCCCCCACAGTTGCTTAAGGAACAAAATTCACCCATAACGTGGGAGTTTTCTGCACAGAAGCATACACGAGGATGTGTTATAGCTATGCAACCTGTCTTGGTTGTGTGCAGTGGGCCAGTGTGGTCAGTCAGTCAGCGAAGCCACAGTTGGCCTGGCTGAGGGAGGCCAGTCGCTGTCGGATACCCCGGTTCTCCTCCAGCATCTTGGAGATGGTCCTGAGAACAGCAAGCTGGGACTGGCCAGGACAGGAGAGACAGTGAGACGGTAGATGGTAAGAATTTGAAAGGGTTTCCCTTATGCCTGACATTATGTCATGTTTGGATAAGTGTCTCTAGACAACTGCCACCATCATCAGAAAAACATAGTTGCCAACAAGCATTGTCACTGTCACTACTAAGTTACGTTGCTGCTTGTATTTGAGTTGTATTAGAAAATGAAAATGTTCAATATGAAAACCAATTTCATATCCAATAATCCACAATCGTGTGCAATAATGACCTATTAAATAAATAATTAAATAATGGCAATTAACATGCTTGAATTGAATTGGGTGTCGTCTCCGATGTGTTGTATTTAAAAAAACATGACTTAAAGGTGGCTTTCATTAAAGAATATTTAAATATTAAAATATAATTGTTGAATAAACTTAGATCGAGACAGAAGTCCTTTTAAATCAATCATGAATTACATGAGCACATTTATTAGCACACAGAAGACAATACAATACAATACAATACTGAGCGCTCAGGAGAGATACGCACACATGGGTAAAGCATACGGATCTCTGCTCTAGGAGCATCAGGGAAAAGTTTATATAGTTAAAGGAAACAATAAAGGGGATGAATATGCAAAAGCGCTATCTACTAGGGGAAGGACTAAAAGCATTGATGCAACTAGTGAGGTCACAAGGCTAGACGAAGCATATATCTGGGTACACTTTAGGCACAGCCTGTCCTCCCAACTACGATATGCGACTTATTGACAAGACATGCACCCAGACACCTCGGCGCCTCACCCTGTGTGACTCAACATGCTAAGGCCTAAGAAAGAGCAGCATCTAAAGAAATATAGGGGATAACAAATATAGGGGATAACAGTAAACAAATCAAGATACCTAAGGTAACATACGTAAATTCTTCCACAGTAATATTGATATTGATTGATATATATTGATTATATATTTAAATATGAATATTTCAATAAATATTTACTAATACACATGAGGTGAACAATTCCTTTATGTGCCATAATCCAGCAGCCCAAATCACATGTTAAAAGAGTGATGTACTAAGCTACAAATAGAGGAACTGTCTAAGCATGCGGACGTGACTTATAAAAAACTATTCACGACAACAAATATGTTCAGTTTACAGATAAAGATAGCATTGATGACACATTCGACTAAATTTGTTCGGCATCAGTTTCTTTCCCAGTGGCTTCGGCGGCCTGCCCACCTACAGCATATGTGGTATTAACCCAACAGTATGTGTGGGGAATCCCCCAACAAGCATATAATCTAGCTTTGACCTCTCTTATCTAAAATGAGATCACCATGTGAAATTACTGGCGTCTTTGATAACTGAACTTTGTTAAACGGTAAGTTTGACTGTTGCTATTCTAGTGGCTGACATGGTGCGAATACCACTGAAACTATGATACATAGTTGGCCGTCATCTCAGGGGTTCACATGCTGAGATGTGAGAGCGAGAGATAGTGATACTTCCTGTTACTGTCAAATATATGTTACTTCTTTTCATGCTTCCTCAAAGTGACACCACAAAATGACCCAGTTACCATCACACAACTGTTGTAGTGGACTGGTATCATTCACAAACATTTCCTTTGCTGTGGGTCAGTTGTAGTTGTAGTTGATTGCATAAATGATAACAATGATCAAACTCATCTTGGCAGTAAGATATTTTATATATCGCAAAAATGAAAGTGCAGGGACGTTCTACAGTAGA
Source organism: Hoplostethus mediterraneus (assembly GCA_034670385.1). Taxonomy (NCBI): domain Eukaryota; kingdom Metazoa; phylum Chordata; class Actinopteri; order Trachichthyiformes; family Trachichthyidae; genus Hoplostethus; species Hoplostethus mediterraneus. The sequence continues at coordinate 76,447 of JAXDDW010000060.1, forward strand.
AACTAGCGACATCTGTTGTCTTAAGGATGTTAAAGTATTTATGGGACTGGAGGTTTGAACCATCGTGCAGCATATTTGCATTGAATAGTAACAAGCTTTTCAGAGATGAAAGTAACTTGTATGGTGACTTCATGAAATAAAATACATTCATTGGCTTTTAGAATATGACCCACTACTCAGCAGAGGCAGTTTCCACTGCCTTAGCACAATCTATGTTAACAAAAATAAAGGAAACACATCTATTTACCTAATTTTTCTCCACTGTAGCTGCGCTGGAAATATCTCACTTATGCCGTCTATGCTTGGGCAGTTATTCGTGGGAATAAGAAAGATACATAACAAAATGGACGTAGGAATGTAAAGTACATTGCCAAAAAGAAGATATTTAAAAATCAAATCAAAAACAAAAAGCTGACACATTAATTTCTATGTGTGCGCTCAATTGTTGCTGCTAGAAACGTTAGCACTTGATTATGTTGCCAGGTGTGTTTTCTTTGGGACAGACTCATTTTACATCCTGACAAAATGTCTAACCTATGCCTGGACATGAAGGATATGCAGGGTCCTCACCTACCCACTGAGTAAGATTTTAAGGAAATGATAAAAGGATAATGAATCTAATTTTGTTTTGCCTCTCTACACTTTCCCAATTCATCCACTGACCCTGCTTGCCTGAATGACAGTCTTGGCACGCTTTACTGCTTCCTCCTGCCAATTACTTGCTCCACAACCATCTTTCCTAGCCCTGACAAAGTTTCCCTACTCCATAAACCCTGCTCTCTGCCTAGCCTTCAGCCTCCCTGCTGCTTCTCCCCACCTACCAACCACTTTGATGCCCTAATAATTACCTCCATTACCACAGTAACAGCTAGAGGGGAAAGTTTGCACCGTAACACATAATACTTAGTTGCATACTGATGATGCCCTTTTTGGTACTGATATTTTTTTAATGGGAATAATGACATTTTCCTACATTATTGATTGACATATGGTATTTGACAACTTGAAATAATTGAAAATGTTTTTGACAGGCGGGTCATGGATAGCTCATTCATGTAGAGTTCATTGTAGATTGAATGTATTTGCTAGAATTTGTATAACACAATGACACTTCTCCACTGTGGCATTAATCAGCCCCCATATAAGGTGTACCTTTTCCTTCTCATTTGCTGCTTTGTCGAGGCTAGGTCTCTGGGAGAAAGTGAAAAGATCTCCACTCACATAGTCAGAATCAACGCTAGCACCTGAAAACACAGAAAGTGGATGTGAATGTGACGCTTATAGGCCTACGATTTGTATAGATAGCCTACTAGTCACAAGCTGATAGCTAGCCAACAATGCGCTAGCTTACTGGTTTGGTCAGCTTGTGACAAAGCAGACCGTGTTTGATGACATTTCAAAGTCTAGCTAGCTCTGCTGCACTCGCACAGAAAGTCCCCAACCCTTTCCCACTATGTTAAGGATACCCAAATACGCATTACACACCACAGACACCAGGTTTTTGTCGTTAGTTAGCATAGCCCTGCGTAACTATAACTGCACGTGCTCTGTAGGTGAACAACAGTGGAGCAGGAAACCTATCATTAAAATGGTATATTCTCTCGTCATGGTTAACTTGTGTGCGTGAAATTCCTCATTTTGCTGGGGACCCTATGGATGTGCCATTAGCACCACTGCACTAGCCCCAGCTAAACCTAACATTGCATCTTTAGCTAACAACAGCAACATTACACTGCGTCTCCTCTCCTTGGTTGACAGCTGTCTTGTTAATTTTCGCTGCAAGCTGTGGCTTCGCTCTCCTCAGTGTTTTGTTGTCCTCTTCCACTGACAACGTACGGCTGCCAGACTTTGTCAAATTGAACTTTTTTTTTAGCCGACCCTTTTCACGTTTCCCCCGCTTGTTCCCCCTTTTGACATTTTCTCCCCTAGTAAGATTACAGGTTGAGGGCAGCCGTATCAGATACTCGTTAGGTTGTGGTCCATCCGTGTGACTGGAGCCTGGTGGTGGTGAGGCAAACTCGGGCACATAAACAGTCTTCAATTTAACGTTTGACATCCTTTTCCCTCTGCTGTCGACTTTCCCCTCAAATGCCATTTAAAGTTGTATAAATATACGTTTTGTCCGGACGGCTGAGACTTCTTCTCGTACAGTGTGTTTACTGAGGGTGTAAAAAGAAATCGAAATGTCCTCAAGTGTTTAGCGCCCTATCCCCATTCCTCTGAAGCGATTGAAAATAATTCTCAATACAGCCACCAGGTGGCAGTGACGACTGCAAAAACCTTGCAATTGCTGTATATGCGGTCCATGGGGGCCCCAGTAAAATGAGGAATAGCTGAATTTTACTATTTTTAAATACACTTACATTCAACAACTACCAACAAATACCTTGTGTAATTTGGCCAATAAAGTACAATTACATTTAAACCTGGGAAGTTACAGCTGGAAGATTCCCAAGCACTCATCTAATGACAAGACAATGAGCACAATGAGAGAATGCGTAATACATATTTTGATCAGGTTTCACTGTACCTAATGTTATCTCCCCTTATACAATTATTCAATGATTAGGTTCCTCAGGGCAAAACCGTATCTTATGGGTGCCTACTGCATATCTATTTGGGAGTCCTTGACATGAAAGAGTTTGGGGATGCCTGCTCTATCAATTTCCTTCAATAACCGCTTCAGTAGAATTTCAATGATTGTCATTCTGTTATGGGCATTTGTATTTTTACATAATAATGATGCATTCAATGATAATTGGGGGGATAAATCCCTCAATTCATTACCAATGACTCAGCTGTGGTCTACGTGTGTTTACCTTTCACTTTTCAGACAAAAAGGGTACACAGCTTTTATCGGTTCCATAATTTGAACTTCTGGGGGGGAAAAAAGGTTTGTTGAGACAAAATATGTGAGGTTTAGGTTGAGCTAAGTAGCCCTCTTTAAGGCTTGAAATAAGCTGGGCCTATAAATACCTCTGACCTGATTCAACCCAACCAGCCAGATGTGCCAGAAAACTGCCATTGCACAATAATGGCAACACTGACAATATTAACCATTACTCCCAAATAGATATGCAGAAGGCACCCATAAGATACGGGTTTGTCCTCATCTGAGAATAACTGCCTTACTTCTTGTAGAACAACATCAGGCTAATAATTCTTCCTCACAGTTGTTTTATTCGTTCAACATCTCACATTACAAATACTTCAAATGTATGCATACAGTTATAAATAGTTGGCTGCAAATGAATATATGACATTAGATCTTGTTTGACTTCAATACTACAAACCAACTATAAAAACTGACGTCTGTATTGTAGCGTAACTTAATCAGGAGGAAAATATAAAAATTGGAACTTATAAATGTGAATTGACTTAATAAAAATCAAAATGATAGCAGGTAAAAAAAAAAAAAGTTAATAAATACAACCTTCCCAGCATACAATTAAAAACTATTGAAATTTTGCAATCAAGTAATACTAACAGACATATCAATATTATTTTCATCTGAAAATGTGGAGCACAATACAGCAATTAGAAAAACTAGACACATCAACGAGAACACATCACCCCAAAAATATAACAAAAATCTGATCCAAATGATAGTTATACATTTCAATTGAAAATATAGCAAATGCTAAATACATTATCAACCTAGTATTTACAATGTTTTCAATCACAGTAGCATGGTAGTAGCAAAATAAGTAAATAAGCACAAAACTAATGTTTAAAAATAAATTCAGGTATAAATTAGATTTTTTTTTTCTTGCAGACACCAGCATGAACTATAGGAAACAAATAATGTGTAAATGATTGCATGATTTATATGGATTAAATGATTTACACTGTGGAGACTTGTTTCTGGAAAGAATAAGTATTGCACATAATGGCTCAAAGTTAACTTGCAACATTAATCACATTCAGGTTATGTCCCAAAGCATGCCACATCACAAAGGGGGTCAAGTGATCAAGTCTCCTCACCTATGTCCTACTGAGTGTCCTCTACATTACAAAACGCATCCAAGTGTTGTCACTGTGTAGTCTGCATAAACAGCATGTTTATGTAAGGAACGCAGACAATTTCATGAGAGGCTACAAGAGAGGTGATCTCAATGAGATAAGGAAAATAAAGTCAAAGGGAAAAAGGAGATCTAGTGCATCACATTAGGTCCTGCATTAACACTAGCCATGTTATTTTTGTATTATATCATGCATGCCAAGAATAACTAGAAATTACAGGCAGTCCCAGAAAGAGGATCTAAATATTTAAACAGCTGTCATTCATTCTGGTGATACAAGGGAAGATTTCACATCGACCAAAGCCAAAACATTTACCCTAATGATATTCTTATTGACTACAACTAGAAGCAGAATATCAGAATATATTTAGACTATCAAAATCAGTTTAGAAAGGTCTTGTCATGCCTTAGGATCCTGTAATTATATTTATTAGGACAGAGAAGAATCTGTATATACCTGGCTAATGCTAGCCTTATGTTTTTCTACAGAATCACACCAATGCACCAGACAATTTTGAGATTTACCAGCACTTAAATATATAAAAGCTAAATTGAAAATTATATTAATATCATTCATTTTTCTTTTTAAATTAAGTTTACCATAAATGCAGATCTCTTAGTAACAAAGGTACAAAATTATTTTTCACCAAGTGAAAAAAATGAGGTATTGCAAAAGGAGTTCTCCCATCTGTGAAAAATGTGCCTAAAATGACTATTGAAAAAAATATTTAGAAAAGTAGTGCATAATAAATGTATATATGTTCATGACAAAATAATCAGCTATAAAACACTGTACAAAAATCAGCAGGCCATGTATAAAATAATATCTTTATCTCTGTGACAGCAAATTCTTCAAAGAGTGTCCAGCTACTACCGTATCCAACCACAACACTTGTGATAGAAGCTCCAGTCATGGTAGAGCGTGCAGTGGTACACCATGAGGACAGCTCAGGGAGACTGGACTGTGCATTCCCATTAGTTTGTACTACATTAGCATGTTAGCTTCCAGTGCTAATATCCCTGACAATATAAAGTGAGCAAATACTACTGCCAATACCTGAGCCCTGAGGGCTATGCCTTATTCGTCTGAAACCCACAATCTGAAACTCAAGACAACTCTAGCCTTCCTCCGCCATATGACAAGAGGCCATACCCTTCTCCTGACATCCCTCAGATCAGCATCTGCTTTTGAAGACTTGTTTTAGGCCAATCTTTGGTTTGCCCTTTCTGGTTACAAAGTGTCGATTTTTTTTTAACCAAGACCTAAAAACTCATGCCAGCAATCTAAAAAGACGTGCCAGACTGAGGGGAGATTTTGTTTTGTGGTGTGGCTAGATGCTATACACTGAGCTGCTTGAAAAATTAAATCATCTAACCATCTGAAATAGTGTTCCTCCTCTGTTCAATCCAACCAGCTGCACTCAACCTTTGGTAAGTGGTACAGTTATTCTCTAATCCTGCATGCAAAAAGTAAGAAAATGCACCCTTCTTAAACGCAACTCCCATAGTTAGTATACTGATTCAGGTACGACAAACCTCACTTAAATTTTATGTTACTCTTGACAACAAATGTAAGCAGCTTTGCCAGCTAACGCAAGAAAAGAAAGTACAGTCAAGTCAGAGAACATCTAATTCCAAATCTAATGCATCCATATGCTCATGCACACTTAAACTTAAAATTCAAAAACATAAATGGGATTTCACTTTTTTCTCTCAGCATTTACTTTTTTTAGAAGGCCCAATTAAAAAAATTAAAAAAATAAATTAAAGGTTGCTTCTTCTTTTTTCTTTTTTTTAAACTTAAAGGAACCAGCAAAAAGAAAAGTGCATTTATTTTTTATATCGTAACCCACAGCCCTTCCCTAACTACCCCTTTCTCTCAATCCCTCCCACTTTCCCTCCCTTCCCCCCCTCTCTCTTCAGTTCCAGCGGAAGGAGATGTGTCGTGGTCGGTCCCCTCCCTCCTTCACCAGCGGCTTGTGGAACTCTCGGCCAGCCCGGGAGTGGATGGCCGCCCAGCAGTACTCACAGTAGTACTGCAGACAGGTCACGTTGGCGCAGAAGAAAGGGGCAAACTTTCCTCCGCAGCGGGTGCCCTGGCACTCATCACACAGCTGGTCGTCCAGGACATATGGCTTCACTTCCACCTGGGAAGGAGGGATGAAATGAGGAAGGATGATAGAAATAAGTGGGATAAAACAGAAGTATGGAAAGAGGCCAGATGCATAAGGCAGAGAGCAGAAATCATCCAGTCAACTTTTAATGCACAGCAGGAAATAACATAGTATCTTATGAACATCTATGCATTGTTTTTCAGACCTGAAAATACTGACGGATCAGCCGAGATCAGATCGACTCACCCGTTTATCAATCTCCCCATGCTGCAGTTGAACAAATCGGGCACTAATGGCTGCAATGTAGCTTTGCTGATTGGAGAAGGCTACTCGCCCCGCCCCTTTTGGATACTTCAGTTCAGGGTCTGTGTCGATCCCAGCATAACACACGCCCCCATACAGACGGTCCATGATCATGGCAAGCTCCACTGGAATGACAATACACAGGAGTGACGTTAACAGATACGTGCAACCATCAAAAAAAAGGTCAGAGTTTCAGAATTGCAAGATGGCTGGCGCTAGAGAGAACCACACAAGTGTACCTGCACGGAGGGGACGTGGGACACCCCCTACAAAGATGGTCTTCCTTGGGTCAAGAGGCTGAGAGCCGTCCATCACGAAGTCGCTGTCATTTAGGTTCCAGGGCCGGATCTGGACCTACAAAAACAAACAAAAACAAAAAAAATCATTAATTTCCTCTCACTGAGTCACTCTTCCTTTGTGAGCATATTTTATAGTGTAAACATGAAAGCAGCTTGCTGCTAATGTGATAGGGATTAACACTTTTCTTTGTTCAATTTGGCTGCTATCACATGATGTAGTCAGTGTTGGCTGGGGCTTTCCACTGGAAGCCCCTAGAACGGGTGTGCCAACTGGTAAGACGTCATCGCCTATTTTTGACGCCTTTTTGTGAAGAGGGCAGATATAAACATCCACCAGGCTTAAACAGCATAAATATAGCCACGGGTTTTTGTTTGCCATTATTCTGTCCAGTTGTGGGATTATAATTCTTACTGATTTGAACATTCCTGTCATTTTCAGACTTGCCTGGATCAGACAGGTAACAAGCATATACGTTTGCAGCCACATAGAATGACACACTCACAGGCTTGTCTTTGATGGTGGGGCTGGAAACACATAGGTAAAGTTTGCCGTCCTCCTCAATGCAAGCGTCAATCAGAGCCTGAACAGAGCTCTCGTCTTGGAACAGTAAGAAAGCATACCCTAGAGAGGAAGGACATCGAGTAAGACATGCGTGCGCAATAAACCACTACTCAAAACCAAAAATGTTGTGGAGTCACTGTGCTGAGACAAAAACATTCATTACACTGGTGCAACTCACCTTTTGGTGGGAAATAGGACTTGCTCTCTGCCTTGTGAGGCCAGTCCACGAACAGGTGACCAAATCGACGGAAACTGGCGGTGATTTCATCTGGGAGAGGCAACCCAGTTAGCAGATGGAAAGAATCAAGGTTAGTGGTGCTATAATAGCATTGAGTAACTGCTACAGTGCCACCACCAAAATGAAAAAACCTTACACAGACTGAGTTGGTGTACAATGGAATCGGGAACTTCACTATTGTTGTATACATTATTACGACATTTGTGAGACCACCAAAGTGTAAATGAGATATCATTACAAATCAGTCTATACACTATTTTATATAACAAAAAAATATAGTTTCAATTTGGCTTTCTATATAAAACTGAGGCTAGTGTTTATGGTGTTTATACCTTCGTCTATGTCTGGGGGCAGCCCTCCAACAAACACCTTGCGAGAATATCGCTCCACGCGTTCCCCATTGAGGTGGGGGAAACAGTGGGCGGAGCCAAGGCCAGCCAGCCCCTGGTCACCTGACTCCTCTTCTCCAAAGGAGCGCTCATCCTCCATGGGGAACAGGGAGGAGTGGCCTGTGGAGGGGGGGGGGGGACTTGATACTAAAATGATCTGGATTACACATATTGGCTCACCACTACTAAGGGTGAACCAGGGTAATACCTGCTGGTTTGAAAAGGTTTTTAATATTACAAGGAAAGAATTTCTTAATGTAAAATAAAATACACAATATAAAACTACATACAGAAGCAGCAATGATTTCATTTTGATAAACACAATAAAACAATTTTCTTGATTAACACCACTAGCTCTCAGCAGGCTACCACGGCAAGTCCAGCAGACAAAGGGCTCAAACCCAGACAAGATTTCAAGGCAGAATTAGCGTCGACTCTGAAGAGTCAGCAGACAAACAACACAGGCCAAAACTACAGAGTCATCATGTGAAGCGTCATGGCTGCTTTGTAAATAGCATTACACAAAACAAGACAAACAGTCACAAGCGTTACCTCGTCTTCTGCCATAACTTCTGGCTGCATGTAAAACGACACAAAACAACTTTTGAAAAACAGGTTTTTAAAAAGAAAAAGAAAAAAAAAAAAGTCATTATGAATAAACATTGCTTCAGCCTCACAAATGTGCAAGTCATTTACATACCATTCATAGGTAGAGGCCCGTCTCCACCCTGGTGAGAGAAGCCGTAGCGCCCTACATGACACAAGACAAGAAATACAACATTGGGTTTGTAGCACTAGCACCCACCTGCCCTGAAGGATCAATAGCTCACTAACCCGGATTGGATTGAGGTAACTCGCTCTGTTCTGTCTGTACGGAAAAGTGTGCAGAGTTATAGGATATAGGCAAAAAAATGAATTAGCACATGAACTCTAAATTCATGTAGTAATTCTGACATGCAGCCTAAACAAGAGACCGTAATGTTAGTGCCATGTGATTAATGTGATATACCAGAACACCGTGGGAATAAGTCTATGGCTATGTTTTATCCTTGCCAAATGTGATTTTATACACATCAGTTGGTTTTTGATGAATAAGGAAAATGGTAAATTAAATAATGGGAAAACACCTTGAAGACGAATGGCAGCAGACTGTATACATGATCAGAGGAGAGAAGCTGCAAAAATGAGGGTGCATGCATCAACTGGCCCAAATAAGCATTTGAGAAAAAAAAAAAAAAAAAAAATAATAATAATAATCTTTCAGTAGAGCAGGGTGCTTCCCTGTGATAACAAAATGTTTATTTTTACGATGTCATGTAACAAACCTGAATTGAAATGTTCAATTCATGACATAATCAGTTGCGCTGAGATCAAAGTGCCCCTACAGGGAAAACACTGCAGGTGTGCATCTGTTGCAACGCAGGTTGAACCAGAAATGTGCTGCGTACTCCCAACACAGTCTCTGCAACTGAACTAAGGATTCATTCCCCATCAATGCAAAAGGAAGATTTCTACACGATATCCTAGATGGACTTCACAATAAAGTACTAACATTCTGAGGTAATTTCTCATTTCTACTGGTTTTACTTGCTGTCAAATGCATGCAACAAACACCTGCATTCATCTACAGGCAGCTGTGGGGGGGAAAAAATCCCTTCATTGTTATTGTTAGTGTGGGAACCAACCTTTCAAGGAATCCTGCTCAGCCCTCATAATGTCAATCAGGGAGTTCTCCAGAGAATGCATACTGAAGCCATCAAAGGACCGTGTTCTCTCCTGCTGAAAAGGAGGAAGACAACAATTAGCCTCTACTGTTCCCACTAGGTATGTCACCATCTAAAGCAGCCCGAGCTGACATAGTTTGTTGTGATGCTAATAGCTGATAAAAAAAAACTAAAAAAACAACCTGTGGTCCTTCCTCAGAGAGAACACCCCATAGAGGCAGTCAGTGGAAATCAGTGTAAACAGAAAATGTTGCCCAGAATAGTTTCGCTCAAATCGCCTACACATCGCCACAATCAAAATCACAACTCGACTGTTTCTGGTTGTATCGTGTAAGAATAGATGCTGTTCGTGAGGCTCAGAAATGTGTTTCAAATGAACACAAATCTTGATTTAATTGCATGAGAAGGAAAAGATCGCCGACCAATCCAAAGCTAAGGAAAGCTGTGATGACTACGAAATAACGAGTGAGGAGGTGCCTCGCTGTGTAATGTGTGCATCTAAATGGGTTGAAAGCAAGCAAAACTGCAGCAGAACACAAGACATCGCAAAGCAGGACAAGAGGAAGGCCATGTGATCAGAAGATGGCTCTTCCTTGCCCCCAAATGATCTAGATAAAGACCTCACACAATGAGTTTCTATTTGTCTGTTTAGTTGGCTTAGCTGTCACGTATTTTATCAGATGATCTACTTACTGCGCCCTGTTTTGCTCAATGGCTTATTTGTTAAATTTGCTACAGATGAGCATGTTTAATAGGATAAAGATTGTTTACTACCGGGGAATACGCAAGGCTGACTTAAAATGAGTGGTGGTGTAGGACTATAGCCTAAGCTGTTTCCAAGTAAATGTCAACTAAATTGTACTTTAGTTCCTCTGGGCATCCCGCCTACCTGTTCCCTCTTTCCACGGTAAGTCCCTAAACAGCCGCCTGAGTATTATCAATGTGACACGCTCACCTGAAAAGGGTAGACACTGTCGCTGCGGCTCATATTGTCCTCCATCCAGCCCTTGTGATTGAAGCCAGAGTTGTTTCGGGGATACTTCTGAGAGGGGACCTGAAGGACGGTTGGATAAGTTTCATACAGTTTCTCCTAGACTGAATATACTGTGTTCTATAACATCATTACTGAACGCTCGGATCTACTAGACCTTTATTGGTGTTTTAGTAACGCATCTACCTGGTTGTTGGGGAAGGACTTCTTCAGTGGGGAGATGGAGTTAAGGGCTGCTATCCCTCCATTAAGCCCCCTGCGGTACTCCCGAACTCCCTGTGTGCCTCCCCACCCGCCGTAGCCCCCGCCAGGGCTCCAGGAAGTGGATGTGGGGGTGGAGGGGCTCTGGTAGCTTCCCCAAGGTGAAGGGGGTTTGCTCTGAGCGGGAGCCAGGTGGGGCATCTGGGGGAAGGCTCCGGTGCGATGGGGGTGCGGCGGGAAAGAGGGCTGGGGCGGGTGAGGGCTCGCCGGGGAGCGTCGGTGCTGCTGCGGGACCCCCTGACTGTGGGGGTGGTAGTGTTGGGGGTGAGGCGGGGGAGGAGCGGGGATGGTGTTGGGAGACCGGTCCGATCTGAGGGGAGAAACTGCCCCCCGCCCCGAAGCCAGGCCCGGCGTGGTGGGAGAAGTTCTGGAACAGCAAGGGGGGTCCGTTGGCGTTGGAGCCAGCGGGGCCGAAGAACCCGCCGACGTCCTCCCCGACCACCGGAGACGGGTTGGAGGGGACAGCGGGGGACCAGTTGTTGAAGCTGGTCAGTGAGGAGGAAGAGGAAGTGGACTGTGCACAGCTCGTACCCATTCCCAGGCTGTCCTGGTAGTCGAACCCACCGAGCACCGGGGACTCCATCCTCAGCTTCTCCTTCCCACCGCCGCTCTCTAAGGAGCCCTTGTCCAATGAGCCGTCTTCAGGAAGAACTCCCTCAAGCTCCCCGAGGCCCCCGCCGGGCTCCTGCTGACCCGGGGAGAGCGCCTGAGGCTGAGTCTGGACCTGAGACTTCTCCTGCATGTCCTGGAGGTCCAAGGCCTTGGACTTCTCTGACTCGAGAATCTCATCTTGCATGTTACCGTGTTGGGCTACGGCGGGGAACAGCCAAGCACTGCCCCCATTGGTGGAGCAGGTGTTGTTTACGAAGGAGGGGGGGCTGGGGGGGTTGGAGGGGTGGTGGGGGGGCTGGGGTTGGAGGTGAGGAGGGATCCTTACAGGGAAAGCAGATTTGTTACCACTGCTGTTCTTCACCAGGACTCCAAACCCGTAGTCCCCCATTTAGGAAACCCAGTAAATCCTTACTTAACTTTTTGTCTTTCACTGTCTTCTTTATCCTGAAATGTGGTTGAAGGGGAGAAGGGAGGGGGAGGAAGGGGTAACAAAAAGCAAAAAAGGGCTGTTACAATTTGATTTCACCTCAAAAAAACAAGCCTCACTAAACGCAGTAACTTTGCTGGGGCTGCACCCTGCCTGGTCTTGTGATGTAATCAATGAGATTAAATCATTGACTCGCTTAGCAATGGGAGGCCTGGATGAAATATTACACTCGCATTGCAAGTAACCACGGAAAACACCCAACCGAACCAGCGTAGGCTGACTGCAAAGGCAGCTAACAGTCTAAGCTAGTGGAGCTGACGTCTCCAAAGGTCGTTTTGCAGCTAGCAGCAAGCTAACAGCTGCTCCGCCACCTTCCATGTGCCCTACTAATCATACAGACTGCAATGATCAAATTTGAAGTTCGTGTACGCATTACATTGCATCTGTAGAAGCTCGAGCGCGGTGGAGGGCTAAAGCGAGGACACCTACCGAGTAATCTTCCCTTTTTCAGCAATGACCTCCTCATACGCGATCATTTAAATAGACGAAAATGTTGATGACGTCTCTTGTCTGCTCTGAATCTAGGGTAGTTCCCTTTACCAAGCCGCTAGGCTAGGATAATAGCCGATAAGCTACCACAGTACATACGTTGTAGGAGATTTGCAAACGAACTAGGAAGCAATAGACATAAATTACAACGTTGCTCACAATTTCAGCAGTGTACACGACAACGTTGTCAGCGGCAGGACGGCGGAATTTTCCAGGACATAAGTTGGAAATGGTGTATGGCTCTTTAAACGACCTCGTCTGTTTCGTGTCCTGTATGTTCAATGTCACACAGCCTACCAATCCTTGTCATCATTTTTAGCTCTCGAAATACGCATTTCATCTGACGTTCTCACACATCGACATTTATGTGTATTTGGTAATATATCGTGCATAGCTACCTTCACTTTGGTGACATGACCTTATCGCTTTGATGTTGCCATATTTTAGCGTTTTTCCTTTTTCTGCATTTCCTAGGCAGCCGGTGTAAATGGTCTCCTCTTCTAGATGACAGCTGGGCCAGTCGGGAGACACTTCCGTCTCCAAGCCCCGCCCCCTACATCAGCCACCAGCCACTCTCTGTCAGGGTTTCCCTCCGAAGCTCCGCCCATTTGAACAGATCAATGCCATTTAATTGGATATTTGTTAAGAGACCACACCTATAACACTCATTTTCAATGAATGGCACATGTACCGAAGATGTTCTCCTCCCAAATAAGGACGCCTTGAGATTCATGGGAGGAGTTGTTGTTTTTTTTGGTAAGGAATATACAGTAATGAGCCAACGCAATTTCTATCTAATCCCAAGATTGAAAGGTTATCTGTCCATTACGTAAAACAATGAAGGTTTATATTTTTCAAAAGTGGGACCAATTTGTAAGAGGCATAATGTACTGCAAATGTGATAGAGTTAAAAGCCAAGGACATTTGGATCCAATGTAGATTAGCTAATTTGACAACGACCCACCCTACCCCTCAGCAGTTGTTAGAAACTCGTGTGTGTCATAAGACAGACCTTAAGAAACAATACCTTCTACCAACAAAGGACATAGACAGACAGACAGCCAGACAGACAGACAGACAGACAGTTAGATAGATAGATAGATAGATAGATAGATAGATAGACAGATAGACACTAGACAGATAGATAGATAGATAGACACTAGACAGATAGATAGACAGATAGATAGATAGATAGATAGATAGACAGAAAGAGAGAGACGCCCCTTTGTTGAACAGCTATAAACTGAGCCCAGCAAAGTACTGCATAGCAATCTCATTAAAATAAGCTGCTGCTATTTTCAGCTCGTAATCGAGCTTGAGAGCTTGATTAATTTTGCTCTGGTCAAATCTGAGCCGTACTCTATCTCACAATCCCCCCGATCCCCACCACCACCCACCACTATAATGCCTCCTCACCCCTGTATTTGTCTATCACACACACCACCCACAAAACACACACACACACACACACACACACACACACACACACACATACACAAAACACACACACACACACATGCAATGTTTACTTTTAGCTAAATGCATTTTTCTACCAATACTTTTATGCTATATGGCTATGCTGTAATCGCGGCTACTATAAACTATCAATCACACCTTTATTGAAGGTATGGTATTGACGTGCCATTGTTACTCATTGTGTCATTCTTGTTGAGGCTGAATCATAATAGCAGTAATGATCTCCCACTCAGCAGAGAGCCCTTCCAGCATCAGTTGGAGAGAATTATTCGCTGCTAACGTCCTTAGTTGATCTCTGCCCTGCTTGTCAATACAATACTGTTCCAGTACCCCAAGGCAGACCCCACCTTTTACTTGTTTCTGCAGCATGCAACACCCCACCCTAATCCCCTGTGCTTGCAGGGCCTGTTGGAGCGGTTTAACCACACAGCCAAAAGCCAAAAGCGTCCCTCTTTTGCATAACATGCTACCGATTCAGGTGTCACTATCAGCACATGCTATGGAGGTCATATATTTTCAGGCCAGACATACCATTTGAACTACAAGCTACTCCCCCAACCTGGTGGAACAAGGAATTGAAGTTGAAGTTATACAGCAGATTTTACAGCATTTTACAGCAGATTTCTACTTCTGTTTTGGGTTTGATGAGAGCCCCCCCCCCCCCCCCCCCCCCCTCTCTCTCTCTCTCTCTCTCTCTCTGTCCTCTGTCATATATCCTCAGTTTGGCCAGTGCACAAGATGTGGGGGAGGTTAATTTGGCTGGCATCACACACTCTATGGCTCTCTGTTGCCATATAGCCATGTGAATCTGCACTCTGTCCGGGTGTATGCATTTGTGTGCTTTCATGTGTATGCATATGTGCAATGTGCATGCTTGTGTGTGTGGGTGTGCATGTTGGGGTCCACCATGTTATGTGTGCTACTGACTGCTGAGTACAGTGGATCTGGTCTGGTATATTCCTTTTTAGCCTGCGAGTAACCTGAGCACAGTGAGTTGTGTCAGCATTTTTCCTCCTGAGTGCAACACACTCTGTATTCCCGAGGGAAACTGAGCGGTGCTATAGAGGTTCCACTCTTAGATGTGTAATAATACTCAGATAAACAGGTAGACATAGGATTGTTGAATGTTCAAAATATATGCACTTTTCTTGTGTCCTGAAAACAAACCAGTACGTCTCCACATATTGTCAGACAAGGACTGGACATTCTCTTCCGAGGTCCCACAGAGAGACGGACGAGGGGTGCACCCATTCACCCCTGATGGTTCTTAAATGATTCATCCATGGAACGCAGGCACCCAGTCATTAATTCATTAGTTCACACTGGAGCGCGGGGGAGCCGTTCACAAAGCACCTGGAGCTGACCATCTCAGGTTTCTCCCTTCAGAGACACAAAGTCTCACTGCTGCTCAGCCTCTTCTCAGAATTGATCTCTGCTGCTCCCATATTGATACAGCCTCTGTTGCCATACCAACCTGCTGTATGCAAGCTGGGAGATGTCTGGTTCAGCTCAACACCTCATTGTTTTCATCATCTCATCAGACTTGTTGCATTGCTGAGACCGAGCAACAAGCCGAGTGTGATGCAGCACAATTTCTGTCACACGTTGTCGTCCCGGTGGATGTATCGCGCACCGTTCCCTGGCCTGTCTTATCACAGCTCCAGGACTGTAGTGTGATGCCCCCAGAGTATGGCGGCAACTGTGTCAGTGTGCAGTTGAGTGTTGGCATGTAGCTCACAGCCCTTTATATCTGTGTGCAGTGGAAAATACACACTATAACACTCCCTATCTCTACACTCTAAGGGTTAACTTTGTGAAAGTCATTTTGAATGTAGATATTGAATTGGACACTTCAGGATACAATGATGAGGTTGAAAGATAGATAGATAGACAGACAGACAGACAGACAGACAGACAGACAGACAGACAGGTAGATAGACAGACAGACAGACAGACAGACAGACAGACAGACAGACAGACAGACAGATAGATAGATAGATAGATAGATAGATAGATAGATAGATAGATAGATAGATAGAGGTATTTATTCTCCATAACAACTGCTCTCCTGGGTTCCAGCCCAGGAACAACTTCCACATTTCTGCAGTGACCCCACTTTTATACGTCACGTGTTTCCTGCAACGGGCAGAGAGATGTCCCCACCCAGTGGTCACTTGTTATCACTACACACACAGACTGTCTGTCTTAAACTGCACAGTGTCAGGCTGTGCAAGACGGCTTTCTATTCAGTTTCACAGGCGCTGATATCACACGAGCTGTGTGATGTGTTATGGCATGGCAGATACCCCAGCGTGGTCTGCGTGGGTGTTCAAATTGAGGACCCCATCTCACTCAGACAATACTGTACGTGGGCATTCATTCCTCCCTGTCACACTGTAGGCAAATGGAAAGTTATGAGGAGGGGATGTGTGTTTCAAACTCCCATATTTGGCCAGTGCAAATGGACCTCAGTACATTAAGCTTGACTCTTGAATGACTTAAAGCCCCAAAACAGTTGGAAGTCTACTTTTCAAATCAGAACATTGTCTAAATGTTTAGTGAGGCAATATACACTGTTGGGGCAACTCATAAAAACTGACACCCTCAACCCACCCAAAGCATTGCACACAATCCAGAGCCACTGACGTAAATGTTTAGGCCTTTCAATAGGGTAGATATTTCCAATCCTTGAAACTTTAAACACAGCCTGTATTTCACTGTCAGAAAGGAGGAGGCAAGTCAAACGAGAATGGGGTGTCTTTTAACCTGTGTGTATACCTGAGACGACGAGGCCTTCTCTGCTAACCCGCTGAGAGCTGGTTGAATGTAATGCTACTGAATACTGTCTTTCTTCCTGGTCCATGACATAACATGGTGACTATTCTCAAAGAGGAGGGCAGAACACTGACAAATTAATTGCTAAGTGGGGTATGATCCATAACTCTTTCACTGTCACGCAAGATCACATCTGCAAATGGTGTTCATGCTACTTCATGGCATCAAAAGTAAAACAACTATGACGAAAGACACAAGATGTACAAAATACAGACAAAAATATTTTAATGATAACAAGATACATCTGACTTCATGAGTCAAAATATAATTATAGTACTGTATGCCCGATGTCTTACAGGTGAGTTACAACCTTCCTTGTGCATGACAGAGGAAAAGAAGTAATGTGGTGACAGAACACTAAAAATACAGGAAACGTGGTTAGTTTATTTCCCTCCGAACACAAAAAAAAGTCATTTAAGCCACTATAGTAAGAGCCATATGAAATCTATAGAGAGCTGAACAGATTGTCATTACAGTACATTCTCAGTAAGATTAGCTTATTTCTCAAAAACTGTAGTGGGATGTCATATGAATCCCAAACTTGATAAAAAACAAAGTAAGATTGTATCAGCGGCCAGCAGCATTCAAAAAGCCGCACAGCCTCACTGATGAGTCCAACCCCTTGGAGCTCATAATAGTCATAATAGGACGAAAGCATAGTGAAAACATTACTATACTGTAACTGTATAAGAGAAAACAATGTCAAAACCCCTTAGAGGAGCCACAAAATGTGAACACATCTCCAGTACTTTTACAACATGTGGTGTGATATGCTCTCAAATTGTCTGCTGCAACTAAAGCATGTGACTGGCCTGAAATGGTCAAATGCCTGCCTTTCTGAGCTGAAGGAGGAAGAGAAAAAGAGTTGTAGGAGGAGGAAAGACAGAGTGAATCATCACAAAAAAACAGTGAGCGGAGCGCTCTCCTTCCCTCTAGTCTCCTCTGCCTCCCTCTGTGGCTGGCTCTTGGCTGTGGCCCAGAGGAATTCTCTGGTGGCCTCGGTAAATATAACATTTAGAATAACAGCGCCAGAGCCCCCGTGTGTGGACTTAACCCAGTTCCTGGGTCCTCGCTGCGCTGCCTGCGGCTCTAAGGGGGAGAATAGCAGGCCTTCATGTTCCTCCTGACCTAGGTAAGGGATCGAGAGGAATAAGGGCTAATTTAGAGAGGCCAGAGATCAGGAGGGTCTCTGTCAAGCCTCTTGCCTGGCCACAGGGACACCAGAACAGGGTTACAAGGCTCTTCTAAAGGAGAGTTCAATCTGGTCCTACGGAGCAAGTGGGGAAGCAGGATTCTGTTCCAGTCCAGTAAAAATAGACTGAACTGAAACAATCACGGTGCTGTAGTTGATAAGGTGTGTAAGGAAAGGGCTGGAACCCAGGAGAGCAGGTATGAGGAGGACCGCTCTGGCGATCTGGTCTCACCTCCGAACCCGCAGCAGTCCAACACCGACATCCAACTGACAATCATCCAAAGTGCAAGATCTAAGACTTTTGTGGCTCAACATCAACTTCAAATAGCTCTAAATCAATTGAACGACTGCTTTGAAATCTCCCCACCACACAATATCATCCATTAACGCGAAAATCACAGAGAAGCGGTCACTGTGGACACAAACAAGTTTAGGCACCCTTGATGTGTGTGATTTTACATTTGAAGTAAGATGGAGGATTTCTGAAAGGACTAAACATCAAACTTTGCACTACTATTGTGCATCCTCTCTTTGCTGCAATTCACGGATAGCAGGCGCTTTAAAGGGAAAACCAACTCTGAAACAGAATGTATACTCTTTGTCAGTTCAATAAATATTTGTGAACATGTGACAACTGTTATGTGATTAATCTGCAATGTCATTGGAGTTTCCGAAGCTTCACTGACAACGAATGTGAGACTGACTGATTGTGGTACTTTTTGAGTTTTTACATCCAAACGAGATGTATTTCATAGTAGTACGAACAGTTATGAAAAAAAACATAAACCTTGTCACTGTGTCTGCTAAGTCGGTCTCCCATTCATTGCCACTGGAGTTGCCCCAGAACGCGGTGCTTGACGACATCAGAGATAGTCCTTGCTCTCTTATTCCTAGCTTGGTGAGAGACTTACAAACGCGCACAATTCTGCACTAAACTGTCCAAAGTCATAGTCTTATATAGTATTATATATGCATTCCCCTTTAGAGTGGATTTTCACTTTAAAAGTTTTTTGGCTTCTTGGCCATCATGCACTACAATTCATATGTGCCAGAACTGGACTTGAAACCTGTACAATTTGTCATTTTAATCATCAAGTGTCTATAATTATAATACACATTCCCTTTCACTTTGAAACAACATGTGGTGTATGTTACATATCTACAGACCGATGTGTGATGGGTGCAATACTGTGAAGAAAACAACAGAAAGCACACCATATACTATTTCATATATAGTATATCAGTATTGCATATGGTAACTATATTTATACATGTTTATATAAATATAGATAAGTATATTTCTATGTACATTTTGATATTTCAACATTGCATAAAGAATAAAATAAATAATACAAATATAATCAAATCTTACAATAAGTATGATTTGAGAAATGCTATATTAGAGCCAAAACAGTCCTAACAATTGAAATAATCATGATAATAACAATTATTATTATTCAATAATAAACAAAAAATGTGGCCTACAGTCTGGCATAACAGTACAAGCTACACCACAATTACCCTGCAAGTTTACCATGTGGGACTGCTGGAATGACTGGAGAGGGAGGAATAAGGACAGAAAAGGTGGGGGCTTGTTTCCTTCTGCTCAGTCTGTCCAGGAATTTGTGTATGTGTGTGTGTTTGTGTGTGTGTGTGTGTGTGGGTGAGTTTTGGTGTTTGTGTGCACGTGTGTGTGTGTGTGTGTTATCATGTGAATATATATATATATTTCAATGGTGTTTGGGGTCAGGGGGTTTCGGATAGTCTGCTGTGTTTTCACCTCCGGATGTCGGTGGCCTCGGGGTCTTCCTGCTCGGCCACCACTCCGGCCTCGGGGCTCTGACGGCGGGGTCCCTGACTGCGATTGCGTGGGTGGGCGTTGAAGCCCCCCTTGCTGGGCTTGTCCTTGTCGCCTTGCCGAGGGGGGCGAGGGTGCTCTGGCTCGGGGTGAGGCGGCGCGGGGCGGCGGTGCTCGACGGCGGACCCGGGGGGAGGCGGGGTGAGGGAGGAGCAGAGGCTCAGGCTGTCGCACAGAGCCCCCCAGTTCTGCTCGCACTGTAGCCGGACGCTCCGTGTTAGCGCCTCCTTCACTTCCTCCCCGCAGCTCAGCAGGATGTTCACCAGCTCCACGTACGGGCTGGACAGAGAGAGAGAGAGAGAGAGAGGCGTTCAATTCATATGATGCCAACCGTTGTGATTTAATGTTCAGAAGCACAATATATCAAGGTCTACGAAGTGAGAGGGGAAAAAAAAAACAGGCATGGCACCACTACTGTTGATGGAAGAACAGAGCAAGCTAAAATTGGCAGAGGAGTGCAGGGGAGAACAGTTGGAAGTTGGAAGGGGAAGATTGAAGCTCCAGAAAAACAGAAGAGGCTCCAGTCACAGAGGAGCAGATACGTTCAGAGATGGTGTCCTGAGGGAGAGCAGCCACTCACCCTTTAGGGAACAGGTCTTGGAAATGAATCATCTCCACCATGACGGCGACGTTCTCCTTCGCGGCGGAGCAGAGGTTGTGTTTGATATAGCACTCTCTCTGGAGCTGAAACACCATCTCTTTAATGGACACGCACTTCCTGCTGATACAGCTGAACTTGTGACGCAGACCGTGGGCCATACACTTCAGAGCATCCTTGATGAAGGACTTCCCCTGTGTACGCACACACACGCACACACACACACACACCTGTTATGTGAGCCCCTCAAGACAAATTCCCTTGCAAATGTGTGTTTGATGTGGAAAAAATGAACGCTGCAATCCAGAAACACACTTTGGCTCCACATGTTGCTGATGCTGTTTAACCTGTTACTGCGTTGTTCTGACTTCTCTATACGTAATGGTACTAGGGAGAAGTAATGCACCTGTTTCAGCTGTGGTGCAGATGTTGTATGAGTGTTTAAGTATATGCTTCAAATAGAAGGCGTGGAGATTAGAGTACAGGTGAATAGTGGTGAAACATATTCCATCACTCCAATAAAACCTGCTCAAGTTAACCCCTGGAGGTGCTTGTTCCTAGTATGTGACCCTAACATGTTAAGACTCAGTCAGCGAGGCAGGACCACAGCTTCCTCCTACTCGTATGAAAAAGGAGCTAACTGGGCTCGTGGCCAGCTGGCTACCCCTGGCCCTAACTGGACACCCATCAGTCCAATGAGAGGGAACCGAAACTCCGTGAGAGAGGAAAGGAGATTTTGATGAGTGTATATGTGTGATTACACGTTTAGTAAAAATGGTACCTTTGAGGTATGAAAATGTGCCTTAACGTGCATCTTTGTAGAAAAAAAAACAAATCTATGGCATGATATGACCTTTGTGGAGTACTGCCTCCGGTTGTACCATTTTTCCAAGAATGTAAGCAACATGCATTGACAGACAGACAGACAGACACACATACCAGTTTATTACCTGAGAGTCAAACTTGCCAGCGTTGTGTAGGAAGGTCATGCAGATTTCCTGTAGCCCTCGTATCTCACAGGAGTTATTCTCAAAGCACTCAAACACACCACAGCCAACATCCCCTGCACTCACTAGGCAGTGTTGGATCTCAGCTGGAAAGAGAGCACAGGTTAGAGGAGGAACCTTGTCATCTTTTCACTGAGACAACAACAGACTGCACAGGCGTCCACAGTGGCAGTCTATAATACAACTCAAATGCAAAACTCCACTTCAGCACTGGCTGTTGCACAAATGACAAAGTTGATGTGGCTATTAACTATTTCAACACACAGAGTAGTCTTTCCTGTCTTCATGGCCTAGAGTCTGTTTCAGCTACCCCCAGCTAGAGAGAGAAAAGGGGGATGAGGGGAACTGAACTCTGATTTCCTGAGCTGAGGGTTTCCTGCAGAGGAACACTTGGTGACAGAGATATTACTGTGTCATTCTGCACCAGAATCCATCTGCACTGCCTAGCATTGAGATAGGATGGTGCATTGCAGATACAGCCTTGACTACTTGTGGAGGTGATACAAATGCAGTCATTTTCATTGTCTGTTTACTAAATGTGCATCAACAAGTCTCTCATTCCAGCAGTGCTAGATTGAGGATATAGTCTAGATGTATATTGACAGCAGTGGTTTTAGGGGGCTACATTATTGCAGTCTTGAGAACACCACACAGTAGTAAAGTCTCTCAGGTGCAATTTAAAATAAAGGAACAGGGAGGATGAGAGGTGGATGTGTGGCAGTGGGAACGTATATATAGCTATTGCGAGTCCAGTAGATTGGCACACCACTGGCTGGCCCTCAAGTGCCCTTTGCTTTCTACTGTAGCCATGGAGGACAGGAATAAATCAAATGATAGTGGACAGAAAAGACCAAGAGAAAAGGAAGGTCTCTCCTTCAACCCCAAATTGTAGTCTGACAGTATGTATTATGAGACATGCCATCTGACTACAGGCAGAGAAGCTCTCTCACAGCATATGTCGTGGACTCCATGTGACATCGTTAAGAAACTTTTATTTTTTAAGTTAATATGGCAAATTGCAGATTATGTGGACAGGCATGGGTATGGCATACAACTATCATTAGCCTATGAAAACCTCAAACTGTTGACCGAAGTGTAATATAATTACATGCGTGATTTGACTTGGTGATGATAACTGATGGGCGTGAGAAAAAACTCCTGGGTTGTTTTTTTTCTTTTGCATCGTAATCCAGTGGAAATTGCGCACCAGCCACTTGCGTAAAGAAGTCATGGATCGGACTTGGTCACAGCACATAAGGGATTAACTCTGATTTATTTGAGAAATTATGGTTGTCAACAAAGAGCCTCTGTTGGGGGCAGAAAGGGGGGAGAGCTGGTGAGGGGTTTGTAGGCAATGAGCTGAACTTTAGTGCGCAGGAAAAGTGAGCCGCTGTCGGCAGTGCTTGTGTTGGCATCGCGGGAATGTGCTTGGATCGTACGAGCTTGGCCGCAACGTGCATTGAATTACACAGTGGTGTTACCAGGGACTCTGCTGTGAAACCTGCCTTGGAGTTTGTCCCTATTTTTCGGCGTGAAAACAAGATTATAATTCTCCTCTAATAATGTGACCGTGGGTTCACTTCAGTTTTAGGTGAACTGGTCTGCATGAAGATAAACTATCCCACTGTAGTCCAGAAGTAGCCATCAGGGAATGATAGCCTGAATTGAAGGCAGCAGCCCAGCATACTATTGTGCTTTGTCTTGGGTTTGAAGACTAGACATTGTTGTTTTTTTTGGCATGTAAGCAACAACTCCCCAAGGCTGGGATCAATAAATAAACTCCAACTTGCCAAGGAGTATTGGCAAACTACTACTACAACCACTGCTGCTCTACTATACCTGCCTGAGCACATCAGCTTTCATTTGAGCAGATAGCCTATAAAACAGACACAAAACCCACATTTCCCCCACAAAATCGCTGCAACAGTTTTCTATAACGCACACACGCACGCACAGCACGCACGCACACCTAGATGCGCTGCCGTATACATTACCTATTACCTTGTGCCGTTCTATTAATAGTTTACTAACATATTGAATTTCTGTCTGAGAGTATTTACAAGATATCGACTTTCTGGGTAATCGAAAGGGGTAAATGATGTGTGCTATAAGTCCGGTATCTAAGTTAAAAACAGCGGATTGCTCAAATCGTCCGGACGTGTCCCCTGCATGGTTTAATTTACAGCCACAGAAACACGTGTCCGGACAAACCCCTCAGATGTGTGAGCAGTTGCCCCGACCGAATCCCCTCCACACATTATTATCCAGAAATACCTATTTCTTACCTGTGTTCTGCAGGGAAAGGCGTCCTTTCTGGCTAGCGGGCTTCTCCGGGGGGCTGTCGTGAATATCGATATTATCCGATCCCGCTACTTGCTCCGACACTGACAAAACCAGCAGCGCCACGGCCAGTTTAACCAACATTGTGTCTCCGAAAGTGCGCTTCAATTCACCCAACAAAGATCCGGTTGTGTATCTGAGCGCCTCGCTTCGGGGTTTACCTTGGATCAGTGATCAGTAAAGCTGCGGGTTGGTGTCTTATAGGGTAGCTGCGGGAATGAGTGCGGGAGCTGGGAGGAGGGATGCTGCCTATATTTCTCGGAGCCCCGGGGTGTCAATTTGGATGAAGGAGTTAAGCAGGTGTTGTCGGTCGGGGCTTCACGACCAATCAGAGGCGCAGACATCCACGTCCAAGGTTTTAGGGGAGTGTCCAGTGAAAGTCCCCCTTTTTGCCATAAAACTGGAGCTCTGAAGAAATATTCACGAGTAAGTCTGAGTGTGACAACTCCAGGATGACCAAGCAATGCTTAACAGAGGATTAGAAAGAAGTCAAGCATATGATGATGTCCAAGTATATTAAATAGCCTGTAGGCCTGATAAAGACATTATTGGCCTATAACGTTTTATATGAGCGGCAAACATTGCTAGGTACAGTTACCTGTGCACGCTCTTGCGGTTGCAGTGACAATTCCAATGAAACTCTTTTTCCCTATAAAAATGGAGCTGTAAAGAAATGATCAGGTGGTTATCTAGGCTACAAGTCTGTGTAAGAGGACTCTGGGATGATCAAGCAACGCTTGAGTTGTCAACAAACTACTCAACCTTGTGGCTCTGTTATAACCTACTAAGTCATTATTGCAAGGTTTTAAAACATTAGCTCGTTGCATAGTTGGATGAATGTCAGTTTCCAAGATGCATGTTCTAGTTGCTTGCAGCAGTGGGTTGTTTCTTTTATAGAAAGTGGGTGAAGAGTCACAGAGAAGTCTGCTATGTGTGAAACCCTTACAAAAAAATGACTGGAGTAATCCTATGAAACATTTTAGAAGTTACTCTACAAACATCACAGCAACACTCTAAACTATACGTAATGGTGTATATACATATTATAATGACACCATAGGGGGTAAAAAAAGATCATGTAGCTGTGCGGTAACTGTTACTATTGAGTACTACTGAGTAGACACTGTAAGTCACTGTGGGAATACTACAGGAATATTAGCTTTTTTGTTAGGCAACCGAACATGAGGGGTCTGTCTATTACACAATGAACTGTTTAGTTTCTGACAAGGAGGTTTGGTGACGACTATTATTTTCGTTAGGGAAGGGGTATGTCTATTACACAAATACACAATGAACGTTTTAGTTTCTGACAAGGAGGTTTGGTAACCACTATTACAGGGAATGATCTAAGAATAGAGGACCAACATTGGCAGGGATGCGCATTTGGAGACGCTAGAGGAATCATTTTCAAGAGCAACACTTGAGGATGCCATGTGGAAGGGCTGCGGGCAGACTGAACCCTCAAATGGAACATAGAGTCTTTGCAATCAAAGTGTTTCCAGTGACCTAAAAGGTACCATTTTCAGGTAAAGGCCTCTATAGGTGCCAGTGGTGCAGTGAAAGCCGGTGAGCGTGGTCACAGAGTAGCAGCCTAGCCTATCACCGGGACCGAGGCCAGGGTCAGTAATGGTTTGCAGTGATTGCATCACTCAACATATCCTGTATAGGCCACCGTTTACTGACACGAGGAAACAATTGGTGTGTGCGGACAGACACACACACACACACACACACACACACACACACACACACACACACACACACACACACACACACACACACAGTCAGACTACTGTAAGCGAGTATAATGCAGTGAATGCCACGGTTCCTTTCCCAAAGATCATTGGAACGTATTCTAATCTATTCTATTCTATTATGTTCTATTGATATATCTCATTGTGGCCTACTGAACGTAATAGCACTCTGACTTTGAAATGTGTTTGTCATAAAATAGATCTTCAACTCTTTTCAGAATAAAGTATTTTTTATGGGAAATTTTGGCTCCGTTTGCTGGAAAAGTCTAAAACCCAGGCTTTAGACCATCAATGCAATTAGCCCCCATGCAGCATTTGGCCTCCCGCTCCATCCTAACCAAAATGACGATCACTTATAGCTCTAAATATAGATAATTATCGTTTTGAGATTGGAGTATCTGTCGTTTTAATTGAGGTTTTAGTCAGCGGAATGAATATAGAGAAGTCACCACAGCTGAGAAACGAGAGTTTTTTTGGCGACAAGATGCTGCAGCGCAGACAACCCCAACATTACTATATTCCCATAATATTCCTATAGCGACTTAAAGTGTGCCTGCGGTACTCATGACCCTGTCGTACTTTATGGCATTGTCTCCTATTGTATCCCTATAATCTCCCTGCTTTA
This sequence comes from Hoplostethus mediterraneus, assembly GCA_034670385.1. Classification (NCBI taxonomy): domain Eukaryota; kingdom Metazoa; phylum Chordata; class Actinopteri; order Trachichthyiformes; family Trachichthyidae; genus Hoplostethus; species Hoplostethus mediterraneus. Next base: position 102,623 of record JAXDDW010000060.1, read on the forward strand.
ATATATGATTATGGTCCTAGTTCTTCTTCTGAAGGGAAGACGTTATTCCATTATTTGTGCCACAAATAAGCTATCGTTGTTTGAGGTGGATGTGCATAGAACGGAAATTGCAGTGCAGCAATATTTTCAGTCAGAGTTCATAGGATTTCAGACAGGCTCGCACAAGGGACGGGGGTGGGGAGAGAGTTGCGCGCACCATGGCACACTTTTGGAGATGTGGTCGGTGTGTTTCCAGTTGTGCCTACACCACAAACTGGAATCTCCTATTCAATTCACGTCTGTTAAAAACTACCCACGCTGTGAACACACCCTCGATTTGGCCCAATCAGCGCGCTCCAGTAGACCACAGGCTTGTAATAATGCGCGTCACCGCTGCCTACTGATGCCGCGTTCATGTCATATGGGAATAACCGTCGAGACGACTTCAACCTAATGAGCAATGAATTGGAAGTGTTCACGTTGTCAAAACCCAACGAATATATTTTTTCTGTAGATTTTGGTGCTCCTGATAATTACTCTCAGCCTTTTTACACACGTCTCAGACATGCACTTCAGGGATACATTTGAGTCTATATTTTACAGCAAACCATACAATGTGGTGACACATTTATATAAACGAATATATCCTTCTCTGCACTAAACCCTAGGCTTGTGGCATCAGAATTTAGTTCAGTCAGAGAAATCAGTATGCATCGCCTAAACCCAGAGCTCCAAAGTCGCATTTACCACACCGTACGAATAGTATTTTCAAGTATTTTCCACCTGAAAGCTGAGGTGAACGGATGAAAACCAGGGGTGAAAGGTATTTTCTACGTATGAAAGTCATATCTACCATTTCACTTGAATGCAGCATTAAACGCCAAGGAATTGGCAACCGGGGCGAAGACGGAGCCAGACCCTAGCTTCTCCGACGCCAGACCTCAAAATGACCAAATGAATCAAGATCCTGTTGAAAATGTATTATTAAGGGGTACATCGATCTTTACATTCACGTTTTACTCATTTAGCAGATGCTCTTATCCACAGCAGCTTGCATCTTGCTTAGACATCTTGCTGTTGTTGGGCTCAAACCTGAGGCATTCTGGTTACAGGACAGTCTCTCTTCTTGAGTTCAAGTAGGGTTGACCTAATTTCCCATACCGTAAAAAAAAACAACACCTAAATAAAACAGAAAAAGGGAATAGGGGAGACCACAGCTGGCTGTCCAAAGGAGATGATTGTCAGAGTGTTTATTAAAACCAAACTAGAGGGCGCTGTGTTTCACTGTTCATACCAAAAAAATGCACCTTGTTCTTCCACTGGTAATTTCTTTGATAAACCACAAAACCTTCAGATGAGAGTAATTTCTGTATTTTTTTTATAGGTCACAGTAAAAAACAAATCTTGATAAAGGTTTGTATGTTGTGTATATGCATAAACACATTCCAGCTGAAAAGGGGAGAGGGTTAGTTTTAATTTGATCTTATTTATGAGTTGCTAGGTTGAGCCACGTGGAAGCTAGCTAAAAACGTAGCTCAAGAGGTCAAATGGGGTTGGTTGTCACACTGATTTTCTGTGTTTCTTTTGATTCTCAGCAAGTTGAAGCTTTGATGGTTTGCTTTGAAGCAAAGTTCAGTTTTATTAGTGCACAAAGCGCACAGGGCATGGAGACTGATTTGTGATCATTTTGTGGCCAGAGGCGCGGCACACCTGCAGCACTGTTGGAAACTGGGTTGGATTAGGAAGACTGGTGAGCCTATGACCAATCAAATAACCTCTTTTATTTCCTTATATAATCAGTGCGCTCTCCGCCACGGTGGTCTGACAATTTGGCGAAGGAAGAGAGCAAGTCTGGAGTGGCTGCACCACAAAAGCTGTATGGTACGGGCTGAAACCATTACCCCAGACCTCCCCAGGTCAACCTTGAGATCTTTGGACGTCATGCAAGGTGTAGCTCATACCAACCTTAGACGACATCTGAGATCAATTTTCCTCTTACTACCGGGCCCTGGGATATTCTTTTCAATTCCATGAGCAGCAAACTTCTTAATAACATAAACTAAACATAAACTGTGGAAACAATAATGCCAAGGTCTCTAGAGATGTCCTTACAGCCTTGTGAACACATGTTTGGTGATAATAGTTTTTCTGACAATTGGTTCATTTGTACCATATGGCCACCTGCAACCTGTCACACATGAGTTGAATTACACTGCAAATGAAAATCTATTTCCTCCAACAAAATTGATTTGAATTGTTCTAAAGGGTGCCAATTATCATAACCGTGGCCACTTTAAAAATGTGAAACTCTAAAATATTTTCACATTTTTTTTATTCTTATTGTTTCATCGTGTGCTGTTGTAAATCGATATATGAACGCGTGAAGACCGAAAGTACTGTATATGTTGTCAACATATACAGTCAACAGGAAGAAACTATATTGTATTTCCAAATATTCACCCATTGTGAACACACATTCACTCATTCACACATTACCATTCTTTAACTCTGTATCTATGTACCATCCATTCATTCACTCTTCCCTACTTGTATATATGTAAACATGCCATCCATCTGCTGTACATCCTGGTTCTATGTCACCTAGTACCATAGGTTTTTAGTATTTAGCATTAGGCCTTTGTATTTTGTATTTTGTTTTTTGTACCCTGCCTGTGTATTTTGTACATTCTGTTTCTTGTTGATACTGTTATGCTACTGTAACCCCAGAATCAATAAAGTATCTATAATTATTTTAAAAGAATGTCATTTACCTGTACACATATAAATACATTCTTTTGGACATTTTTGAAACATATCTCTATGTGAAATGTACTTTGGGTTTGAGGGTGATGCATCTGAATGAAACAGAAAATGTCTTATGCCATGTAAGGATGAACATCTTGAGCACAACAGAAACGATAGCCTCCAAATACTTGCGTCTCTGACAGCTACTTAAACATCTGAAAACAAAGCTAAGTTGTCATTGCCGATGATTATGAACACGTTGCATCTGAAGTGTGAGGACAATCATGGTCTGGGCGATGCTGTTGGTTGCGTGACAGTAAGGGTGCTGTGTTGTTTTCTGTGTTGCTTCAAAGGCGGTAGGAATCTATTTCATGTATGTTGCATGAAGGCTTTGTCTCTTTTTGGTGACACTCTCCAGAAAATAGACAAGTATGCTTTGACAGCAGTAACATTCATTCACTCTGACTGGTGTACTGTAAACATACAGAAAGCAGACATGTGTTCTGAGTTGGGCCCCCTGGGGCTCTGGCCAGTGATCAACCAATGAAACCACAACAAAGAGGCCAGGCTGGGGGGGTGTTTGTGTGTGCGCGCGCTTGTGTGTGTGTTGGGGGGTGGGGGTGGGGGGGGGGGTCAGTTTGCAGGAAGGGAGGCTTCTGTAACAGCAATTAATGTTAGCAGTTTAATAGATAGATAGTGAGACAGACAGAGAGAAAACATCATTGTGAAACATCAAAGAAAATGTGGCTCCAAAGGGTCTCATCCAAAGTCCTCGATGAACCTGAAGACGACATCTTAGTAGTTACTCAGTTTGTCAGTTTATGTGTGTGTGTGTGTGTGTACATATGTGCATGACATTTTGTGCTGTGTGTGTGCATACTTGCATACTGCAGGGAAAACATGCAGCATGAGAGCAGTGCCTTATAGTATATTATACAGTTGCAAAACGTTCTCTCTCTCTCTCTCTCTCTCTCTCTCTCTCTCTCTCTCTCTCTCTCTCTCTCTCTCTTTCTTTCTCCCTCCCTTTAATGCACTCTCTGGTCTGTTAACTCACCTGACTCGTGAAAAGAGAACTTTTACTGGCCCAGATCAGCCAGCCAGCTCTGGGCTCTGCTTCCAACCGGTGTGAAAGCATTACCTCTCAGACCCTCAAAACAATGTGCTATTATAGAGTTTGCTGTGTATGAATTATATTGCTACAGCGCTGGCAGATAACAAAGTCCTCCATCTCATTACTGTCTATATAAGCCTGTAGGCCCCGCCAGCACAAAGGAGTGATTGAGTGATAAGAGGAGAGAGATGGGCCAAAGTTGCCCATGTGAGCCCTCACCTTGGCTGCCCCAGCCTCGATGAGGGCAGAGGTGATGTCATCGTGGCGAGAGACAACAAGGGGTCGACCCCTCTGATAGGTGGGCATGCTGGGACAAAAGACAGCAGCTGGCACACAAAGGCCCCATTTAATGAGTGTGAGACATGAGGGCAGAGCGGGGCTCCGTGGGTGGCATATAGTGTCATAGCTGCTGAAAAGACTGGTGAGCAATTAATCATCAGTTTCAGGAATTGGGCAAAGGGCTTATTACGTAAGACCAGTTTAGACAACATCAATGAGGCAAATGGAGCTTTTCTGGGTTACGCTTCTACTTGATCCCGCTGATCCCTTGATTTCTACTCGATCCCATAATATTTGGATCCTGGCATATTATCAGCCGCAACAATCGTGCAATATAATATGACACACTTACCCCTCATTAGAGATGAAGGGTCCTTTGTGGCGGCCTGACGATCATTAAAACTTCTCCCCCGGCTTGGCTTGTTTACTCTTTGGTAATTACCAGGTGATTGTGTAGCCTGTGACCCACATTCAGAGTCAGGTCAGCCAAGACATGGGGGATAACTGACAATATTCAGAGAAGTGCACGTAGGGAAAGAGTGTTAAGAGTGGATAGTCATTTTGTTCCTGCCTCATTAGACTGTTAGAAGACAAGCTGGCTCGCAGTATTCTCGCCGGTGGAACAATACCCCCTTTTCGACTGCGAGGCCGAAATGCGGGCTCCGGTGTGTAAATGTGTAAATGTGTTGGAGAGGGCATACGGCAGCCTCTTTTATCCACTCATGTATTCATTTATTCATTCACTGGAAACATGGAAAAGAAATGAATAAACCAACTGTGTGATGTATACGTCTCAGGAGTTGAGATCATTTTGACCCAACATAGCTTCGGCGACGTTTCGCAGCGTGGTTCTTTTCGACCCCACCCTCTTCACCTGACCTGCTTCGGTACACTCCTGGCAGCGCTCCCGAACAAAAACAAAAACAAATGAAAGCGACTGTTGGAGCATGCTAAGCAGATGTTCCTGAGACCGTGACACACACACACACACAGGGTGGGTGGGAGAGTGTGGGGTGGTGATTTGGGGGGGAGGTGGCTGAAGCTTTACTGACCTTTTGTTCAGTTCCTCCATCCCATCATGCATCTCTGCACCATCTTAAACCTCTCACACTCGGACTCGGGTGGCACAACGAGGTGGACGTCAGCGACCGGTGCAGAATCAATTCCCAAATAATGCTGCACCAACCTGTCGAGGAGGTTTGAGATGAAATATCCAGCTTTTTTTTTTTTATTTGTATCCGCGTTTAGCCAATGTTACCTCAGTTATATCTTGGACGGTGCAGGACCATGCATTGGTGAACAATGATATCCCTGTTTTGTAGCTCATTAGAAATGTGTTGTTTGACGGTGGTTTAGTTGGACAGCGTCGTTTCTATAATGGCGCCTGTGTTTACAGACAGCGGTATCGGACTGTTATGATGATAATGTAATTGTCTTGCATAAGTCTACCTGTCTGTAAAGAATAAAGAGCTTCATTGTATCGTTGAGGGGTACCATATGCTTGTAGCAATCTTTTTCATTTGGAAAAAAAACTCACCGAGAAAGAACTATTTTTTTGATAGTGCTATAAATAAAGCGTGCGATATATTTAGAATAGTTGAGGGTAATTAGCCAGCTCTTGAATTAGCGGTTGGGTCCAGATCAAACCAATATGTCAGAGATGCTTGTGAACCTCAGTGCCATGAGGTTACAATTGTAGGATGTTTTGGGCTATTTGTTGTTTACGATGTGTGTTCTACACTTAGGGGTAATTGATTGCTGTGATGGTGTGTGTTGGAACATGTTGTATTTTTCCGTAAGGCCGGCGGCTGAGAGGAGGCTGGGCCAGTCCAGCAGATGAAAAGCCTTCTAGGAGCGTCCAACCTTCCCAGGAATTCACGGAATTCTGGTACCTAATTATGACATCCACAGAGCAGAGGCTCCACAAGCCCCCCACCCACACATACACACACACACGCACACACCCACGCACACACACACACACACACACACACACACACATGCACACACATTCCAATTACCCCTCTCCCAGCATCATCACAGATGAGAGGCAGAAGGTAATGAGGAAATGAAGGGGGGGGGGAGGCCCCCATGAGAAGAAGATAAGAAGGAAAAAGAAGAAGAAGGAAGAGGTATGCAAGCAAGAGCATGGCATTAAATCATGAGGGTTCAGGAGGTGAACCTCAGTTTCTCCTTATCAAACCACTTTCTTGTCCAATGGAAACCTTTTTTTTGGGGGGTGGCTTTTTTTGCCTTTATTTGATAGTTAGTAGAGAGAGACAGGAAAGAAGGGATGACATGTGACAAACCTTTGTCACATGTCATCCCTTTGTCTTCGGATTGGATTGGATATGTCAATCCGACCCGGAAGAAGAAGGGATATGCCAATAGCAATATGTTTCCTGGTTTGTCCAGGCATTTCTTCAGCCTCTTCATTCCATGTGCTCGAAATGTTTGGGATACGAGTTTTCTGGTGTGAGCAGTGGGAGGTATGAAACGAGCACTGGTGTTTCTGTTTGGTTTGTACATTTTGTTCCTAGGGGAAATCTCACTGATTAAGTGCTTCTATTTTGACAATATGTCAACTCACAGGCAGCGAAGATGAATTTATGTGCTTGGCAGTTCTGTAAACAGCATTGCTGACCAACATGTTCCCAACCTCATCCCAATCCAGTCTGAAAACAAGGTCAGAGAAACTGACTATTTTAGTGTCGCTGTCAAACTGTAATGAATTGTTTTAATAAGGACCCATGAACTTCACTTTCTCTTTCATTGAAGTTTTTCTCCTAAATAAAACTCCGGCCAGTGTGCAAGAGTTCTCGAGAAACAAGAAAATGCCAATTCCTAAAATGCATATGTATGCTTCTTTTTTTAGGATTCAGCCCCTGGCCAGACCACTCTGTGAGTCGCCGTGGGTATAAAAGGGTCCTTTATTAGAAATGGCACACAGGGGTCCTTCATAAGGCCTACACGAGCACTTTATAACATCTGACATAAGCATTTGTGAGTGTGGTTACCGATGCTTGCGGTTCCATCACTGACGCTGCATGGCTGATGGGGTCCAGTCCTATGGGGTGGGAAGGCACTCTCTCTTCTCTCTCTCTCTCTCTCTCCCCACTCCACTCCTCTTCAACCAGTAGAAAGAGAAGGAGGGCGACAGAGGAGAAAGAGAGCAAGAGAGAGAGTGAGAGGGGGGATAAAAATAGAACTAGAAATAGAAGAAGGGGAGGCAAAAAAAAAAGTACTGATGTGAGTATAAAAACACAAAGAAGCAGTTGGATGAATACTGGACTTCATATAAAAGCTCTGAGGAGGCTTTGGCCAGAAAATGCAGCTATTAACCGTTGTTAGCATTAGGCTTGTTATGATAGCTGATGGTAGCTACTGGCCAACAGCTACATAGCCAGTAGCTACCATCAGCTATTATAATGTGTTATTATGATAGCTGATGGTAGCCGCTGGCCAACAGCAACATAACCCTAATGCTAACAATGGTTAATAGCGGAGTGATGCTAGCCAAGGCCTTAGGGGTCAGGGAGGATAAACAGCTTGCTACCTGCTTTCGGGGTCATGCCTGTGTGTTTGTGTTTGAGTCCCCGTGTGTGAACATTCCTTGCATCGCCAAGCATCGGAGCTGAGTGCACAGAGGGGGTCAGTGGAGCGCTTATGTAGTTCAACTCAGTGAACCCTGGCAGCCAGGTTCATCCCTCATTATTACTCTGTGCTGAAAGATCACAATTAGAAAAAGGGAGCAGTGCGGTGGTTTGTGCACCATAGCATACACCGAGTTTACAATCCCGTATCCATCCCTTACACCCTTACTTATCCATTGCCTCTAATAGGCTAACTTTAACCCTGGGTTATAATAGACATTTCACACTAGTTTTCTTTAACCCTGGGCTAACAATTGACCCCGGGTATTCAGTGTTCAGGATTTCACACTGTAAGCTTGTAGACCCCGGGTTAACGTTTAATGCTAATGTTTAACTCGCTGTTACATTCTAACCCCTGTTACATTCTAACCCCTGTTACATTCTAACCTGTTACATTCTAACCCGTTACATTCTAACTCCTGTTACATTCTAACCCCTGTTACATTCTAACCCGTTACATTCTAACCCCTTACATTCTAACTCCTGTTACATTCTAACCCATTACATTCTAACCCGTTACATTCTAACCCTGTTACATTCTAACCCGTTACATTCTAACCTGTTACATTCTAACCCTGTTACATTCTAACCCCTGTTACATTCTAACCCCTGTTACATTCTAACCTGTTACATTCTAACCCGTTACATTCTAACTCCTGTTACATTCTAACCCGTTACATTCTAACCCCTTACATTCTAACTCCTGTTACATTCTAACCCATTACATTCTAACCCATTACATTCTAACCCTGTTACATTCTAACCCCTTACATTCTAACCTGTTACATTCTAACCCTGTTACATTCTAACCCCTGTTACATTCTAACCCTGTTGCATTCTAATCCATTACATTCTAACTCCTGTTACATTCTAACCCCTGTTACATTCTAACCCCTGTTACATTCTAATCCTGTTACATTCTAACCCGTTACATTCTAACCTGTTACATTCTAACCTGTTACATTCTAATCCTGTTACATTCTAACCTGTTACATTCTAACCCCTGTTACATTCTAACCCCACAACGTTTCACACTATTGTTCTTAGCACCGCATTTCGGGGATAGCGTCACAAAAGCGGTGCTAACCCTGCTTCGTAGCAGGGTTTGTTAACCCAGAGTTAAAAGCCGTGTTAACCCTCTTTCAAAAATGCAAGTGTGAAACACTGCTTAGCCTGGGGTTAAATGCGTCCTTAACCCAGGGTTAAGAAAGACGTAAGTGTAGTGTGAAAAGCATATAATATAACCTGTTCTCTTTTCAAATTTCAAAATGCCGTACTAGAAAGTTATTTGTTCTGTTATGTCTACGTGTACACGTTAAAACAAATGGACAAATGGTTTAACAAATGATACTTGTTGCATTGATGATTTCTTCCACGTGTGAAACCTCTTTGAGACTTGCAGCAGAGGAGACCACATGGGGGGAAAACAAAGCAAGGCGTTAATTCTATTTCCAGGGCAAAAGAGCCCCATCATCGTGGGGGTGAAACTCAGTTTTCATGACATTGCAGTGGTGGGCTCCACTCATCTTCATGGCTGCGGATTCTAACCCCGACTCCCAATGATTACTCTGTCTTGACCGTTCCAGCGTGCGTTGTCATACCTGTGGGTTGGATGGGAGCAGCAGAGTTAGTGAATTGAGGTCGAGTGTTTATGGTGTGAGAAGCAGCCGCGGGGCTAAACAGGGTCTCAGTGGAGTCTGTCGCAGTGGGTTTGACGAGAGGGGCAGACAATGGCTCCCCTGGTGCCGCTGTGGTTTCAGGCTTCTGTGGTCAGAGCTGATTTGGGTGCTGGGTATCACATGCTTCGAGTTATCTTAAATGCTAACCTACACAGTATATCCGTGGGCCAATGCTTCTGGTTAACAGCTAGCCAATCTCTATGTTGTGGGCTAGAGTCAGCTGCTAACCAAAGCCCAGGGTTCCTACTGAGACCAATCTCTGTGAAGTTGCTGTGTGGGCTCTTTGCTGGTTGAATCCGAGCCCTTGGTTCTGGTTGGAGGGAGTTGGCCTGAGGAACCAAGGATGTAGCAGACATGCACAGCGGTGGGAAGTATGTGGTAATTATTGTGTTAAGGACTGCCATCTGTCATCTCTCCCCTTCTAGATATTTACTGGACCCACATTCCTACTGCTGGGTTGGTGGATGGGATGCACTTTGTGTGTGTGTGTGTGTGTGTGTGTGTGTGTGTGTGTGTGTGTGTTGTGGTACCCTGGGGGAAAAGCAGGTATTCACAGGCCCAATCCAGTGCAAACATCACTCTGGAGACGAGATTCAAACAGAAATGACACTTTACTGGGTCTTTTACACCAAATTACATATCAACTTTAACTTCTGGTGGGGGATCTCCAGCAGCCTCCCTGGCTGCTCTCTAGATCCAGTCTGCTCTCTAGATCCAGTCTGCTCTCTCCCCCTCGGACTGCAGATTCTCCCTCTTCAGTCTTCAGTCACCATTGGCTCCCAGCTGGCTGAGCGCTGACCTGGTTCAGCTGGGGCAAGATGGCCGACAGACTGTGGCCTGCTGGGGAGTGTAGTCCACTCCCCACAGTTTCTCCATGGCAGATGCCCCTGTTCTGCCACAGTGTGTGTGTGTGTGTGTGTGTGTGTGTGTGTGTGTGTGTGTGTGTGTGTGTGTGTGTGTGACAAATGCATACAGTATATAAAATGGTGTATATACAGTGATGTACACACCAGATATAATGCCCTAGGCCTTCTTCACTATGCTTCATTGTGTAGTTTATCTCTCTCTCTCTCTCTCTCTCTCTCTCTCTCTCTCTCTCTGTCTCTCTTACATTCTCATCTTCTCATGGTTTATATCCCCGCTAAATTCAGTTTGTCTTTTGGGGTTATTTACATTTTTCAGAGACGCAGTTATTCATTGGATATACAAATATAACTCCGTCTGTTTATGTGTTGTGTATATGTTAGATTTCAAACATTCCCCTTGTAATGATGTGCTAAGCATTGGGCGCATTAGTCGCGCTGGATTGCGAACAGAGGAGCAAATGCCTTTTATTGGAAAAAAAACAAAATCCCTTTCGCGTTGTGGTCTGTGTAGTTACTCAAAGTCTTTCCCGGAAAAGAACAAATAAGTAACATCTTCTAAGTCGAGTTTGTGCTCGCTGTCATGGTGTGAGCTGGCTTCACCCTCCTCACATACAGCATGAGCAGAACGCTTGGCTATGGAAATGGAAATCTGTCCAGGGCTCATAAATGTGCATTTGTGTTTGAGCTCCATACATAGCTGGTAGAAATCAATTACAAGTTTGTGTGTGAGCTGATCTGACTCTGCAGGGAGTGATGGATAAAGGAATATGGATGAATAAAGATTGATGCCCCCCCCCTCTCTCCCTCCCTCCCTCTCTCTCTCTCTCTCTCTCTCTCTCTCTCTCTCTCTCTCTGTGTCTGAACAGAGGTGCTGGACTCAGGAGGGAGTAGCTTTTGTGGCATTGCCTGTGGAGCCAGAGCTGATTTAGGGGATTATTATAATCCAGTCACCTAACAAAAATATTCTTTTTTTTCTTACCAAGCTCTGGGGAAGCCTGTAAAACTGCCACAGTGAAAAAGGAAACAAGGCAAGGAGAGAGACAGTGGTGTGGAGAGAAAGACAGACAGGAAGAGAAACAGGCAGGCAGACGTGAAGCATGCCTAGTATGGCGAGTTCTGGTTGGTTTTCTTCTCTGGATATCCCGTCCCTCTCCTGGTGACAGGCAGAGATGCCGCTAGGAATTCTGGGCCTCCTAAAAAGACATGACACTAGCCTTGCCTTGCTCTGTCCGGCTTCCCCTTGTAAGTAAACCACATACCTGGCTGCAGGTATCTCCAAACCAGACATACATTTGCAGCCACAGTTCTGATCTGAGATGCTTTCAACAGGTCGACTCTCCACGCGGGCCTACCTACCGTCCCCGAGCAGCTTTTGATGTGCGGTGATGTCAGAGGAACAAACTCGCTGTCTGAGAGCTGATCTTGGCACCAGGCCAGAGGGGTTGGTCGGTAAACCTGCTCGGAGTCCCCTGTAGCGTGTTTGTTGTTTAAAGCGTATACAGCAGGCGAGGCCCAACCAGTGGTCTTGGCTGTCATGGTGGGACCCTCGAAGGAGTCTGTGTTGTCATAGGATGGGCCCCAAGCCGCAGCATTAGCTCTTATTCCCCACAGCCTCTCATGACAAACCAGCCGTGTGTTTGTGCATGTGTCTGTGTGTGTGAAGTTGTGAAAAGTCAGTCATCATGCGGCTGAGTGTTTATGTTATTGCAACCCCCATCTATAAAACTAGACTGACATATGACATGCCACTTTACTTCACTCTCTCACAGACCAGAACTTGTCTACTATAGGACTGTGTGTATGTGTGTGTGTGTGTGTGTGTTTTAACTCTGCGATTTATGAGAGCTGGCAGTAGCTGCCGTACATCCATAGGGTGGAGGTAGTCCCGTCTTTATCGACATCTCGGCTTTTTCTTTAACGTCTATGTTTCTCAGACTAATAAACTTTCTTTTTTGGCAGGTTCTCTTGTTTTCACTCTCAACATCATACTTCTGTAAATCAAGATTTTCTGTGAAATACGGTTCCTTGAAACGAGGGCTAGAATATGTCAGAGTATCCCTAGAAAACTGGGTGTTAAACCTCTGGTATGCATTTGAAACCAAAATGCGGGCCAAATGGATTCTACAAAATCCGTACTTGGAAACAGATCAACACCAACACTTTTTGGACGCTATCAATAGAGAGCATTATAGAGTGAGAGGTCACGGGGGTCTGATAACATATCATGTGATTCAGAGTGCTGAGATGAATTATCCGCGAGGCAACAATCCTCCCGGAGTTCGAAAGTAACCTTAACGGACTAGGTGGCGGCGGGCGTCGATGCGGGCATTGTTTACCGAGTCACACTCACGCGCACATTCATGCACGCACCGCTGAACAAAGCCAAGCATGAGTGCCACCACACATGAATGGAGATAAATGCATTGAGTGCCTGAGGTTTCCAACGTGGCTGCGTTATATGAGTAAATGATTAATCCGCATAGTTGGACCCTGTCTGCCGTCCGCAGCGGCATACTCCCAGGCCGCACAGCTGGTACCAATTTGCGTGCCCCCGCCACATCGCGCTCCAACAGCATGTGTAGGAATCATGGCTTATCGCTGCAGTAATTCACTCCTTCCTCTCATGGCGAGGCTATTCTTAGCCTTTCTGCCTCTTTATTTTTAGTCACGGCTGCTTCTCTGGGTCATTGAAGTGGTCTTGAAAGTGGTGTGTCAGGGCCGCCGGGCTCAACGCAGTAACTCACGCGCTGGATCATGACACTGTCATGAATCGTCCGCCTTCTTTCCCCCCGCAGTCACGACCTCCCGCTCCACGCAAAAGCTGCTTCATGTCGCCTTGTTCCTCTTAAAAGCTCGAAAGGATGTCGCCACAGACCCTGGTCGGGTAGAGCCAAGAATGTCTCCTTTGTTTGTGTCTGTGTGTGCGCACGAGAGATTGCATGTTTAGGTGTGTGTGCGTGTTTGAGTCTGCCCCTCTGTGTATCGGGGTTGAAATGCCATTTTACACAATGAGTCTGGGCCCTATTAAAGCCTTGGCAAATGATAACACAAATAAAAATAGACTGGAGAGTCTCTGATAAATCTTCCTCATCAAAGAGGTGAGCGCCGCGGTTCCTAGGACACGTTGTGTATTTCCACGGTGTGCCGGGCCCCGAGGTGACAGGTCTCAGGAGGATGGATGGGCTGCTGGGTTGATGACCTCATTCACCTTTCTGGAGGGAAATGAACTAATCCCCCCCCCCCCTCCCCCCCCTCCCCCGGTGTACTGGCTCATCCTGGGTGGGCCGAGGGCCACAGGGAACACGGAGTGCAACCCAACATAATGGAGTTAATTGATCTGCCGAAGTTCAGATGGGGGACAGCCCTCGAATGCACTCACGCCACCTCTAGTTGCTGCTCGGTGAGGTCCAGGATTACCTCATCCCATTCACCACTTCACTTCAGCTGAATCTTAGCGGGTCACGTAAGAGTTGACAAGCTCAGACAATCACCTGTTATCATTTTAGTTGGCAAGTTGGCAATAACTCCCTTTGTCTTCCTTTTACCAATAGTTTTATCTCTGTCGGGGCAAACCGGGACACAGAGAGCACACTGACATGAGCACACTGAAGAGTCGAGATGCATGTGGATGAAATACTTCTGAACTAGGTTGTTGAAGCATGAAGAACAAGTTTGTCAGGGCAAATAGATCAATAGACATGCCTCAGAAAGCAGTGTAATGAGGATTGCGCAATTGTAACACTTATTCGAGCAACACAGAATGCAACAAATAATTTACAAAAGTTGTACAAGCAAATGCGGGAGTGTATTTCAAAAGGCGTGAAGTCATTACAGTGTGAGCGTTGTGAGGAATACCTGCAGTATAATTCTCCATTTATTAGGTATTGCTCTAGCATCACCTATCAGGTTGAGTGGGACCGAAGAGAAAACTGGCCTCTGTTCTGCACAACTATTTTGGAGATGCTGAACTCCCTGAACTGCTCCAAACTTCTTCTACTCTAAACTATTTTACAGCGCTATTACAGTCTGTAAAATGCTAGACCCCGGTCAATAGCCTTCTGTTTTGGAGTTTGGGATAGATTCCCACCACTCTGGGAGCTGAAACAGTGTTTAAAAACCCACGAGTGACAACAGACAGCAAGAGAAACCAAAGTCTTGCTGAATCTTTGTGTCTGCTGTCAAAACACTTTTATTTGAATGGCATATATGGACTCGGTGCCAAGTGTAGTCTTCATGTTGTAAGTTCTCTCTCTCTCTCTCTTCTCTGCAGACATACACATGCACACATGTAGACATGCACGCGTGCCAGCACACACACACACACATACACACATTCCACATACAGTATATCAACACATCAATAGATCGTGATCATTGCCCCACTTCAGCACCACAATGGTGCAGTGTAATGAAGTAGATGCTCTAGACTGAAGGGGGTGCATGGCTGGCGGTTAGAATGAGATTCTCTAGAACCCTGATCTCTGGCCAATCACAACTCGTTAAGATGCACTGTTGATGTTGATGCTTGAACTGATTCCAGAACAGTTATTAGTCTCGTTTTAAATTGTTTTGCGGTTGTGTGCCGGGGCAGCAGGATAAAAGCCGCAGACACCAACAGGATAGACAAACTGCCTGAGGGAAGGCGGGGTCTGTTTGTCCTGGAGGCCAGCCTGGACCCAGTGAAGGTGAATGTTGAGAGGAGAATGTTGGTCAACCTGCTGGCCATCACGTCTCTCACCCACTTCACGACTCTGTCCAGCAGCAGACTCATCCTGCCTCGGTGTACCACGGAGCATCGGAGGTCCTTCTTGCCCACCGCCATCAGACTTTACAATTCATCCCCCCCGCCCCCACACACACACACACACACACACACACACACACACACACACACACACATAATCACACACCTGCCCCCCAAGAACTACTGCACATTCTCACTTTTGCACAATTCAGTTTTTTTAACCTGGGACTTTTTTTCACATTAAATGTACTTTTGCACACTGCATGTGCATATTTTTGTACTTTTGTATAGCTTTATATATTTTGTATTCTTTATTTTTATTATTCCTATTGTAGTGTTATTCTATGTCTTGGCTGCTGTAACGAAGATTGATAAAGTACCCACCCATCTATGGGCTCGTCAAGCAGAAGTGCCTGCAGGGGGTTGTTAGCCAGCTGCTGCTAACATAGACGAGGCCAAGATGCTGCTCAGCATTCATTCCACCTTTCTTCATCCGTCCACATAGACCACATATTGAGCTCTTTAAAGATAAAGAGAGAGAGAAGCTGGAGCGTGCATCGAGGACAGATATGAAGAGAGAGTGGAAAGGGTTGCAACAATCAACTTACATTGCCCAGCCAGTGGAATGAGACTGAGAAAGACTTGAGGGGAGACAAAGAGAAATATATGGGTTGAGAAATGAGAGCGAGGCAGAGAGCAAGAGTGGAACGGAGGTGATACCTAATGCCCTCCTGCTTTACTGGCTGATGTAGATCAGCGTTTCCTCATTAAAATACCTCCGCAGAATGAACCTCATGCACAGCTTGCAGCCACAATCTCTCTCCGAGGCTTCGATATCAGCTTTATGTTACCTCAAAAATGAGCGAGCACGCACGCACGCACGCACAAGTGCACGTGTGTTTGTGCAGCTGCGTGAATATGTGTGTGAAAGTGTGCATATGTAAGTGAGAGATAAAGAGGAAGAAAAACAGCGAGAGAGAGAGAGAGAGAGAGAGAGAGAGAGAGAGAGAGAGAGAGAGGGTTACTCAAGGCAGCTCATGTTGTGGCAGATAAGCTGCCACTGAGAGACTGTGTTCAGGGATTTTCCATTTCTGTTATCAGAGTTGCTGTTAATTAATTCTGACTGAGGAATATTGGATTTGGAAAGTTGCTGCAGTTTGACACCTGATACCTGAAACAGATGAAGTGGCTTTGTCATCGATCATCGTGTGTGGGTGCGCACGTGTTTGTTCCAGTTCCAGTCTCAATAAGGGTAGGCATAGCAGTTCGCAAATGATCCATAAAAAACCTGAAACAGACAGAAGCCAATTTAAAACCTAATTTGGGCTCTAAATCATTACCCCCCGCTTATGACAGGCTCAGACGTCTCAGAGCATTGTGTGTGTGTGTGAGAGTATGTGTTTGTGGGTGTGCGCTTATGTGTGTGTGTGTGTGTGTGTGTGTGTGTATATATGTGCATGTTGCCAGCCGTGCAATTCTTCCTACATCTGGCCAAGCACAACACTGGCACGGTCCCAAGATGGCTGTAGTGAGCGCCCGGCAGGAGCTCCCAGCCAGAGAGCGCCTGGCTGAAGCAGCTCGGATCGAGTCGATGCTGGAAAAGGTCAGATCAGCCCTCACCTCTAGTCTACACTCCTGGCTGGCTCCACCACAGCTCAGCTCCCACAGCCTCGGTGGTCTTGCCCCTAGCGTTGGTTTGCCTGTCTCACCTGTAGCAGTGAATCTCCAGCCATGCACAGAGCATAATAGTCACCAGTAACTTGCTCTATGTACTGCAGTTGGAGACGTCTAATGGGAGTATAAATGCCCTGAGATAGGAGCATCTGCTAAATGCCTCAAATGCAGCTCAATGTAAATCAAGAGAAACAGACCACTGCCTTTTGCTTTTTGACTCTGGCACACATAAGGAATCATATCACAGACACTTATTCTGCATTATTCTAATAGCAGCATTAAAATCCTTCCTGTATGTTATAATGCAGTTTGTGCATTTTTGCTGGTTGTACCATAATTATTTAACAGTTTTCTGGGAAAAGGAGGCACTGATAGATATTATTTGTCAAATCCAGTTTTTCCACCATTCATCACAGGGGTAGAGTAATTGTGGAGGGTGCAGCCTATGGAACATTCCATTGAGGAAGGAATGACGGGGGTGGCTCGATCCAGCATCTCTCCTGTGTTGGACGGAACCTTCGAACTGTCCTCCATTAAGGCATGCGCTCTGAGTGATCCAGTGTGTCTATGTTGGGCAGGAACTCGAAACAGTGACATGAAAACTCACTTGGCAGCAGCTTCACAAATCCCACATCAGGCCCGAGGAAACCATAATCACCACTTTCATTTTTCAGCCTTGTTTATTTCAGAGGCTGGGGTTACAATTAAGGCCATTTGCCTTGCAATTAGTGTGTTAAAAATAATAAAACAATTTAGGCCTACCTAAAATACCTGCATTTTGTGTAATGATTCAGGGCGTGCAAATTGAAATTGCAATGTTTGGACATTGTCAGGGAGCTGCATGAGGCTGCCAGAGTGATAGAACTATGTTTGTCTGGATGGTTCTGGACTGGTAGCACTTTGGGAGAATGCGGCCAAACCCTGGTCAGAATTTCTGCCTGACCTTCACGGAGATAATTTTAGCTGCGTGGATGTATAATGTCATGATTTACTGCGAGGATTAGTTTTTCAACAGCCACAACGTAACTGAGGAACGTCTCCCAGGGGCCAGTAAGTAAATTCCCCTGTCAGTTACCCACCCCCACCCACATGCTCCCCACACCACTTACCCTAATTTTCCCAATAAAGTCGCACAGCTCAGCCAACCTCTGCCCTTAAGGCCCGGCGCACATCTAACCTCTCCTCTCGCCATTCCCACAACTCTGTTCATACAACCTTCACAACTTTTACTTTTTCTATACATTCTTAAAGAGATGCACATTTTTCTGAATACCCCATAGACCCCATCCTCCCCTCATACTACACGCACACGTCTAACAATACTGCGCTTTCAAATTTTTCTCTCCCCAAACTTCCCTTCCCTCCAGCGCTCTCTTCCTCTGTAAAGGTGTTTGTAAAGTCTGTGATGTGGACCGCGACCGCGACATTGTGTGCGAGCGTGCGCCGTCGAATGTGGATGTCAGAAGGTGACACATGTGCTGTTAAGATGAGAGAGTTAGCCCATAAAAAGTTGTGCGTCACATCCCCACGCAACGCGAGCCGTATAGGCACGAGGTCTGGCCGTGTCGTGCGGGGGAGAGCTCGGAACGCACGGAAAACTCATGTCTCGCGCTAAGTCTCTGTGCTGCAGGCCCACATGCACTAATTAGACCTGATATACAGCCTGATGTGCGCTGATTGAAAGCAGGCTCATCTAACTCGGGACAGGGTCCTGTTGCACCGCTGTGGAACGCCGGAGGCTGTCGTTTTGTTTCCAGGGCGCTGATCTCAGGTCAGTTTCATGCTCTCCAGACGAATGGCTACGCCAGTGATTTAGAGAGGGTAAACCGATCTGGGTCTATGGATATTCATGCGCCGAGGGCTAACTTATAGCTAGCGAAAAGGGATGCGGCGGTGTGTACTCTCAGCTCAGCGGCTCACAACCAGCTGTCCATGTGGCGACAGCTTCAGCTTCACACAGAAATGACTGGCATGCACCGGGCAGCACAGGCCACGGCGCCGTGCCAACCATGCCAGGCACTCCCTCGGTGCCTCTCGCAGCACGCGCCTTGTGTTGGATGTGCTCCGCTGTAACGCCTTGCTTGAGGAATGATAACACAGAAACAATAAGCCTTCAGCTCTCTTTGTCTCTTGATCTCGCTTGATCTCGTAGGTTTGTCGTAAGTGCCTGACCTGAGTGAGTAGTTGAAGGCGAGAGGAAGACGGTCTGATTTACCTGCATTCTTCCAGGCGAGAGTCGTGAGTTGCCCACTCTGCCTTCTTCTCTTTTGAAACAGCTCACTGGGGAATTATTGAAAAAGCAGGACAATTACCCAAATAGCTGTTTTCACTGGAAGCGCAATCAAGCGTCTGGTGACCTGACACGAAATGGACTTCATAATCAGGCTACCAGCCCAAGCTATATTTCATATAGAACAAATGGTTCTCAATCCTGGTGCCCGGGGTGCTGCTTTTCTTTCCTACCAGGTAGTTAATTGCATTCACCTGGTGTGCCAGGTGTAAATCAATCCCTGATGAGACAGCTGGAATGAAAACCAGCAGGGCTGTGGGGCCCCCGAGTACCAGGAGGATGGAGAACCACTGATATACTAGTTTACTATATCTATTATTGTTTAGCAGATTCTCTGTTTTGAGAATCCAGCAGTTACACTTCAATTATGTTGAAAAAATAAGCAATACAGTCCAAGAGCATTTAGGGAACCACCGTCCTCACGGTTTTGGCAGCGGGCGCGCAGTTATATCGTAATTACAGATTAAGAAAACATGACTTGTGTCAATGAAATAATGGCTGCCCGATAAACATGCTATTAAGGGCCTGACACCTGGGGAAAGGCCAGTTGCTAAGTAAAACAGCATGCCAGCTTGAAAAAGAACATTGAGCAACACTTGAGTTCATTTTCATTTGTCATTGTGATGAATAGAAATCATTTCTCTTTGAGGAAAAACGGGGGATGGGGACCTGCCATTCTAATGAAGCGTAACCAAATTCTGCTCCAATTACTTTCTCACTGACCCAGAGGTGATTTGAATGCTTTCCTCCAACCCACCCACTATTGCTCAAAATATCCAATTTCCTGCGAGGAGCACACAGTCGCAGAGTACTTCTACAATCTAGCCATGTCTCTTAGGGTTGTATAACAGGAATACCAGTAAGTAATCTCTCAGGTTCAAAGTGTAAAGTGCATTAAATGATCTGAGGAAGTCCAACCATTTCTCGATGTAGCTATCATAGGATTACAGCTCTGCACCGGAGAAGAATTCGTTTTTTCACACCCATCATCAATGCACTGACTGAAAGATTGGTGTTACAATATGCCAATTTAGCTCTACTTTCTACCCTTACTACCAGAGGATAAATGCAGGAGAGATGCATGCTAGGGGGACTTAAGTTTGTCCTGTGATTTAGCTGCAACTTGAAACATCTCACAGCGGCGTTGATGCAGTCATACACGTCGTTCAGTATGAGCAGTTAAAGCCCACAGTAATGATGATGTGCAGTATGTCAACCTCATGGTGGATGCTGCCTCTTGAGTTGCCCCCCCTCAGCCCCAACGCATGGCCAGGCCAATCTCCACGCTAAGTGTTGTGCCAGTGCAGAAAGAGAGATCTGTCAGAACTGAACATCGTTGTGGGATAATTACCTGTATCCGGATAACCAATCACACTGTTTGGGGTCAGTGCTTGAGTCATCACGCCGTGCCACTGCTCTTCCATGGGCCATATTTGGAAAATAAAAATGTTGCCGTAGCCGAGGGGCAAACAGGCCCAACGCTTCTTCGAAAAAGTCCATCAATTATTATTATGCATTATTACTAACGTTACCTGGAGCTAGCTTGCTACACGGCAACATTGTACACGACAAAGAAAGTGGAAGGAGAGGAGAGTACCGACTAAAATGTACGCTTATTCCAGCGGCTAACATCCGGTGAACCAGACTGCTGACTGTATAGCGAGACACCATGCTGCTCGAGAGGTCGTGACAAGAGGTGTGAGCCGGAAAGCTGGAACAGAGGCAGTACATATTATAAATATGCCTTACAGAAAATACCAGGGCGGGCAGCCACCACACCAAAAAACACCTTAAGGTTTTATATAGGCAATTTTGAATGTGTTTTACTTCTCATTCCCTCCTCTCTCTCCATCCAACTCTCTTCTTCCCGTCTCTCTCCTCCTCTATCCCTTTTCTGTCTCCCACTTAAAGCTGCTTCTCCTCTCTGTTGACAGCTTTGCTCTGCTGAAAAAAAGAAACAGAATTACTGAGTAAAAGGGAAAAAGAGAGCAAATAACAGCTCTTAGAATGTTTGGATTGTGAAACCAGAACATTAGTACAAACCATAATGGCTGGCCCAGAGAGCCCAGCGCCTCTCCAGGACTTCACTCTCACAGGCAATGATGTAACGCCAGCCATTTCATATGAAGCATTCGCTTGTTGCGCTCCTCAAAGTCTATTTATACCTTCTTCGTCCACTCAAAATAAAGCAGCCTATGTTAGGCCGATGCCCTTTAAATAGCCCGTTTGTTTAAGCGCAAGGAATTTGAATACAACTTTGAATTGTAGGTTACTTTGATGCTAGAAAGCGTTGAACTGCTTACTACCTGTGCAGTAGAAAAACAGGAGATATTGATCTGATGGAAACAGGAAGTGCTTTCTGTCTATTAGGGGGGCCGTGCCTGTGAGTGATGATCACCCACTCAGATAATCCCGAAATGACTGAACTGATGAGCCTAAAATACAAGTGACTCACTGAACTGGCAGGTACAACCTGCTGAGCCGTCCAAGATAGACAGTTTTACTACTACAAAGCAGTGTGTGTGTGTGTGTGTGTGTGTGTGTGTGTGTGTGTGTGTGTGTGTGTGTGTTACTGCTTACATATTGTAATTTGTGTGTGCGTGCATCGTGCATGTGTGCCCTGAGTGTGTGTTTGTGCCTTGCCCGTGCATGTGTGTGTGTGTGGCACGTGTGTTTGTGGTGCCAACCAGGCCTCAGTGTGTACTACGCAGCAGAATAAACAAGTCTGTCTGTGTTCACAGTCTGTAATTAAAGCCATATAAAAGTGCACACGCATGCAGTCACGGCACACGTCATGGCCCTCGCTCAGCTTCACTCAGCGCTCAGCGTGGGCTCTGCAGCAGCTGACCTATACCATCCACCCTGTCATCTACACGCAACATGCGCTGCCACACATCTGGCCACACACATGTGCATGCTTCCACGGGGGACCGAAATGTTGCTGCAAGAAACGCTGCGTCATCACGCGCCGCCGTTCACAACAACCCCCTCGCAGTCCTCGCTTCGTCAAAGCTGGATTTACAGTGGGGCAGCCTGCAGCAGCCACCGCAGGCAGCTCTGGTTGTGTTGGCATATCTCGAAGGGCAATCAGACCTCCCAATGGCTCCACCACCTCAGCCATAAAAGTATCCCTGGCACAAGAAAAGACCACATCATGCTGAATCCATCCAGTGTTTTTAAAGTATCCATACTCCAATGGTCCATAATCCACTATGAGGTATGAGCTCATATGGAGAGTCAGCATAGAGTCTTCTCTCTCTCTGTCACAGCCCAGAGAAGACAGTTTATGGAAGTTTGGTCCCAGTGGGCACTAAGATGAATTATAGGGGCCAATACATCACATTTCCCCCTCCAAACATGCTATTATATTAATCCCTGATTGTGCCTTAGGATTGTAGAAATCAGCCAATATAAGTCAATCATGACTAGTGTAAGTGAGGTCTTCATTCTGTGTTTATATATATATAAGCCCACGCTGCATCCACTCCTATGCACTGAACAGTATGGGTGACGTATGAAGCGGTTAGTCTGTGATGATACTGAATGGTATCATGTCAAGTTGACGAATGTAAACCCTGATACACTAAAGCTTTGATATAAGTGGCAGATGATGGGAAGTATGTGTCTGTGTATGTAGATACATGAATGTGTGTGTGTGTGTGTGTGTGTGTGTGTGTGTGTGTGTGTGTGTGTGTGTGTGTGTGTGTGTGTGTGTGAGTGAGTGTGTGCGAGTGTGTGTGATACATGAGGTTGAGGGGCTTTTCATTATGGTTTCTGACCAGATTTTGCCCTCTGGTGGTTGAATTTATAACACACCATTTTTTGCATCACCCCTTGACAAGTGGAGAGCATCATGAAAACCTGTTCAATGACATATGATCAATATTTAATACTGAATTACTGAAATGTGCTCCAAAAGCTACATTTTGAGCAGAGTGATGTTTGACAGACCGTCAAGTATAATCTATAGTAATCTACAAAAAGTGCAGGTAAGTGGCCCAGATGAGGAGCTGTGGAGTTGTCAAGGCTGTCCTCTGCTGCAGCCAAGCATTAAATGGAGTGCTGTTGAGAGGACTAAGCCTTTCCCATAGTGAATGAGTGGCTCTACACACAGTTTTGTGTGTGTGTGTGTGTGTGTGTGTGTGTGCGTGCGTGTCTGCATGTATGTACGTGCGTGCGTGCGTGTCAGTCACCAAACAGATCCCTTTGGAGCCAGTCCACAGTGACGGTCCAGAAGTCCCACGCATTTCCCATGCTCACTCACACCAAGCAGTGAGTCCCACCACACTCTCTCTCGCTCGCTCTCTCTCTCTCTCTCCCTCATTTTCACCCTGTCATGTCCTCTTCTCCTCTCCTTTTCATTCGTTCTCTCCCGTCGTCACCACCGCCATCATCACCCCACTTTGTTTCCAGCTGATTTTCAGCCTGACCTCATCTCAGGATGAGGATAATTACCAAACGGGGACAAACGTGTTTTAACTCTGATTTCGAGGTCAATGACTCCGCTCACGTTTGTTGGTAGTTTTTTTTTTTTTTTTCATACTCGGGTCACACTCACCCTGTCCTCTCGCCCCCTTCCCTGACCCCGTGCATACATCAATCCATAGCGAGATTGCCGCGAACCGCTCACTGTAATCTCTCACTGCCGGGCGAGTTGGCGGGACGCCCTCCGTGCACTGCTTCTTGGAACATTGTGTCCATGCAGTGCTAGATGTTAAAGAGTGGTGAACGTGATTGCGGAGAATGTGGCATGGTTTTGCAGAATGCCAACCTATTAAATTGACTCATGCCAAAGCTATATTTGTGTTCCAAGCGCTCCAGTGAATTGCAATGTGGAATATACATTTCATGCCCGCATTGAGAGAAAGACTGAAAGAGAGAGAGAGGTGGCTGGAGAGAGCAAAAAGAAAGTGTTTGCGTGTCTACAGAATGAGATATTTATATATATATATTGCCCGAATAAGTTTTTTTATTTTTTTTATTTGCTTGTACACTCTGAGTGACTACTAAAAAAGCCTCATGCATGTTTCATTAGTGTGACCTGGTTAGGGGGACGGTGTCAGAGCAGGTGGTCGGTGGAAGACCCTTGGCTAGTAAAGCGCCGGGCTAACAGGGGCTGCACTGGTATTTCACTCACCTTCAGCATGTAGAACACTATCCCTGTGGAAGCAGCGGGAGATGTGGGGGAAGGGGTCAAGCTTTTTCTCCCCTGCCTGGACATAGCTCACATATCTGGGCCAGCGTGGGACTGCGAGCCTGTTTAGGCTCTGGAGGCAGGACCGCTGTAACAACTCCTCCGACTGCATTCGGCTCCGTTCAGTTCGGCTTGTTGTTGCCTGTGAATAAACCAAGACAGTAGACAACATATTCAACGGCCTCACGGACAATAAATCATCTGTCAGGGCAAAACAATACATTATAGTGCATATTTGACCAAATCAAGATGCCACTATTACATTTCATTGCAATTTTACTCAAACCAGATACATGACTGAATCCACAACACTCACTACCCTATTCATTCCCCAGTAACACTCATCACTACCCTACGTGTCAGTTTTGAAGGAGCAGCATTCGGGGAATGTAACTCATGTCGTACGTGCCTCGAGGTTGCCGCAGAAATTAAGCACATAGGTGTAAAGAAATGCCAGTCAGCCTCTCCATGGCTCCCTCAGTCCCTGCTCCTGGCAGTGCGCTGGCGAGGCCCGGGGCCCAGGAATGCTGTGCCCATCTGTCAACATAGAGCTGCCTTCCCTGGCAGATGCCACAGAGAGGATTTTGTAACCTGGCCCAGGGTGGATTTCATAACCTGGCCTGGTAGTAGCAGAGGGTCTTAAGGCAGCAGAAAGATTATGAGATGGAACTATGTGTGTGTGTGTGTGTGTGTGTGTGTGTGTGTGTGTGTGTGTGTGTGTGTGTGTGTGTGTGTGTGTGGCTACAACGTTTTCTCATAACAAGGTTTGCTGGGCTGCAGACTGGTACAGACAGTAGGGGAGATATTAAAGTTTGACTTGTCTCCTGTAAGTTATCATCCACCCAATACTTCTACCTGGACTGCACCTCTCTCCATCTCTCTCTCTCTCTCTCTCCCACCACTCCCTTTCACTGTCCCTACCCTTGACTGTCCTCCTTCACTTCCTCCTCATCTCATTTCTCGACCCACCTCTCATCCCGCTCTCCTCCTGCAGGTCTGATATTTATAATGAATGGCGTTCTCTATGTGGGGCCTGAATGTGGTGGAGCCAAGGGAGCACCACCTGAGTGATGATTCTGTCTGCATGAGTCTCTCTCTCTCTCTCTCTCTCACACACACACACACACACACACACACACACACATACATAGGCACGCCTGACCTGCTGGGAACACAGGGTCTTGGTGTATCAGGCCTGTGTGGCAGGGGCAATTAGAAAGGTCCGGACGGAGCACAAGCTCTCTTCTCATACTGTCCCCATTAGAGAGAGAGGGAGAGGAGAGAGGGAGAGAGACAGGCGAGCGAGGAAAGACAGGGAGAGGACACACATTAACACCCCCACCCCCCCAAACACACACACACACACACACACATACACACACACACACAAAGTGGCCGTACAGTAACCTTACGCAGCCCTGCGCTCACTGAGGTGACTTGGTGGCTCAGAGCACAGAGGAGCATTTACAGCGCAGTGTGTTATAATTAGCCTTATTTATTTACAACTCTTTTTCTCAGCCATGTTTGACTGCTTAACAGTCTTCAGAGCGACTGCCCGGGACAGGGGTCAAGCCATCATGGGGGGTGTCCCCGTGAGTCCACTGCCCAATACTGAAATGAATGGGACGGGGTTGGCTCAGGCAACACAAGTGTCAAGTACCTTTGTGAGTCGCTTCGGATAAAAGCGTCTGCTGAATGACTGTCATGTAATGTAATGTAATGCCGTCCCTACAGTGACTTCTAGAGTGAATCCAACCACTATGTCTGTGCCAAGATGATGACACCAGTCTGATCAATGCTCTAATTGCTGCAGCTCTTGCCTCAGAGATGATGAAAATGGATTCAGTGACATGGTTATGTCACTGCGGCGTGCGTGCGTGCATATAGACAAACCGTCCACGACTGTCATTACTCATAGTTTTTGGACAGGAACAGCAGCGGCGATGCCAAGGACTTGGTGGCCTCCCTAGGTACTGCCAGCTGTTGACAGTGTGTGTGTGTGTGTGTGTTTTGTGTGTGTGTGTGTGTGTGTGTGTGAGTGGATCTGGATCTGATGGGTGGCAGAGGGCACATCGTCGACCAGAGACGTGCACAGAGACCAGTGCTCCTTCCACACCGCCTTTGTCTCCACATGAATTATCTATTGGCCAAGTGTGGTAATCAAGCTGCCCCTGCAAGCCTTATTACAATGTCCGTCATTTAGCCTATTAGCGATGCCCTTACCTCATTTCTTGGTCAACTCCGATTGCACGGAAAAGAGAGCAGTCAGCATGTTAAATGGGCTGGTGCAGCCTGGGTGAATTAAGGGCCATAAAGCGGTGTGACGCAGGCCCATCACACTGAGCTGATACAGCACAGCCAGGCTCGCACAGAGAAAATGTAAACACATAGACTCTCCTGCGTCACTGGAAGAACCTAGTATGATGAGCTCAGGATCATGCAAACTAGTATTCAGAGAGCAAAGGAGGACACTATATATTTACGTGTCCCCGGGGATTAGGGATATGAAACAGCTCCTTACAGACTGGTACAATTTAGAGTTGACAGAGTAGGCTACTGTCCTGCATTGCTACTGAGCCTACACTGTCACAGACGTTGCAGAGGATCACAAATAACCAGAATCAGTATCCTATAATTTAGGTAAGATGTATCACCAGAGCAAATATACATACCTGTTATACACGAGTAGCTTGGGTACGTCAACATTTTTAAAAAGTTTGAAATAGGTTGCAGCCTTTACTGTAATACCTGTTCTGAATGCAGAGACAGTGTTGAAGACTATGAATACTATGGGTTGAGGATGGGAGAGAACGTTGTCTCTACTGTCCAAGAAGACTTGGCGAGGAAGGGCAGAATCAGTAAACCACTGTGTGATGCTGCCCCCCTCTGGTCAATTCATGTACTGAACAGAAAGAAAGCCATTAAAGATAGACGCAAGCTAGGAAAACAGCTATAATATACAAATGACTTAACTAGCACAGCAAGTTTGCAACATCACATCTACAGCCTATGAGCAGTGCACATACCTTGCAAACCAAAAAGAGATGTCATTCATTCCACTGCTTTCAAAATAATTCCCCTTTGTTCAAGGAAAAAAAGAAAACCATCGGAGTGAAACCGATTTCTGCAACTGTCGTAAATAAATATCAGAGTGTCAACATGGGAGAACCTGTGCCTTCAAATCTATTCATCAGTTTGTGAGCTGGAGTACAGCACCATCCTACCAATGACCTCAAACATCAGCAGTAGAGAGCCGTAGACAAAACTAAAGCAGCACACTCGGCACAGGCAGGGAGCCATCATCTCATGCCCACAGGGGCCCTCACACCACCTTGAACCCAGCAGTAGACTGTGTGAAGCCTTGCCAAGCCTATGAACATGAACTGGTGTGTTCGGAGGGGTGAGGGTGGGGGGGGGTTGTCAGGAGGAGGCAGAGGATGGTGGGGAGAGGGGATGCTGCTCCCTGCACAAGACAAATGATGCACAGACAGATGGCACTCAACATAACTGCCATCTGAGTTCGTTTCCAGTTACAGAGACCAGGCACAAGATCAGTGGATGGTTTTGGGTAGTGGTTACATTCATGTCACGCAATAAATGGGACAGTGTGTTGACCACCAAATGAACTTTATTGCAGCACGACCGTCATTGTCATCGTATAAATCGCAATTATCACAATCATGAAGGAAAATGATCTGCGCTTTGTTTGAGATGTTCCCCCAGTGGCCACATGGTGGTAGTCTAGTTCGAGGGGTATGGTGGGAGTGGTTGGGGGAGGTGGGGTACGGGTCCAAAGATTTGAGTCACCCATCCAAACCACATCACTCCTTTCTAAATCGCAGGGATGGATTGTGAAATCTCAACCCCAGTTATTAATATACAGTGAAACATTTGGTGCGTGAGACATGAGACATGAGAGTACAGTTGCCGTGGCCTGGCCTTGGACTGAAAGTGAAGTGGACACACATTGCATCAACCATTAATTGATACATGGGGGAATAGGGAGGTACACTGGGGAATATAACGAACTTTTCAAAAGACAAAAACAGGTGCTGATATGAATTTTCCAAATATCAAGTTCTGCCGAAAGTAGACGACCGGAGGGCATGAAAGAGTGCCAGCCAGAGTACATGACGTCTGTTGTGACACGTGATGTTTTGATGTGGCCTGGTCACAAATAGAAGTCAACTTAACGTTTGGATCAGTAGCGCGAAGGCGGTTCATGCATAAAGGTTAAAGACGAGTAACAAGCAACTGAGGAACTGCTATCATTAGGAAAGTTCAGTCTTTATTTGGGACACATAAACAACTCCTGACAAGACCAGATAAGCTACATTGTGATTTGTAATGTCATCAAGGTGTAGGCCACAGTCTGGAGCTGCTCCACTGACAGTGACTAAGAGTTTTGTTAACAATAGACTCAATATGCTTGATTTGTTTACACCCAAATTACTTATATTTATAGTACAGCCATAAAATGGTTTTCTCAGAAGATGCTTGTTTTGGTGGTATTCCACTTGAACTGAGAAACGTCATGCACAGACAGTCTAACCTGAAACATAATGTTATTTTTAGATACTAAAAACTAAGAAACTAGTAAATAGAACTAGAAACGTTGTTATTCGCATAGAGAGTCATCAAGAGTAGAGCACTATCAAGAGAAATCAACTCAAAATAGGCCTAGGTAGCCTATACCTTTGTTTCCTTTTTCTACATAATATATGATAACCTCTTACAAAACACATTAGTTCCTTGGGAACTTTATATTGGAAGGTGGCGGTCTCCATCTCAAAGCCTTAAATTCATGTTGATCAAAACAATACAAAAAACCTTTTTTCGTCAATTTGTTTAAATCCATTTTTTTAGATATACCATCTGTTAAATGAAAGTTGAAAAATGTTTTTTGTATTTTGTGGATTTTTTTAATTGGAAAAAGCTTGTCCCCAATTTTCATATGCTTGTTTGAGTCTCCAACATTAGCCTAACTTCAGCCACAGCTCTACAGTTGCACCAGACTGCATCAATGTCCATCATAGCCACATGTCTGTTCCAACATTTTTTCAAGTCTGAAAATGAGTGTATGACATGAATAGATGTCATTATAGAACATTTGTATTTTCACATTTTGTAAAAACATTTGATTTTAGGCCAACATAGTATGTTTTATAGAAGGGGCATCTGTCTAAATCAATGATCATTAGCCACAAGCTAGCTAGCACTTTGGATGTATGCCAAGAATAAGTTAACGATAGTCACTACCATAATGGTCACTACCATAACGGCAATGTTGGGTTATGCTTTGTTTATTCAAGTATTCCACAAGGAGAACTCAACAAAGAGACACGTTAACATTAGCCCAACAGTGTTTGATGCAATGTATGAAAAACAAGGTCTTTGAATGGCCTGTTATGATTCATGTCATATTGTGACTTTATAGTGATTACTATTGATGGAAGATGAACCACTTTCACCTTGAGCAGCTATTGATATTGTTTACATTTGTTTTCTGTTTTAAAAGAGCCTTTAAACAAGACTTGTATATAAGCAGCCCAAATACGCTGCTCTACTGTTATAGATTGTAGTTACAGGAGGTGACTCACTCTAGTTTAGTTTTAGTTTACAAATGAGCCAGCATTGTTTCCATTTTTGTTTTGTTTGCATACTGTCTTCTTCATTCTTTTGAGTTATTATTTTATTCTTCATTACAATTATTGTCAATTTTAATATTGTTAATGTATTCCTCCATGAAAAATAATTAAAACAGTTAAAACATGCAATTTTCTAACCTACTTTACAGTTGATATGCTATTCCTACAAAATAAATGGATGGTGGAAATGGTAAGCATTGTTTGTCTTTATTGAACTGCAAAATACATGAATTAATGATACCCTCATTGGGCATGTTATCAATAGAGTTAGGATAAACAGGTGACAGTTATCATTTCTTTAATAGTATAGTCACCTCTGTAACAGTGTGGTCAGCACCATAACACCTGATTTTTTTAATTGAACAAGCTATGTTTTCAATTACAAATCTACCATTATGTGTAGGTATACATGTGCTCCACCCAGTCAAGTAATATGAAACTGATATAATGAATTTTGTGTATTTCACAAAGAAGAAAAACAAGGTAATTTTGATTTAGCTCAATAAATAAAATTTGAAATTTGATTAAATATTCATTCTAAATAACTATAACTTGCAAATAATCTAGATAAAGTTTAAAAAAATGTTAATTACAATAGGTAAATTCATTGTAAAGCTCAAGAGGATTTTACTCATTTAATCTTAGCTTTTCTTTCTGTTACAATAGTGACACATCTTTTGGAAAGGAGAGAATTTTTGAAAAATAATATTATATCAAGTTATGTGACTGTACCTTTAGTAGATTTGTGTTTTTAGACTTTGACTTTTTAGACTTGGATTATACACCTACACCTGCACATACATACACATACTCATCAACCTATGCCTCTAGTCATGGATTTTGCACAGTTGTGTATGACAATTTTATCCCGCTCCCCCCAAAACTTTTTTGTTTTTTATGTGATTAATCTGTTGAAAAATGTAGGGACAACCAACCCCACACCTTGTGACAACCTACCCCACAGTCGGGGGTTAGTGTATGGTCTTTGATAGTTAATAACTTTTTGCTAGAATGTATTGCGATGATAAAAAGAGATATCCATTTCTACCCAAGGTTTTAATCTTTCTACTAATATTTAATTGAATCTTGTGAGATACTACAAGAAAGCAAAAAATGTGCCAACCAGCCCCAGTCTCCCCTACTGCATATTGCAGGTTATCGAAAAAGGACAAAAATTGTGCCAATATTTGTTAATTAATTCTTATTCGGATTATATCCTAATGGGTCTATTCTATCCTAATTACTCTAATTACCTAAGAGTTAATGGAGGTAAATCACCAAAAACCCTCCAGGACAGAGAATGCCAGACCGTTTTAAAGCGGCGTCTTGCGCCACAGACAAAAATTTTAATTTGTTTCTCCCTCTCTCTCTCTCTCTCTCTCTCTCTCTCTCTCACACACACACACACACACACACACACACACACACACACACACACACACACACACACACACGGAGAAGCCTACCCCGACACGCAACCCTCAAAATATCCACACTCGTGCAACGGAAGTTTTTAAGCAACCTTATCTGTGGCTTTATCTGAGTTGGAGATGTGCTGCAGAAAGACAGGTCAAAGGGGACCACAGGGTGCTGCTGCAGCCCGAAGCATTAGGGATATAAAACACATGCCAGACCTGTCATGTTCAATTTACAGTTGACAGAAAAAAGCTACTATCCAGCACGAGTGAAGAAGTATTCAATTTAAGGTCTAATTCATCAGCTGTAGGATTCCTAAAGTTTATGATTGTTATATATTTTTGAATTGCTTTATTATGAATTATATAAATGTATAGCCCATTTCACCAAAAACATTACACTCAGACAAAGCTCTCGAACCACGCAATGGAAATCAATCATGCAGAAAACATTCTCCACGCCTTGTGCTTCGTTTACTTTATTTCACCAATTATTACAGCAAGAGACACTGTTGACTCTCACTGCGCCTGAAAAAGATTTCACAGCCATTCATCAGCTCGCAAGGCGTGCAAATAGTCTTTAAAACTATAAACACCATCGCTGGGTCGGAGACAGGGGGACCCATTTACCCCATGGCTGTGCTAAACGCTGGAGATAAAACAAACGATAATACTGTCTGTCTCCTGTGACCGTCTCCACAGGCATTAATAACGGGTTTAGTGCCAACCATGGAGTGGGCAACTTTGGAAATACGTCGTTACGCACAGTTCTCTCCATTTTCCTACTGTCAGACGAAATGTTTTTTTTAACATTTAGTCTATATGATAAATAGCATTGGTATAAAATAAACCATGAGATACTTTACTGACCCCGTAGGGGAATTCTCTTTTCACTTTCCCTCCTCCAGAGTGGAGGGGGAAACTATGAAATAGCGCCCCTGGAGGTACTATGGATTCAGAATCTTGCTCAATGGCACTTCAGCAGTGCTGACATGGGGCTTGAACCCGGGTTGAACGTTTCAAGGATGGCCACCTTGTTGACCATAAAGGAAGGCATACAACTGACAAAAATTCAGTACAAAAAATTACGATTTGAAAGTGGCCATCAGTAGAACAATCATGTGTGACACTTGGAGTCCTGGCCTGCAGCGTGGGTGGGAGGGTGGATGCAGGTTTGTTGTCATCTGTTATCACGTCCTGATAAGCTAGACAGTGGCTCCAGGATCTCTTGGAGGCAGACAGCAGAGTGTGTCGCTACTGGTTTCAGGTTCCGTGTTCAGGGACCAACCTGTTGTCTCCTCCTCTCCTTGTCTGTTCCATTTCCCGTCGGATTAAACTGTTAAGGCAGACCGGCACCCCAACGCGCACGCACACACACGCACGCACACACACACACACACACACACACACACACACACACACACACACACACACACACACACACACACACACTCTCTCTCTCTCTCTCTCACGTCATATAAACCCTTGTTAATTCTCTAAATATTTTTGCTAGTGCAGTGTAGGCTACCCAGTTGTTGAATTACATAAAATACTATCTACTTATTACTATATATAGTATTATATAAACAAATTCTGGTACTTGAAGATGTGGGCCAACTTCCGTGCAAACTGTGTGACTCCAGAATAAACGGTGGAACATATTCACGTTGTGCGTAATGACGACCCGCAACACTGAAAAAACGATCTAAGTATTGAGTCTTAAAATGTGATATGTCCTTAAAACAAGTAAAATTCAATGATGTTTGACTTGTTTCAGAAAGAGAAACAAGTGGGCAAGTAAGCAGAATAAGGGCGATCTCTCCTGGGATCAGGGGGAACGACACTTGATTCAAGGAAATATTTGAAACAACTTGATTTGCACTGGAAACAAGTCAGATTGTTGTCGACGCTTTATTTAAAGAAATACTTTGACTAATTATGGTGGGTATTTTCTTTTGCAGTGAATTGACAAATAAATATACATTGTGCCTGCATACGAGTTTACCAGGCATCATTTTACGTCATTTGAAATGGGAGCACCAGTGGCTCCATATACGAGGGTCCCACTGGCTCCCCCTTCCCATCTCTCTGCGTCACCGGGAGAGGGAGGCCAAGAAAAAGTTGACATTCAAATGCACACTTCACTCAAGATCATTCTAGTATAACAAACTAATACTTGAACTCAGTAAATATTACCAGGGAAGGAGGAGATAGTTTGTGGACGTCTTTTCGTTGCCTCCATATGACAGTTTAATCGTTTTTTTTCTTGGCAATGTTTCCTAGCCCTAGCACATCCACTCCCTTCTCTGTAAAGGATATATTAAACCTGGAGCAGAGTCATGACGGCATGGTGTCTTTGGACATATCTTCTCGTATGGACTGCACTGGGCCGACGTCCTCCTGCATGCTGGCCCGCTTAAAGCAGGAGCCTCTCCGGGAGATGTCGTCTGGAGCCTCGCTGTTTGGAGAAGACCTCCATGAATCTAAAGCCAGCAGAAGTAACGCACTTAACTTTGCCTCTACCTTTTATGGGAAGTCACTCATAGAGATGGACATAGTTAAGGATGGGAAATCTGACTGTTTTGAGGGAAAACACAGAAAAGGTGAGTTTACGAGAGTAAATATAATTCATCTGCATGCAGAATTAGGCCTATAGGCCTATAGGCTCTGATTTGCAGACGCGACACAAACACCACTGCTCAAACACAAATAAAGGAAACAATTTTACTAGATAGGCTATTTCAATTGGGTTCCTGAATAAACCAATATGACACTTCAGTTCATGGTCAACGCGTTTAAGATTATGAAAGATTTATGAAATGAAACTAAACATAAAAAAATAAATGTACTTAAGACTGCATTACAATAATCTGCATTTCCAAACTGAACTTGGATTATAATAAAATCATGCACTATTTTCCAACGTATGTCATTTTATGGCCAAAGCGTCTTATGAGCACATACATCATCATGGGCCCCAATCAAACCACTAACACAACTAGTGACATCTTCTACCATATAGTGCAGTGCCATCATCCAACAATACCATAAAATACCATACTATAATAATAAGTATTATGATTATTATTATTATTAGTAGTAGTAATAGTAGTAGGTATGTACAAGCATTCATTTGGGTCTCTGGTGGGTAACATCGCTTTCCTTCTTTCTTCTCTCTCTCTCTCACTCTGTCTCTCTCACTCTCTCTCGCTCACTCTCTCTCTGTCTGTCTCTCTCTGTCTTTCTCGGTTTCTACCACATCAGAAGAGTTCAGTGCTCCAGCCGGGGCTATGGGTGACATAAAGACCGAGGATCCTGACCGACCTAAACCTCGGAGACGCAGGAAGCCGCGGGTCCTCTTCTCCCAGGCGCAGGTGTATGAGCTGGAGCGGCGCTTCAAGCAGCAGAGGTATCTGTCCGCCCCGGAGAGAGATCACCTGGCCGGGGTGCTCAAACTCACCCCGACCCAGGTCAAGATTTGGTTCCAGAACAGGAGGTACAAGTGTAAACGGCAGAGGCAAGACCAGAGCCTGGAGATGGTGTCTCTACCGCCGCCCAGACGAGTCTCAGTCCCGGTCCTTGTGCGGGATGGGAAGCCATGCCTCGCAGACACGGCCACCTACAATACCTCCTACAATATGGGCCACATCAACCATTTCACATATAACAACTACCCAGCTTTCAGTAACTACCCCAGCCCAGGCTGTAACACAAACTATGCGTGCAATTACCCAGCAGCTACCATGCAGACGATGCAAGGATCTTCCAACAACGGGAATTACATGAACTTTGGGGTAGGGGAACTGAATAATGTCCAAAATACATTTTCCTCCACTGGTGTATCCTCATTACATGGCATTAGGACATGGTAAAATAAGGGCGTCGAAACATCAAATAATCCAACGTAATTATATAATAGGCTTATTTGCTAACTGCATGTATTTGTGCTTTACCCTTGATTCAAGACTTTGTTTTGAACAAAGTTGAAGTTCTTCTATTTAATAACATTCTTTTGATAGGAAACTTTTGATAGGAAACTAGGAACATTTTTATTTTCAGCACCAACTTTTAAAAAAATAAATTTTAATTTAATCTAATGGCCTTTAACGCAAAGTAAAGCTCACATAATTGTAATGAAAATTACAAGTTGTAAGTTGTACAAGTTGTAATAGTTTTAAAATGATTCATTTTCCATTTCCCTAGACCATGAAGCAAATAGTAGCTTATTGTTTGTAAATAAACTTGTTACTTTACGAAAATTAGCCTACATTTTTGATGGCCAATATTAAAAGAACATACGCACAATTGACTGAAATTGTTGTATTATTTAACATATAGGCCTACCTCTGAAATTAAGCCTAGACCTCGAAAATTATCAGTTTAATAGACTTGATATGTCCAGAATAGTCCTTAAAACGGATATTATTAGTGCTATTATTATTAGATACAATAACAATAATAATGTGTTCAATGCTTCTGAAATACTGAGGCTAATATTTCAAAGTTCAATGAAACTACTATAATTCCTATACCCAATAATCTAACTATATAAATAAAATAAAGCTAATATAAATACGATTTAATAGAATAATTTAACAACATAAATAAAATAAAGAACTTTAGGTAAAATAGCCTAATGGTTGAATTATTGAAAAAGGTGAAAGTGACACACCCTAACAACTATACAATCCTTGCCACATCTCATATGGTTCATGTCAGGTTAAAGTGTTCAAGTGGCTATTAGGAGGCTTCCTTCAATCTGCTTAAATGGGGCTAAAAGGTTGTTAAAGTTTACACATTTTACATCCCAGTCTGCCACATGTGCAGTCTACAAGCATGTTTTTTTTTTTTTGTTTCTTTTTACCATTCTATTAAAGGTGATACAAATGGCTGTTAACCATGACCTTGACCCGTACTAAATGTGTCATGCTAAATGAAGTTATGCAAAGCTGGATGCTATTCCAATTCCTATGGATTAAAAAAAGCAATTCTCATTTTCATTCACTGCATTGCGTAAGTCATTTTAGTTTTTGGAAATACCCGCTGTAGGCCTCGACATAGTTTGTCAAACAAGTCAGCCTCAAAGTCAACCTTTGCTCCATACTTAAACAGAGTGTGTACAAACTGAAGATGTTGCCTGATCCTACCAAAGAAGATATTTATGTAGCTATGTGCTATAAAAAGCTTTGACCGTGTATTCGCTTACTCAAGCTTCCTGTTTTGAAAATCTTAGCTGGAGTATTAAACTTTGATGGAAAGAAGTAAGTTAGGAAGTAAATTAAGTCCTTGCAAATTCACAACAACAATCTGGAGTCGGTTCGTAATGACTGCCCGGCTCCTGCATCTACGTCATAAGATCGGTACTAGGTCTGCTTTCCTAAGGACCACTTGTCTCGATATGGCACACCTCGACACTTGATTGACACTATCGCAGTGCTAAATGCAAGAATAGCCCAATTTGCTTGACATAGAGCCAGGAGCCTTGCCTAAGTGTGCAGCTATGAACAGACTATGGAATTGGCTATGTCCAATTGCCACCACTTTAAATGAGCAAGAGATGCTTAGGCATCTCTTAAGTCTCTCCACACACACTCTGTTGTCTTGTTCCTCATTCAAAAATTACCCACAAAACACACATTTAAGACCGCTCCAAAACATAAAGCCAGATGGCTTTGTATTTAGTGATCAATACTGAAACATTTAGATAGATTTTCTTTCCAAAATGAAAATGTCAGACAATTGGGGAGAGGGTAGCAAGGTCATGTAGCCACTCTGGCCACCCGCTCCTCTGAGGTGTTGAAAAGGCAACGTCAGATAACAAAGCCACACAAACCTAAAAATATCCCCCCTCACCCTCCACCCACACTGGAAAGCGAGAGGGAAACAGGTTGGAATAATCTGCTTTTCCGGGTCTTATCTGAAGAAAAGCAGGGACGCATGCTTCTCTATCTCTGCCAATGTGATTACTGCCACTGCTTTTCTGAGCTTTTCTGCTCTGCTGCAGACCAGTGCCAAGCTAATATGGAGTTGGAAAAAGAGTACACACTTATATGTGGTGTTACTTTGAAGCAAGTCTGTCTTTTATACATACTACAGTATAAAATAATTAAATACAATAAACAACCAGACCATTCCATGTGCAAATCTACTATTCTGATTACCTAGGTAGTGAAACACTAAAGCAGTGAATGTAGAGTGGGCTTGCATAGGACACCAGGAACTATTTTGCATTAACTTGTTACAATGGAATAATAAATTATAAGTATAATTATAATTATAGTAATTCCACAATAGCACATCATTTACACAACGCCACGATATCAGGTGACAATAATCAATAGACAAAACTATGATGTTTTGGTTAAATCCTGATATAGATAAGGGATCCATTTCTGTTCGTAGTCAATAAAAGCTAACTAAACATGAGTTTTCCCATCTGTCTGTAAATTCAATATTCACAAATGCATTTGAACTAAAGTGGTATCTCACAGTCACTAAGAAATTCAATTTCTATTCATCAAGAATCTGTATGAGTGTACATAGGCATCTTTGATGTCATAGGAATGTTCAAAAGAAAGGAATAGGATGAGCCATCCATCTCTCCTCACAACAGACAAAAGCAATGCATAGCATTGGTCCCACTAATCAAAGACAAACAAACTAAATCAGTGCTACAAACAAGTACATCCTATTTTACAGTACATTAAATCAATCATTTTGTCTGATGAAGGTTGTGAAATATATTTGCAATAAATATGATAATGCATGGACCACGGTGTGCAGAAGTCCTTTTGAAGACAGACTCTTTGAAGACAGTATGTGACCAGCACCTTCACAAAGTCCAGCTGGGTGAGTAGTCCACATTCCATAGAGCAGACATTAATGCACTATGTGTGTGACAGGACATGCACTGTGCAGAGTTGTGTTTAAATAGTTTGTGATGACTTTGGACGGTTAAGATCCTAAACATTTGCGTATAGAGTTACAGCAGAACTTCCTCGAAAGCAGCTGGTCTACAGGAAGGGGAATAGTCTCTTTTTTAAAATGTAGAGGACCGTGGCGAGGAAGAGGGCCAAAGCCAGGAAGATGAGCAGTTTATCGGTGAGCTCCCTGCGATTGTACTTGGTGATGAGTTTCCTCCCAAGCTGGATGGTCCCCGTCATGGCCTTGAACTCCTCATTGGTCTCCTGGACTGTCCTTGAGGAGGTTGCTTCAATCAGTGGAAAAACACTGTTCAGTAAACAGTGGTTCGGCAAAGACTTTTCTCAATAGTCATTAGCATTAGTCCTCGCAGTATGCCATTTAAACTGAGTATGTAAAAAATGACTAATCGCAAAAAAATCCACAACAGACATTAATGGCCTATACTATCAATAAGAAAACACTGTACTGTGATGGTATTATGTCTGGCCATACGGAATTAAGAGACTTTACCAGATTAAACCACACATAGTGTTTTATCCTTGGGATTAAGGACACACCACTAACCCAGTGAAGTCATGGTCTCCTCGCTCTGCTGTACTTGCTGGGCCATCATCCGGCTAATGCTCATCAGACTCTCTGTAATGTCACTGGACGTCTGGGCCAGGCCCTCTTTGGTCATCTTCCTGTTTTGAGAGGATAGGGAAATTAAGAAAACACAAATACAGTGACAGAAGAGGTAAAGACGATATAAATGTCTGACTGCAAATTAAAATAGTTCTAGAAAGGGACAGAGGGACTTGAAAACAACTACTATGTATATTTAGGGCATTGAGAGGGTTCAGTGTCTCGCTCAAGGACACTTTGGCAGGATACAGGAAGGTTGTTGTAACCTCCAAGAATCTGTCCCAGTCTGTCTGACCACTAGGACACACTGCCTGCTCACCTTTGCCTTACAGCGCTGTCTGCTCCATTAAGAAGCGCCTCCTTTTCCAGGTTGTCGATGGACAGTTTGCTGGCCAGGTTGGCTTTCCTCCAAGCCGTCTGGTTACTTAAAGAACATAAATCAACGGGGAGAAAAAAAGCTTTTCCACAAAGTCATAATACATTGTTTATTGCAGACACAAATCTCACACATGCATTGTCTTGTGCTTCCCCTCCACTAGTAGCAAATGTATAATGATGTGGCTGTTAAGTCTGCATTATCAACACAGACATGACATGAAGAAAGACACAAAGATGACAATTCACATGACAATAATAATAATAATAATAATAATAATAATAATAATAATAATAATAAACATTACCTCCGCATCTGTTTTCGGTGTCCCTCTACTTGGCTAAATAAAACCTGCTTGTCTGACTCTTTGTCCTGCTCCATTCCAATTTGCTCCAAGTCCTGTTAGAGTAGCAAAGTAATATTGATGGTTGATAGTGGCTGTAAGCAAATGTTTGAGAGACTTCCAAGCACCTGTACCTGAATCCGCAGTCTGAGGTTGTGGAATCGCTCTTTCACTTTCGAGTTCAGCTCTGTCAGCTTGCTTTGAGGTCCCGTACACTCAATGATATCCTGGAGAGAAATGAGATCAAAGATGGGAGAGACAAATCTCATACACCATTCTAAGGTTTCACTGGCATTTAAGCAAGATAATCCCGTACTTTCTAACTGGGCATTTCTACTGTATAACCTGGTGACGTTGGCTCTACCAGTGCCGAGGTAGAAAACGACCAATTCTGCTGGATGACAACATAAAATATCTGTGTCTATTAACACATAATTACGTGTTCTTATCACATTTATATTCGCACCTGGATGAGAGCCTTCATTTCTAAGTCATCTTTGAGTATTTCTTGTTCACATATTCGGACGTGGACATCTGACGACGCCATGTTTGCCAACGAAGTGTGTTGTTAGCTACGGCAAGCAGGATGCCGGTAAGATTACTGTTTTGACTTTGCCCCACAAATAGGCTGTGATCTACAACCTACTTATCGAATTCATTTTGTGGCATATAGACTTTGAAAATTGTTCTATAAGAA
Source organism: Hoplostethus mediterraneus (assembly GCA_034670385.1). NCBI lineage: Eukaryota > Metazoa > Chordata > Actinopteri > Trachichthyiformes > Trachichthyidae > Hoplostethus > Hoplostethus mediterraneus. Next base: position 142,864 of record JAXDDW010000060.1, read on the forward strand.
AACAATCTTGATTAAAAGTGATGAACTTTGTAGTTATTTCCAAGTGTAAACAAGCACTGAGCAGGAAAATGGCCTATTATTTGATACTACCTAGGATATAAAATGATGGAAAAAATGCATACATGCTTTGTGTATCATCTTAATGTGCAGAATGATCCTGTACATGCTTTAGTTATTGAAGTACTGACATGGACGCATACAGTACACTTAAAACCTTCGGCTAATGGCATGAGCGCATCACACAATAACAGTTAAAGACCACTGAAGTGACTCATATTTTATTAATCACTAATTACATCCATCATAAATACAAAACAGACAAAAATAGGTAACATCAACAACACCACACAACAACTTTTTTTATGGCAAGGTCATTCATATTAACAACAGCAAAAGCATTGAATGCTCAATATACATCATGTGACAAAACACCAATCGAGGACTGCTTTTATTTAAGTAAAGCACATTCAATGAGATCTCTCAGAAGTCCTTTGGGAATCAAGTTTGTACAAGGCGCCATTTGGGGCATCTCTCAACAATCACAGAGGAATCTGAATTTAAGGGAGACAAGGAATGATCATTGTGGAGTGAAGAGTGAATGCTCCAATGGTGTGCAGCAGTGACTCGGGTCCTCCCTGCTGAGAGAATTCACAATAAATACAGTTGAAGGCCCAGCCACTGACCAAATAGCTTTGGGCTATACATCTCAATCGTATCATCAATATTTTTTTTTTCTTTCAGAGGTAACTGTAAATATGAATACTGTACCTGTACTGTCAGGAGTCCTGGTGGGGGGGCAGATTAAGGCCATTGATATTTCAGGTACCAGATGGTGTCATTGCTCAGAGATGGTCCAAACAGTGGGTTCAGCTGGGCCAAAATAGCTATCAGCCAGCTGAGAGACAGAATTAATATTTGTAAACATCAAAGTGAGGACCAATTAGATCAATGCACACTACTTATTAACACCAATACTTTAAAGATATTTTTCAAAGCTCAACAATGTGGGGATTTCTTACTCTTAACAAAATGCAATTCAGATTCTAAGCCTACGTTTCTCATGGGAAGTTAGTGTAGTAGTTACGATGATTTCACACAGTGACAAACTGAGGGGATTTGGGACACCACCAACTTGAAGGCTGCAACATTCTGCTTTGTCTCTACTGCCCTCTGTTGCCCATCTGACATGTAACATGACACTTCCTGTACACTTGGCAGCCTGACTTCTGTAAATAATTAACCTAAGGCAGGCATATGTAGAACAGCACTAACTGGGACTAATTTTCCCTGTTAAAATGTGGAGTCATGACAAACTTTCAAACTGTTGAGATGGATTTGTAGAGGAGAATACTGTATTGACCTCTATTCAAATCAATCAATGTTAAGGCAGAATGTCTCTATCCTTTTGATCTACTATGCACTATGGACAATTATAGATGTTGCAAATCTAGGGTTTGCCTTCAAACTATCTGGCCAACACTAATTTTACTCTACAGTACTTAAGATAGAGCTTATGAAGTTAGAGACATCATGCTACATTTCCAGGATGGCACAACTCACAACAGGTAGCAGCACACTGCAGTTAACACCAGCATGGTGACTATCACTCTGTGGGTAAAGAAGGAGAGTAACGGTTACAAATCGAGGTATAGTTTCATATGAGCATACATTGACTTGCTTAAATGTCTTTCTTAAAAAAATACTATACGTGGTTTTAAATTATCAAACCACCCAAGGCCATTTCAGATGTGATCTCATGATGCAAGTGACAAATAGGGAAATAAGGGAAGTTATAAAATGTGGCACATTTTCCATAGACAGACTATATTTATTCGTAGACTGTTAACAAATAGTGAGGAAAAGAGACATCAGTACAAATTTCTTGTAGTTGGGATGTCAAAAACAAAATAAATACACAAAGCTAACGTTAACCGAACCAGTCAGACCAGAAGCAGAACTGTCAAATTAGCCTTCCTAAGTTAGCTAAAGTTGACTCTCATTTAATGGCGAGTAGTTTCTTTAACGTTAGTTTTACAGATAAAGTTGAGTAACTTATTCTAAAGCAATGCTGTTTTCGCGTCCTATTTCTTAGGAGTTAGGTTTAGGGAAGAAAATCTACTTTCACCAAGTGATATAGAATAACAGAAATGAAGGTAGCTCTCTCTAGCCAGCTGATAGCTAGTCAAGCTAACAAACTCACCCTCTGTTTGGTCCTTTGGGAATAAACCAGGGCACTACTCCTCCAACAATACCCCAAAACAGCGTCATGACAAGCATGGGAATCAAAAAACTCAATTCTGTCATTTTTCTGTTTGGTTCAAAACCAAGAAGACCAAAAGTACAAACTTTGGAAGTGAGACAACTTCTGTACTTCACAGCAGTAATGGGGATGTCGACGACGAAAAGGCAGCAGGCGTCACATGACCACTCTTCAGGCGAGGGGGTGGGAGCAACGAAAATACAATGCATCTGTGTGAAGTCTGAACGTCTCTCCCTTTCAAGTTCAATATGGATTATTAGTTTTTAGTAATAACCCACTCGACCACAACGATTTCAGAAGAGCGAAAATTAAGCCTCTAGGCTAACCCTCCTTTTACATACCATCTGAACCACACTATTTAAAAAGTGAATAAATAATTAAATAACAAACAATAATAATAATACACAATATAACAATAATAACTACGTACAACTACGAACCCTTTATATAACAATCAGTTGAGAATTGGAGAACCAATCAAAGCTGCTTGGGCCGGGTTAAAAAGGGTTGTGCTCTGGACTCAAGCAGCCAAACTCCCCTGGGCTCTGTCTCATTACAACAGAATAGTTTATGTGGGAACCCGAAGGTGTTTTTAGCACGTTTCATCCCAAAAGTCCAGGAGATACGTCCCCTTTAGACAGAAGAGGCCTACACCTAGGCCTACACTTTCAAAACGACGGTAATAATGGTTAATTCTTTAGAAGGAAAATAAGTAGCCTAAGTTTTTGGACAAAATGATTTTGACTTAGTATTTTAAAGACGTTCAATGAATGTCCGAGTGCATATGGAGCGTTTTGTAAATGAATGCTTAGTGTTTGTACAGTAATTGCTTGTTTTACTGGCCGACCCTTAATATGGGGAAGCTTAACCCATCCGTAGAAATAGATTTCCCATTGGTGTCTATCCAGGCTATTCCAACACATAAGCTTTAGGAAATGAATGCATTTCATTGATTACATGCCATTTTCAGTCTGCCAAATTCTGATAAGGTTATGACCTAGTTCTCCACTGTCCAATGAAAGTCTGGCATATCCATGCAAATATCAAACATCCTGCTTTTATGTAGACATCTCCTGCATAATTCAGCCTCCGATTCTCTTGCCTGCTCAGTCATCCAGATAACCTTTATGTAGCATACACACCTCAATAGATGTGCACTTGAGTCTACTCATGGGAACATTTTCTACTGAAGTGAAATATTGCATGTTTATGTCAAAAATACATTCAAGACAATGTCAATGTGAAGAAACCCCTCACTATCAAAATATGAGACGGACAAAGGTAACTCCATTTATACAGTTTATTGTTAGCAAAATGATCCTTTTTACTCCTGCATCTTCTCAATGGTTTCCTCCTTGTATTTGCCCTTCTCCTTTCCATCAGCGCGAGACTTCGCCTTGCGCTCCAGGATCTTCTTGCGGTCCTTGTCCAACTTTAGCCTGGTGATGACCACCTGAAAAGAGGAACATTTTGAGTTTTTAAGCATTACCATGAATTTTCTTTGGCATTTATGCCAGTCATGTAAGGGTACTCCACCTCATGTCTCATAATATTAGTCTAGTCTAACAAATTCACAAGCCATAACATTAGAGCCAATGAAATGCAGCAAATAACAGGACAGACTGCTAATGACAACTGTCACATCTGTAACCATCTACATCCATTGGACCTCCTGAAAAAATTGTGGTTATTGGTCTTGCAAGACCGCTCAAGTGACTGCTGGCTGGAGGTAAAGCAAAAACAGGTGATCTGTCTGACCAGTTGCACATGTAAACTACTGATTAAAAGCCCTAAACATCCAAGGGGTCATATGGGCCTTCTCCTTTTTTGTGCATTTTGGCATTTCATAGGACCAATGTTAAAACAAATGGATTTGCTCATTTTATGTATAAACAATATGTACATTTGGTCAATGCATCAACCACACATTCATGTTGCTTGTCAATGAAAAATTGACCCACTGATGTGACGATGAGACTCCACTATACCAGGTATTAGCCAAACCAAAATAAAGCCACTTGTGATTGGTGCCTAAATGATGCTTCACTTTGACAAATTCATAAATCAAGGCAATGAAATGCTACTGGAACACAGACAGAAGCCTCACTCAATTGTAATAAGTAGCCATGCTTCAAACAAGAAACATTTTTTATGAATCACTCTAGGTGCTTATACCACTTGTACAGCTTATTCACAGCCCTTGGACATGGACCTATCACTATTTGCATTTGATCAAAACAAATACATGTGCTACACACGCAATGCATTGCAAAGCTTAGGACAATAACTTAACTGCAAGATGTCAGGAGGAAACAACTGAAGTGCAATAGGTGTGCGTGTGTGTGTGGGGGGGGGGGGACTTAAGGGTTAGCGGGTATGCTGAGGCTGCAGGTAAAACTAGATGTGGCCAATAATGTCATGATTTGACTTCATAAGGAAATTAGACATTGTGATATAGTAACCTACAAATCATGTGTAATTTCCAGTCAAAACTTTTGCTATAACTTGACATTCACGTCTTTCACGCAACTGTCACCCAAGTCACTATCACCTTCTTAAAAACAAGACACTAGGTCACCAGTGATGGCTGGGCTGTTTTGAGTCTATGGTTAAATGGACTGTCTTGAGGCATGGGCGCTTCAAAATGCTTATCAGGGCAATGTATGATGCCGTGCATACGACCCAGCCCAATAAACTGAAATCTTAAAATTTTATGGTTCACATCTTGTGGTAATATCTAGTTCAAGTGCATGCTCCTTGATAGAAATATAATTACAAGTTGAGTGGACATATGTGACCCAACACACTGGTTAATAAGAATGGTGATAACCAAGTTGCTGATGTGTAGAGCATGACCCTGACAGCAACTGAGGGTAGAAGTGCTGTATTGTTAACGTTTGGTATTCTATATAAATATTGAGGTACAGCTATGTTTCTATTTTCACTTTTTAGTTGTTACACACTTGTTTAATGAATTTTTAAAAAATTATAAAATCCAATACAGATACATAATCCCTTTGATATAGAGTACATTTTCTTATAATTTCTGACCCAAAGGATGTGAATGCAAAACAAGCCATATATACACAACTTCCAAACTTATGAGTACCCAAAAGCTGCATCAGACACTACAGGCCACGTCACCTGAGAGAATCGCTTAATTTAAAAAAGAAAAGCAAATGCTGGCAAAAGGTAACGCATGCCGTCAAGTTGGATGGCTCCTATCATAACAGTTGAGAATTAACTTTTCTACAGACCGCTCATAATGGCTGACCCTCCCTCAGTTCTCAGGGATCTTGTTTCTTTACAGCAGTGGTCCTCTTATCTGGCCCTCTATGTCCAAAGAGCTGCTAGCTTCCTATTCTGCCAGATAGTTTCCATTCTAGTGGTCTAATCAGAGACTGGTTTAGTCCAGGTGAATGCAATTAACTACCTGGATGAATAGAAAACCGACAATACTTCGGATTTGAGGACCACTGCTTTACAGCATGAAAACTTCAAAGCAATCCTGGCTACACTTGCCCCTTGCAGTGCACTGCAGAATTGTGTTTTTACCAGTCATCCTCCTACCCAACTAGACCTATGTGCACAACCCGAGGGCATCAACTTAGTGGTATACTCAAATTCTAGCAGACTACAGGTTTGAGGGCTAATTACAGTCTAGATCAAACTCTACAATATGTACCAAAGCAAGATTAAAGCCACAGATCCATACAGCTCGTTACCACAGCTTAGCTTTTGCTTGCTTTGCTTTCCCCAGTACCCTTTGAAAATTACAGTGGTACACAATATAGGGTTTACACTTAAATCAGTCCCATGTACACTGAGGTAGAAACACCGTAATTTACACAACCTAACCAACTATGTCTCACCTTGCTGGGGTGGATGCCGACGTGGACGGTGGTTCCGTTGGCCTTCTCTCTCTGAACACGCTCAATGTAGATGACGTACTTCTTCCTGTACACCTGCACTACTTTGCCAATCTGCTGGCCTTTGTAGTGTCCACGGACGACCTGTTTGTGCACAACACAAAAATAAGTGACGCAACTGGACCTACAAAAACGTTCTACCAATTCCCTGATGAATCTCAAAACACTTGGCAATCCAAACTACATTACCTGCACTTCATCGTCTTTACGGATGGGCATGGACCTCACGTTGTACTTCTGGCGAAGCTCCTTGGAAAGGGGGGAAGACATGATCTTCCTCCTGATGTGTGAGGGCGCATTGAAGTGCCTCTTACGGTTCTTGCGCCGTGAGGATGTCACAAATGGATTCAGCTTCATGATGCTATGTAGACACAAGCACAAGACACATCCATTGAATAAGCACTCGACCCAAAACCATTCCAACTCCCGCAAAGTTCAAGGCTAGGGTAGCAGCTAGCGTCTTCTAATCACTATGCGCCCGCATTTAGTCTAAGTAAACGTGCCAGGAAGAGAGTTGATTGTAGTTTCGCAGTCAGCTCCTGACAATTACTTTTAACATTTCAAACGTCCTTGTGCACACGACCTCTCCTGACCCACAAACTGTATGCACAACGAACCAGACAGTTACTTGGAAACCTAATCTTCTGGTTTCAAATGTTAAGGTAGTTGTCTGAAGTAGGATGCTAGGTTAGCTAGCGAACGCTAACTCGGTAGCATAACAGTATAGCCAGATCCTGGGGACTGGATTTCTCTGCCGACGTTAGCTTATAAGCTAACAGGTTACAAACTTATGACAACCGTTGTTTCTAAATCTCACCTGCTCACAAACTACAGGTATATAGGACCTTTGTACGGTGTGGTGTAACGTTAACCCCCCATTCTCCACCGTTAACATGCGGGTACTGACAGACTAGGCAGGGGCTGCGGATACTGGGAGATTTTATTTGGTAATCTATAAGCAAATTGAGTTCAATGTTGATCATTTCTTAATTGTGACAACGTAAAAGTGCTGTTTAGGCCATTGTGAGGATAAACATATAGCTAAGGTGAAGGATGGATAGTGATAACATTTGTGAAATTCTCTTCCCCGAGATCTTACCCTGCCGATGACTCCTATGGCCGGCGGAAAAGAGACTTACAAACTACTTCCGCTGGCATTAGTTCACACGCAAATCTCGCGAGAAGTATGACGAACGAGAATAAATGCAATACTTTGAGGACACAACCTGTGATTATGATCGGAATTAAAATAAAACAATCAAGACGAACACCTTCTGGTGTTACCGTAGTTGTATGTGATTAGTCGTTCCCCCCCCCTTTCTTGACTGTATATTTGGCTTACATTAGACTAAGTGACTGTTTGGTGGTCCTGTCCTATTCCCACAAATCAATGTTCATAAGCATGATTTTAACGGGCCCTCTTTTCTTATTACTGTGAAACAATATTGTTTATGCGACAATCAAGCTATGTACTTTGCGCTTTATCTAAGGTAGTTGACAATATGAAAAAATGTCACATGATGGCGCCAAACGCAATACCTCAATAACATGGTCATCACTTGTGAAGAAGTTTCACAAGTGATAAGCCATTAACTTTTGGCTTATGTTCACCACACAGTCTTGGCAATTGTCATCTCTTTCCTACCCTTAAATACCCTAATATCCTACCCCAAATAACTATAATTAATAATACATAAATAAATAAATAACGCTATGGGAATATTGTACAGATAAAACGGACGATAAAAATACCATAAAAGACGACAAAGTCACAATGAATGCAGTATTAATCTCCAACTCCGTATATGATTCTTGTAGGAATATTATAGTGATATAGAGGGTTTCGTCAACATCATCATCACCATCATCAGTTGTGTGGCTATGAGGCGCACCGAATTCCACGGTAATTGCTTCTGTACACCATGAGGCTTACAAACCCAACACACACACACACACACACACACACATGCACACGCACACACACGTTCACCTCGCCCCCCCAGTCTGATTCTTGAGCGGCGACCCCCTGTCCTACGTGGTCTTACCCAAGCAACTATAGGAGTGAACTACCGACACGCGGAAGCGGAGGCGCTGACACAGTGCGCTGTTCGCTCCCCGGCGCGCAGTTACCGGAGCCTGCTGCCTGCTGCTGTCTGGCTGGCTGAAAGTGATGCTGTCATAGCCCCCTGCGCTGTGCACGGGGAGCCCTTCCCTCCCTCACCCTCGGTCCTCTTTGGCTGTCGCGGCGGCAGTGCGGATGTGGAGTCCCCAACGCAACGATTCATCCGTCGGAAAGCACCGGAGAAGAAGATGAAATGTTTTTCCCGTTATCTCCCGTACCTCTTCCGCCCTCCGAGCACCATCCTGTCCTCCACTTGCCACACCGAAGGTAGGGTGGGACGCCGAGGGGCCGTGTGAATGTTTACTTTGAGTATGTATGTGAGGGGGGGGGGGGGGTCATACGGGTGGCATGCTTATATTGCCGCTACTCTGTACATGATAACATGGTGACAGACACACACCAGGGACTAGATGGGACTAGATGCGACTAGAAGTTATAATGTCCAGTTGTATATCCCACTGCAGATTTCCCACATTGCATGAAGTTCTTGGAGCTATTGTGAAATCTTGGACGTGGCTAGGTTGACAGATTTGTGGGCAGGTTGGGAAGAGCACTGAAGCCATTGACTTGATTGAAGCATGTGACTGTGAGCCCTGTGTGTGTGTGTGTGTGTGTGTGTGTGTGTGTGTGTGTGTGTGTGTGTGTGTGTGTGTGTGTGTGTGTGTGGTCGTGTGTCTGTCTGGGGGTGGGGATACTAGTGCTCTCACTGATTCCCTGTGCAGCCCTTTAGGGAGAGCTGTCAACAAGTACACTACAGCATTTTTCCTTTTCAAGAGAGATACTGTCAGATTTCAGCTTGTGGGGTTGCACATGCCAACCCACTGCTCCCTTGCGGGTCCACAGCCTGAGTATCATCCGTGCTCACTCATTCATTTCATTCATTCATTCGTCTAGATCCCTCTCAGACAAAGGCTTTTCTGGGATGGGGGTCAATTCACCTACAATTCACTCATTTCAGAGGGTGAAATTTCCCCGAAATCCCCTCGTACAGGAGATTTCCCATATCCGGTCTATACAGAGTTATTGCTGTGGGAATCGTAGATTCACTTAAAACGTTGAATTGAGTGAATTGACCCCAACCACTGGTGGGCAGTGGATGAGTTTATGAGAGCCGATAGATTCATCCTGCTGGCTGTGCCTTCAGACAGGGCAGTCCAAGAGGCCATGAGTGTTTGTATAACCAGCCTTTTACTAGGTCATAATGTGGAGGCTGAGCCACTGCATTATTTAGCCCTGCATGGTTGCCCTCCTCCCTGTATGCGCTGTGGCCTCAGCCCTCTGGCTCGGAGGGAGATAGCATGGTACAATATATGTCGTCGTGGCAAG